>JAMPIV010000155.1:625000-971420 GCA_024509875.1 Oreohelix idahoensis
TGCATGGTTTTTTTTTTTTTTTTAAATAAGTATTTTAGTATTTTTATTTGTTAATTATCACTTTTTTCATGTATTTGCTGTGTCCTTAGTCATTTTCTCACCTTTTCTTCCTGCTTGTGACAGATTGAGGGAGCTTAACTTCAAAACGCCCCAAGTATTTAGTGAATTGTTCATTTGTAAAACTGATTCCCAGTTTGGTTTGGTTTGGTTTGGTTTAAGGACTATCATTGCACATGGACTGCTTCATCAGTGCTCCGATCTCCTCCCTTAGATCACACAAGAAGGATCTCAGCACAGTGCACGAACTCCGTAGCATCGGTGAGAATCCCAATGTGTGTGCAAAGGAATCACACATTCTATAAATATTTTTGTTGTGGGTAGGTTTCTAATTTTTAAATTTTGTCAGGGCAGCGGCCTGATAGACCTACTCTTTACGATTTCCAACTGCCGTGGAATTTTTAACATGCTCAACTTGCACACAGGACCTCCTATTTTTTTGCCCTTATTCGAGAAGGCTAGGCATCTGATCTCACTACACAGGAGACCAGGGGGGAGTATGAGTGACATCATTAGGACCACTGATTCTGAAAATTTTTTTTCTCCAAAAATTATTTTCCCTCAACTGGGAATCGAACCCGGTACCTCTAGAACTCAAGGCGGACAAAATACCTCTTAGCCAATCCAATCCCCCTGATTCCAGTACCATTATTTACACATTTCTTGTGTCTGGCACTATTATTATATTTTCTGTAATCTTGTCTGTCGGCGTCTGTGGCCTAATGGATATGAACGCAGTTTCATAATCCAGATATACCAGGTTCGAAACCTGCTGCAGGCGGTTTGGTAGCAGATCGCTTTGTGTGGATTTTTAACAATGGTATAAGCGCCATACCGTTCAGAAAGCAATGGCAAACTACTGAATGAAAAAAATTGTCTAGAAAAATCCCAAACAGCCAATTTTTTATTTTTTTTTTTTTTTCGTACGCCCGCTAATACTCGAGGCGAAATCTCAGGTTATTGTTAATGTCAACCTGACATTGATTTTACGTGAGTATCCCTTTTCTTGTACAGAGACAGGTGTCCCTCGCCATTCAGGCAGATACTCGCCGATTTCGGAGGTACCCATTAGAGCTGGGTCGGCTCAGGAGCCGCCAATCCCTGGTCGACGACACTCCTTCAAATGTGGTCGCCAGGTCTCGAGTTAATCCAGTCCAATTCCCGGTCGACGAAAAATCCTCAAATGCCGTCGCCCGGGTTTGATCCTGAATCACCCGGTCGCCAGAGCGGTGTTGTAACCGCTACGCTAGCGCGGCTCCCGTATAAAACAGCCAATAAAAGCTGGGGTTGATTGCCACGTCCTGTAAAGGATAAGCAACTAACAATCTTGTCTATATGGATATGGGGCTTTAAAGGGGGTTAAAATTATACTCTAATTTAATAAATGTTATAGAAAAACTTATAAAGGACTGTTTGAATACAAAACACTTTTTTGTGAAATAAATTGATGGAAGTCAGGAAATGCCATCTCATATGCTGCTTTTCACCTATTTAACTCTTTTATGATGTGATAAAAAGTGAAGGAAAATCAACATACACAAATTACATAAAAACTGTCAACATGACAGATAACATAGAAGGAGGAAAAAGTATGATGAGAATAATTCAGCAAAGTCACATTTTCTCATAGTAACACTGCTCCCGAAATATATACTTAAGTTTCAAAGCAGTCCAACATTAGTTAATGAAATTTAAAAAATGTTATGTAACTTGGCTTTAATAAAAAATATTCCCAAAATACTTACCATTGACCATATGACAGTTGATGTAACACCATTATCTTAGTTATACTTATGGCATGTACACATTTTTCTAGTATTATTTATGACCATTTTCACAGCAAAATAATAATTTTACAGTATTGATTTTGAGGAACTTCACAGTAAAAGAAGGTCTGTAAAATGCCCCAGACATGCAGCCAGCAGAAGGAGAGCTGCAATTCAACCATGAAAGACACAATTAAGGAAGGAATAAAGAAAGCCATAAAGCTTGGGAGCCGCGGTAGCGTAGTGGTTAGTGCACTGGCTTCCTAGCTCAGTGGTCTATGGTTTGATCCCCAGATGATGTGGGATTTTTTTGGGCCGCAAATGGCTCCTGGGTTGACCCAGCCCCAATTGGGTACCAGAGCAACTTCTGGGAAGGTTAAGGCGGCTGGCGTGATGCTGACCACATCACCCCTAGTGTGCCCATGGTCAAGAAAATATGGGCCTAACGCCATATTCCCAATATGCCTCAATGGGCGTGTAACGGGATTCTCCCCCCCCCCCATCCCGAAAGCTGCTAATAGATGAAAAGCGGCCGGTCCTCATGGCATTCCCTCAGAGGCTATCAAAGCAGAAATTGATCCTCTACAGATATTATACAAAGTACTAGGTAAAGTCTGGGAAAGAGAAGAAATACTAGCAGAATGTTAAGAAGAATATTTGGTCAAGTTGCCCAATACGGGAGATTTACAAAAGTGCACACATTACATTGGAATAATTCTACTATCATTAGCATGATAAATAAAAGGATCATCCTGGGCACATTAAAAAAGTCCATAGATAGACAACAAAGAGATGAACAAGCAGGTTTTAAGCAAAACAGATCCTGTACAGACCAGACAGCCACATTGAGAATAATAGGGAAACAAAGTCTGGAATGGAATTCACCTCTTTACATTGGATTTGTGGACTATGAAAAGGCATTTGACATTGTAGATGGAGAATCACTTTGGAAATTGATGAGGCATTGTGGAATCCTGAAGATTATTAACTAATAAGGAAAACATGGACAGACGTGACAAGAACTGAAGAAGAGTTCTTCATGAAGAACAACTTACAGATCTGATTGGAGTAAGAACTGGAGTGCAATAGGAGTGCCTCTTGTCTCCATTTCTTTTCTCACTAGCCAAAGATTGGGTTATGAAAATATCAACTTCAGCCAACAGAAATGGAATCCAGTGGACTCTTGACTAAACAGCTTGACGAACTAAATTTTGCAGTCAGCCTGACTCTCCTGTCTCATAACCGTAATCAAAAAATATTTATAGAATGTATGATTCCTTTATAAACACATTGCATTTCTCGCCGGTGCTACAGAGTTTGTGCACTGTGTTGAGATTCTGCTTGTGTGATCTAAGGGAGGAGATCTTAGCACTGATAGAGTTGTCCATGTGCAGTGAAGATAGTCCTTGAAACCAAAATCAAACCAAACCATAATCAGATGAAAGACAATTAAAATATTGGGTCCTGAAAATACACAGGGAGAAAACAAGGATAATGAGAATAAATGCAGGAAACTATAACAATATTGCACTTTAAGAAATGCCACTACTAGATGTAGAATCATACAAATATACCTTACGCAGCAATATAGACACTGTTGGAGGGACAGACAATGATAACACAATAAGAATATATAAAAGCTAGATGAGCTGTTATTGCATTGGGAAATAAGTGGAGATCACAAGAAACCAGGTCCAATACAAAAATTAGAATCTTCAAATGTCATGTCAGTCTCACTGAGTATGGCTCTGAAACATGGATAACAGCAAAACTAGCCAAAAAGCTAGAATTTCACAAATGAATATGTGCATGGAAAATAAGGACTGAAATGGTACAACATCATACCATCAAGCAAAGACAATAGACTCTTTAGGTCCATGCCGCTGTCCATATTCATTGCACAGGTAGTTAGCAATGTCCCTTGTAAAATAAAACTATGTCAGCTGGCCTCAAAAACTCTGTGGCATTCCCCATTGTCCTGACCTCTGACAGCAGCAGATCTGGAACCTTCTCAGGCGTAAAGGGTGGAAGCGTAGAAGATGGGCCTTCATTCGCTTCGTAACTAAAGAACATTCAAGAAGAACTCAGATTTCAAATATTTGTAGACCAGCAGTGAAATTCAAAATGATGGGTTGTTGTTCGTGGAGCATTGATACAAATCACGGTTTATTGTACAAAGGAATTTTAGCACCCACAATGTCATATGGTACTAAGTACAAAGAGTACTGAGTAGTAGAAAAGGGCAAATGAGGTCATGAAAATAGCTGATTCATAGATTGCGCATTACCTCCTTTAGGTTGGTTTCCTAGTGCCAGGTGTTATATAAATCTGAATAAAGAAATAAATGTTTATTTTCTGTAAACATAACATCTCATCCTCAAATACCACAAGGTAAAAGAGTGAAAACTTGAATCCCTGGGGTTTAGAGGAAGATAAACATAATGCAGCGTTGCTGTTTATAAGCACTATTATCCTCTACTTTTTTTCTCTCCAGTAACAAAGTAACATTTCCTTTGCATGCCAGGCTGGTTATCCTATCTTTTTTAATCGTATTTTCATATCTGGCTCATTAGGTATTTTCTGATCATCCTAATGTTCATCTGCCATCAGAATGCATTAATTCCAAGTAAATGTTTATATTTTTTCACATGTCAGAATACATAAAAGCATGACTTTTTTGCATAGATTGTAATGTTGATATATATTCTCGGTATGCAAGTCAAAATTTAAAAACAAATGGCATTGAACTCTGAAAGTCACCATGCCAAACTGTTCAATCTTTTCTATTTTCCGTTTGAAGAGTGTTAAAAGTGATCAGTATTTTGGTAAGTCTGGATCTGGATTTTTGTTCTTTCAGCAAGAAATCAGGTTGTAAGTGGTTCTTTATAGTTTTGTGGAAGACCTTCTGAAAATAACATTACAGTTTAGTTTGAGTTTTCACATTCTTTTACAGGTTATGGTGGCAGAGGCCTTAGATATTTCTCGAGAGACATACTTTGCTATTCTGATGGATCGGGGATATGGTGGACCAGTAATGGTAGGAAGCCCTAAAGGGGGAATGGACATTGAAGAAGTTGCAGAAAAGGAACCGCATGCAATTTTTACTGTAGGTGCTTTTCCCTTCTCCATGTTTATTAATCTTTGGTAGTAAATCAGAACCTGTCATATCTTCACCATATATCCTTTCATCATATCAGATTGGGATACCATCTATTCACTAAGATAAAAGATAGAAATTACCGATGAGTAAGTGGCACAGATAATGACTGCCAAACATCTGTTTCAAAGATGCCAAACAGATGAGGAACGGAGAAAGCACATATGGCCGTCACCAGTTCTGTTCCTGGAAAAACTCGATGGAGATACAAATAGCCTCAACATGACCACTGCTTTCTTTGAAATTATTCAAGGAGATGACTGAGAGTGTACAAAGAAGGAGATATCAGATGGCCAGAGTAATAACATTGACCAGTAGAATGAAACCAGACAACAACAATTCATCTTAGCAGGGAGAAGGAAAGCAGAGGTGGCTATGGGCATACTCTCTGGAAACAAGGTTCCAGTCTCAGATCTGCCTCCCCTTTCTGCCATTTAAGTTTTCTTGTGTATTGTATAATTTTTGAATGTTTATAACTGAACCCTTGTTGTCATTTCATTATTTCTTGTTTGATTAACAATTCATGGGTTTTCCAGTTCCTGGCTTGCACATTTCTGCACTGAAATTAGTATCATCATTGGATATCACCAGTGCTCAGTTTCAGGGAGCATTTTCTTTGCATGGTGAATAGGACTGATACGATGCGTGTTGTTAGATGTTTAACACACACCGTCTGCCCGGGTTCATAGGCTCTGCTAGGGTGCGTATCTTCAGCACAGTAAACCGGCACAGGAACATGGAACATGAATAGGTCATCTAATAACATGTCGAGTACAACAGTACCACAATTTATTATGCCGACACAAGTGATGACATCAACAGTACATTTATAGCAAAGACAGTCACCCTGGCTGATCACCACATGAGCCAGAACAACTATGGGTGGTGCATCTACGCATCTGCACCCACACCCATACTTAAAACATCTCTCGGCTATCGTACCACTAGAGCACTTAATCCAGCTCACAAAATGTCAGAATCACACAGAAACGTCTCCTGTCTACAGTATTCACAACTCTACCTGAAAACACATCCTTACACATCCGAATCTCTCAGCCAACTCCCCAAACTCTCTATCCCAGCCGACTCACTGTTAGCTCACTCACTCGCACCTAAAACACGAGAACAGTGACCAGATCTCTCTCTGCCAAACATAACGCATAAATCATTCACACTAGTGAACACAACAAGCTCACTACAATAAACAACCCAAACACCCCCCTATTCCCTACCCACACTATTCCCAGTTACTACTGTAAGGACCATCTTGCCCAATCCAACAAGAAGGGAATTTTTCATTGAGGTACCTACGCACTTCTAATCCCTAGTGTGGCAGTGTCCCATTTTGCCAAAAGAACACATGGGGGCTGCATATCCTCAAATTGAGGGGCTTCAAGCATATCTAGGTTATTTGTAGCCTTCACAGTGTTCTCGTTGTAGAAAAATGGTCTGGTCACATGTGTATGGGAATAACACACCAAACGTTTAATCGCTGTTTCATTCGTGTTCAATATATTCATGCAGATTTTCTGATCTTCATATATGGCAGTTGTGTCTGTTAATTAACTTTACCAGACAAAAATGTCTTGAGTTGTGTTAGTAACTACCGCAAACCATTTTAACATAGCTTCTATAATAATGAATTTATTAAGGCTTAAAATGGGGTGAGTACTTTATGGATACCCCATACCAGTCTACCTGTACGGCTGGCCCTGTAAAAACCTTACAAACACCCAAAAAAGCCTTATGCATAAAATGTATTAATATATTATAAGCGATATGGTTTTAAAATGACAAATGATGAATTAATTAACATTTGAAATAGTGCTATATAAAACATACTAATAAAGTTCATGCTGTTCATGTATATTAGAAATGCTGCCAGTGATAATCATTTAAAATGTGTGTTATATCCCTTAAAGTTATCACAGCATTCATAACATAGTGATGTTTGTGTTAGTTTTGTAAAATGCACCAGAAAAGCAATAACTTTATAACAGAAGTAAGATTATAACTAGATGTACATATATACAATAATGTAATAAAAATAAAGACAAAACACTGCGATGTTTAAAAGCAAAAATATCCTTGAAAATTGATGTGCCCTGAGAATGCATTGCCGTACGAGTATTCCAACAAAAAAATTGTCATTTTTATGCTAGTTTTAAATTAACTCTTTGACTCCATAATTATTTTCCACCCTGTGCCGTAATTATTTTTTGAAGAATTCTAAACGGTGAACTATACTGTCTTTTAGTGTAAATCTTATGTTAATCTTTTCTGTGAACATGTACTTTTTATAAACCAAACTGTAGGGAAATAGATAGAGAATTTTAATATATAATGTCTTTGGTAGTATTAACACAAGTGTGTTCGTTATACGAGGGGCGTTCAGAAAGTAATGCACCACATCGTTTTTCTCAGCTAATAATGAAGATAGAAGCATGAAATTTTGCACACTTCAAAATAGGCATGTGCCAATTGTGTGCACCAAATTGCACCGCAACCGGCCAAATAATACGGCTACCCTAAACCGTTGAAATGGAGTGTGTTAGCAACTTGCGTTATAAGCAGCGAATTGTGATAGAATTTCTCGTTGCAGAGAAGGAAACTGTTGTGAACATTCACAAGCGTCTATGTGATGTGTATGGAAGTTTTGCAGTCGACAGGAGTACAGTCAGTCGCTGAACTGCCCATGGTAAACTTCCAGTGTTATGTATAGAGGTTCGCACTAATGACCTGTCATTGAAACATCCTTTTTTGGGGATGCGTAGATGGCAGGGAGGACAGTGTGATTCGCTTGCATAGCTAGGCGGGGTTGTCACACGGAAGGTCCAGGGTTCAAATCCTGGGTAAGCCACTCATGTCTGTTGTTTTTCTGTTGTCTAGTGTTCTACTTCTTTATTTCCTACGAGTGCCTTATAACATACCTTTATATTTGTTTCATATTAATTTACTGTTTACAGGCCTCGTGGTTTCCCTTCCTTATGTGTTATACTGTCAAATTGTGTGTCGCTGACATGATGTAGACTGGTAGTTGACAAGATTAATAATACTATAATGAATGTCATGATACGGTTCGTCTTCAGTGTATACAGATACCAACAGTGGTATATAACACTGGAACTGGTCAATGACTGCAGGTGACGCTTATCGACAAGTTTGACCACATTTATTAAACGTCTTCACGGTTGACATCAGCATCTTACAGACATGGCATTTCATATAATTGACGATCAGCATACATATTTTTAAAATAGACTTCAAACAGGTTTTGGCTGATTAGGACTAGCATCTAGGCACCATATGTCCTAGTTGAAGTATGCGGTCAGACAAAAACATATCTCCGTGGCCCGTATTAATAAATATAACTGGTGGCTAACACGCATCGAACGTACGTATTGCCTGACGTGGCTAATAAATCATAGATAATGGCCCACGGGTTCATCTACAAGCCAAACACTGGCTGCGATTATTAGTTACTATTAACGTGTCCTATAACCGGGAACTCATAAAACAAATGTCCATCTTGGACTATATTCATATGGCAAATGGCCACGACCAGTGGTCGTATAGCAACTCGTGCGGACGATCAATGACGTCCCCCTAGATACATACACTGTTCAAAGCTAGTGTAGTATCGTATTTAATCAAAAATTATATTAATATAAATTGAAATGCACTTTGCAAAAGATGCGCTTAACTAGTACTTGAAATATAGCCCTAATTACTGGCTTAACAGGCTAATATATTTTTATAAATATCTGTTATTCAGTCTGTTCCTAAAAATAAAAATTTAAAAAGGATATTGAAGGTAGAAATTTCTGGATTAACACTTTGAGTACCACGGTTGCCTCTTATGGCGACAGGCTCTATTTTTCATAGAGTACCTTTGTCGCCATTTGGCATCCATATAGCATTAGAACAAAAAGTGATCACGGCAGCCATCTGAATAGACACAAGCCAAATGAAGCTATTCTCCTTTATTGAGGAATGGTTGGTGGCAGCGTGGCAGTTTTTTAATATGTTTTGATTCAAATTTGAGTGGAATTTTTGTCAAAAAAATTAGTGAAACTGTTGAATGTTGCCATGATTTGTATTCTGGCTCTCAACTAGCCTTTGAAAGTGACAACAGTTAGTCTAGTCTGATGCAGGGCAGCCTGAAACTAGTGAAAGACAGTGACAGCTGTAGTTCTAGTATTCGTGAGGGTGCCAGAGGTGGTGATGGTAATTTTCAGGGTCATAGTGTGAATCAACTAATTAACATGGGAATCACCAAATGGCCGGGACAGAATCCAGATAGACCACATTATGATTAATGGTAGATGGAGACATTCATTACGAGATGTGAAAGTAAGAAGAAGTGCAGATGTGGGAAGTGATCACCACTTAGTAGTAGCAAAACTGAAGGTGAAACTCAGAACTGCTGGACCAATTGTAACTACACAGAAAAGATATGACATCAGCAAATTGAAGAACCCCCTTACCAGAAAAGCTTTTGTGGCTGATATAAAGAAATGATATCAAATTGCCAAAAGCCAGGAAAAGACATCGACTGATGATATTGACCATAAATTCAACATTTCAACAGTATATAAGGAAAGCAGCAAATCATGCTTGGGATTCCAGAAAAGGAAGAGGCAAGATTGGATAACACCAGAAACATTAATCACCATAGCGATGAGAAAGAAAATGAAAAGAAAGAAAACAGAAGCGACCTTTAGCACGCTGCATTAAAATAGCAGAAATTCGCCCTGCCGCTGCATTCTTTTTCACAACGCCCCATATCTTTATAGTGGGTGACTTGTAACGTCGATAGTTTCTTTGTTTCTTGTTCAATTGCTATTAGAATGTATATAAATAAATGAATGATGAATCTGATGATATCAGTTTTGTTGGTGTGTATATGTTAGATGTGATAGGAAGACAGGAATGTGATGATATCAGTTTTGTTGGTGTGTATATGTTAGATGTGATAGGAAGACAGGAATGGAAAGAAAGATTTAAAAAAAAAAAAAATCAACTTCATCAAAATCGTCGTCAAAATCGCTTTACATACCACTGTCGTCTCCATCTCCGCCATTACCCATATTCTGAGAACCGATATCAGCGCTAGTAAAGCCATCAAACTCCTCGTCATCGGAGTCAGAATCCATGAAAATTTCAGCGAAAATGGCAGCTTGTTCCATGCCGATTGATTTCGATTAAAAACATTCTCAGAAAATAAACGCTTACACCCCCGTCATAAATATAGATCGGAATCGGAAGTGAACTCTTTCGCAAATAAGATTAAAATTAACATCCGGGGGTAATATGACGTGTACACATGTTATAAGCCAGAAAATCCACTATATCCGAAAGTAGCAGAATTGCGCCTGCAGCTGGCAGAACAAATAGTACCTGTGGCGCAAAAATGCGACTGCAGCGTGCTAAAGGTGGCAATTATATAGCGAACAGTACAGTCAGCTGGACAAGGAAGTTTAACGCCAAACCCGAGCCAACAAAAGGAAATTCCTAGACAATCTTGCAAGACAGGCAGAAGAAGCAGCACTGAGAAATGAACAAAGCACAGTATATAAAATAACTAAAACCATCAGCGGAAAACGAGGTGCAAACAATATTACATTAGTAAGAGATAAGCAAGGAAATCTCATCACCACAGCAAAGGGACAGGAACAAGATGGGCAGAGAATTTCAGAGAAACTCTGAACAAGGAACCACCAGAGACCACTTGAATGTTCCTGAGGCTGAAAATGATCTAGATGTTAATACAGACATTCAACGAAAGGAAGGAAGAAATCACAGAATCAAAGGGTTAAAGAATGGAAAAGCTCCTCGCCACGATAATTTAAATGCAGAGCTATTTAATACTTTGAGTATGGGAGCCGCGCTGGTATAATGGCTACGACGTTGTACTGGCGACCAGGTGTTCATGGTTCAAACCCGGCCGTCGGCGTTTGAAGAAATGTTTACGACCGGAAATTTGACTGAATAACCTGAACGGCTCCTGCACATAAATCCTGTGTGGATGGGAAGGAGCGAAGCTCCTGACCGGGTTGGAAGGAAAGTCCACTGACCCCCCAGCCTCGCAATGACATGTCATTGGGCCAAAAGAGCTGGAAAGCTCGAGTGCCGCTGGTTATAGAAAAAAAAAAAAAAAAAAATACTTTGAGTACCACGGGCACCTATCGGCGACAAGCCTTTTTTCCCGTAGAGTACCAATGTCGCCTTTTGGCGCAAGTATAGCATCAGCATAAAATGTTATGACGGCAAGTGTCTGAACATAACGCATATCAAGGGAAGTAACTCAATTTTATTGAGAAATGATTAATGGCGGCTGGAAAATTTTTTCACGTGTTTTGATTAATCTTTAGGTGGAATTTTCTTTAAAAATGAGTGAAACTAGTGAATGTTGCAATGATTTGGATTCTGGCTCTCAGCTGACCTTTGAAAGTGACAACAGTTGGTCTAGTTTTGATGCAGGGCAACCTGAAATTACTGAAACGGACAGCAACAGCCCTAGTTCCAGCATTCGTGAAGCTGTCAGAGGTGTTGATAGCGATTTTCAGGGCTATAGTGAGAATCAGGTGCGTAGAAAAAGACCTGCTACTAGGAGGGGGTGTGGCAGAGAAGCAGCTGATTAGTTTCAATGGTACTGTATGGCTTTGGTGACCCCTATGTGAGCGTTAAGATTATGGTTAGACTGTTACAGACAGTAGAAGAGGGTTTCCTGTAATTTTGAGAAAAACAAAACATAACCTGAAGCGTGGCCGTTCATCTGTTTTTGCTAGGTCGGAAAACATGGTTGCTTGTACGTGGCATTATAGAATTTGTTCAGCACAGTCCACACAAACAGTGTTACTGACAGCAGTATGAAGACAGTTGACAGCGACCAAGATGCATTGTTTGTAATTCTGCTGGACTGAGAGTCCAGAAAAGATTTTTTTTGCATGGATGTGAAAAACCACTGCGTTGTGCCCTGCTTTTCAATTTTTTATAAGTGAGGACAATGCTGCCGCCAGGAAAGAAATAGGCCCCCAAGGCCAGAGAAAAAAGCAACAATAATTGCATCTGTGACCATATTTTATGTTAGACTATCACACCCAGCTAAAGCAAATTGATAATTATGTATTTAAAAAAATTCTTTTTGCATGAAATCATGTCAGTACCTCATGAATATTTCTATTTTGCCATAATTTTGTGTCCATTTCAAATAGCTTTTTAACCCCAATATTATTTTAAGAGCATATTATACTTGCTTTTTTTTTTTAGAAAGAATGTACAATAATATTATATCTTGGAAAGTCTTATGACTTGAGTTGATTATAATATTTTTTATACATTTTTCAATAGTGCATGCCAATATTTGTCTATTGCCTCATTAATATTCAAAATGGCTGCCATGATCACATGACCTGAACACAAAACTAGGTCACCACGCGACACCTTATCTACTTCCCATATCATCCTGAAAGTTTCATGTCAATAGGTACCACAAACCGCCCGCTTCGATCTGTTGCCAGTGGAGAAAACTGAGGGAAATTCGTCAAGTTTAAGTCGTCACTGTCCCTTTGCTATTAAGCGGATTGTAATAAAATTTATATCACGATACTCTTTATCTTCTTCTCTTTTGAAGTGTATTAATTAAAAAAAAATAAAAGCTATTGAAGTATTTTTTTACTAATAAAAACGAACAGCAGCGTTACGTGTAGTTTGCTACGGACTCCGAACGTTTTCGTCTCACCCCGCTTCATTCAAATGAGGGTCGCTCAACCGCCAAAGCACTAATTTGCACACTGTTTTCACAACTTTTAGGGGGAAAAGTGCATCTTTAGTTTCATATATGGCAAACTGTAGAAAACAAAGGGTAAAATGTTCATATCTCGAAGTGAAGTTTAAATTTGACCAAATTTAACATTTAAAATGGTGTTATAAATCTTTGCCATGTTTGAGAAGATTTGGGAGCCATTTTTCTTTATTCGTGTGAAATTTTATTGACTTCTGATATTTGGCGGTCGAGCTAATTGACTTTGAGTAAGTTCTGTATCGCTCAAGTTAGGCCTAGAAATTTTAGCGAAGGATGCAGAGCGAGGCTGTTCCATGGGCTGTGATAACTCCCGATGTTTACCAAGATCGGGACGCCACTTATATTGGCTCTTGTTCAAACATCATCACATCTTCTGATTTGAGGTTGACTATACGTAAGTATATCACTTATTAACTCTTTCATTCCAGAGTTATTTTGCACGCTGTGCCAGACTTTTTTTGTGGGCAGAATTTTATAGAGTGAAGTGTTCATCTTTCAGTCTAAATTTGTTTGTGAATTTTCCTTTGAACATGTATTTATTATATACCAAACTGTAGGGAAATGGATAGAGAATTCAAATATATAATGTCTGTGGTAGTATTAACACAAGTATGTTCGGTATAATTTAATCATTTTGCATGTAAAATTGAAAAACGCTAAAAAGTTGACTGTAGAATACGATCTTACCAAAGACAAATTACTGTCGTAGACAATAAAACTTTCTTTTTAGTCTTCAAACGTCAAGTTAATCCATATACAAAGTTAAAAAAAACATGCTTATGGCCAAAATTAGTAGATTTAGTGTTATTCGCACCAGTTTGTCCGTGGTTCTTTGTAAGAAAAAAATAAATTGTGCATTACGTAATTTTCAAACAAATAAATAAGAATAACGTCATATAAATACTTTTTTACTCTTGTTTAATGTTTTAATAGTATCCCTAGCTTCATCTTCTACCAAGAACTAGTGATAAGATGTTACGGTAGGTCTAGTTTTGTTGCTTTTTGATCGGCCAGAATATGACTACGCCCACTCATCAACTAAATCTAGTGTGTCTAGCTTTTCTGCATATATTCCGTATTTTGACAACAAACTGTGACTACCAAACAATCATCATCAATGTCAGCAATGTTTCAAAGTAGTTTGACACAATTATTTGCTTAGGAGAATTAGAAAATGTAAATATAAAGCATGACATATTTCTCTAGCAAAAACAACGAAAAACGTAAACACGCGAATCTTCACAAAAATTGTGATAATAACATCAAAACACGCACATGTGCTGATTAACTAAAGTCAAATTAGTTGTTTAAATAGTAGCGGAAGTCATTCTACGAGTTTTAATATATGAACTGCATTAAGCGGACGATTTTTAGGGTTTATTCGTGATAAACTAAAAACCACGCTCTGAGCGTTGCTGGGGCACGGCGTGTTGAATTTTGCAACGCTCAGAGCGTTGCTGTGGAGTCAAAGAGTTAACAATGTTTTGAACCTCAAATGTAAAATTTACAATAGTTTTAATATTATTTAGCAATTTAACACGATCGCACAGTTTTTGGATTGAATGTGTTATCACCACTTCAGACATTCGCACATCAATCTAATTTTTTCAAGAGCTTGAAAAGCTAAGAAAGTTACCAATTTGAATAAAAAATGCATGTTTTGAATAATTGGTAATTAAATGAAGGTTTCTTTTGCAACATAATAGGGTGAATTATGACATCTAAAGCGAATGATATCGCAAGGCCCAATGTCAATGGACGACAAATTGAGTCAAGGCTAGGAAGCCGGAAAATTCCATAACTAAAGTAGCTGACGGTGTACTGAAATGTCCGGACTAGCAGGCACTAGTTGATAGTCTTACCTCAAACATAAATATATACAAACAGATTTCATGAAGTACACTTTAAATAGTTCAGACACACGTATTCATGTTAATTAAAATACATCTTACTTTAAGCTGGATGTGCACTTTTTAAGTTTTAAGGTTAGTCCTGATTTTCAATGCAATACATGTATATATATATATATATATATATATATATATATATATATATATATATATATATATATATATATATATATATATATATATATATATATATATATATATATATATATATATATATATATATATATATATATAATAATAATAATAGTACATGTAATGCTCTATACATGTAAAGAAAATTTCACTTGTAGAATTTTACTGTTGCAGATGACTCATACTACGATGTTATAAAAAACCATTTTTTAATGACTGGGAAGGGCCGCCGTCCAAAGGTGCCAGCTGTTACACTGTCAAACAAGGTCCTTGCACAACTTTATTATCTGAAGGAGGATGGGAATGCAACATGGATTGAGGTAGTCTGCTTGTTTTTTGTTTTTTTTGTTCATAAAGCTACAGACCACAAAGTAACACACTACAAACAGATAAAAAGTGAAATGGAGAAGAGGGAGGAGCAGTTAGAATAAAAGTAGAGAATGCAAGAGTGACGACGAAGAGCCCAAATAAGTGTGAATAAGTTTATAAGATGATTAGGAAACATGAATGAATTAATTATTTTTTGTATGTCCACATGTTCAAACCTTTGAACCCAGGTAGACTAATGTTCATACTCATCATCTATCCATCCATCAGGTGACTGCATGGTTCCTCAAGCTTTTTCCAGCGCAACCTGTCACTAAGGGAAGGCTGAAGCACCGAGTGCTGAAAGTCCTGCAAACTGCACAGCATTTTCTAACTGGCGGCGATGATCATGAGCTGCAACAGTATTTAGCAAATGCTGTATATTTTGACGAGCTTCCTGAGCTACTCTCATCAATCAACTTGACTAAGGAAAAACCTTTTGTCCAGTCCTGCTGACTACGAACCACCCTTTGACTTTGTGATGACCAATTCCATATTGGCAGCACTTGATAATTTCAGAAGTAGGGAGGGCCTTACAAATACATTTCAATGTTCCTGGGTGCAAAGACTCTTGAACAGACCATTTACCAACGCACAGATAAGAGCACTAAGACGAAAAGTGTCAAGTTCTTGTAAAAAAATTAAGGATATGAAAAAGAAGAACATCAATATCAAAGACTTTTTGAGTCAACCAGCTTTTGAAGCTATGACTGTGCTACCATTACTACCAAGAGAACAGGAAAACAAAGAAACATCCTGTACCTGTAGTGGCAGATGTGAAACTGTCCAGAGTGCCATTCCAAATTAAAGCAAAACCTCAAGAAAGCACAAGAGGTGATTGAGAAACAAGCAGTGCAGATCAGTCTCCTAAAAGAAGAGAGAGACCGTCTAATGTCGCTAAAGAAAATTGAAAGTGCTGGTGCTACACAAAAGTTTCAAAAGGAAATTAAAGACATTAAAACAAAAAATAAAGAATTAATTATTCAACTTTCAAATGTTAAATCTTCAAAAATATACAAAAGGAATTATTATTTAAGGAAACAAAATAAGTATCTTAATCATCGAAATAAAGTTCTAGAAAAAGATATATTATTTTTTCAATCAGAGAAAGGGACATTGAAAAAGATAACAAATAATTTAAAATCAAAGGTAAAAGTAGAGAAAACAATGAAAGATAGATTTAAAAAGAGACTGGAGAAAGAAAAATCAACCAATACATCTTTACTAGAAATTTTCAATGAGGACCAGAAAAAAATTAAACTTAAAGGTGAAAAACACAATCAGTTTTCTGACAATGTCCGTTTGACATACATGGCTCTGCAGAGAGAAGCAAATGTATCTGCATCCAACTGCTCAAAAGTTGTGCAGATAGTCAGTAAACATATGTTTGATCAACATTTTACATTAACGGACTTGCCATCTGCTTCAACTGTTTTAAACTTTGCTGACGAGGCCCATCATCTCGCAAAACATCATATTGTAGAGGCTATAGCCGAAAGTGAACATTTCACATTTGCGACTGATGGGACGAGCCGCCAGAAAAGACATTTTGTTGAGCGCCACATCACTTTGGCTAATGGTATGCCAATGGCTATTGGCTTCACAGAGGTTGCATCTGAGGATGCTGAAACAATTCTGGAAGTCACTGTTGACATGTTCAAAGAACTTTGCGATGTATATTGCTGTAGTGAGTCCAAAGATATAGATCAACTTCTCAAAGAAATTATTAAAAAAATGAAATGTTTAATGTCAGATAGGGCTGCTGTCATGAAATGTTATGACAGAAAACTTGCTGAATTCAAAGACAGCCTTCTTAAGGGAGAAGATATGTCAACTCATTTTTTTTTTTACCTTTTACTTTCTTCTGGGATTGTCTAAAGCCACAGAGGCAGCTTTAAAAGATATTGAAGAAGGCCTTGTTGAAGATGGGGAAGAGGCCCTAGGCAGAGATGCTAGTGGTGCGTTTTCAAGATTTTCAACTTCTTCTGAGAATGCTGCATGTCGTCTCATTCGTGCAGCAGCAGATGTGCTTGGACCCCGTGGAGATGAAAAGAATGGGTGTCGTGAAGAGTGGTTGGCTTATTGCTCTTCTTTTGGAAAACGGTCTATTTTCACCAGCTTTAGGAGCAACCGCTTCAACAATTTGTTTGAAAATGCATCTGCAGTGCTTTGTCATCATGATGACATCTTAAACTTTTTAAACAATCATGTCTCTCACTCTAATCTCAAACTTCAAAGCATCATTGCAGACTTGCAAGATGTTCGTATTTTGTCTCTTGTAGCTGCGATGGCTTTGTTTCATGCCAACTTTACTGGTCCATACTGGCAGCTTATGAATAGCTCTACGTCTTATGGACAGTTTCCACAATATGTCCAGGAAATGAAGACAGCTCTTGATGCTTGGTGCAGTCCAGAATTTGAACTATCTGATACCAGCTCTGTCTTCAGAGATTGTTTTCTTGTTTCTTCTGAAAGTGTTTGGCTTTTCATAAATTCTCTTAATGATGATGAAAAGCAAGTTGTCTGCTGTTCTTTTAAGGAAATTTCCAAGCATTACAATGACATTTTTAAACGTCAGATGGCAGATTTTTTAGAAGGAGGGCCATTCAGTGGACACATTGATGAAGCTGTTAAAAAAATTCTTGATACTTGTCCGATTACAAATCTCATTGGAGAGAGAATGTTTGGTGATTTCGACTTTGACATTCACAAGCGAAGAAATGCATCTACACATCTCCGTTCGACATTAAATATGTAGAAACACAACAAAACAGCTTTGTGGTTGAAGAAGCAGAGTTTTGTAAAAACCCGTAAATTGCTTGCTGCAGCAAGAAAACATAGACTGGAATGGAAGACACAGAGTAAAGAGTCAGAGAGGGCAGTCAAAGAAAAAATTAAACAGCGAATAACTGACAACAATAGGAAGAAAAAAGAGAAAGATATTAAAAATGCAGAGAAAAAGTTAGAATTATATAACACAATCATAAGCCAAGGGGGTCTGTGCACCACAAAGCAGGATGTAGATAAAATTTTTAAAGGACGAAATGCCCTTAGAAATCTTAAGGCTCAGTTAAGATACAGAAAATTAATATTGAATAAGGACATTAAACTATCAGGAAATATCAAAGAATTGTATTTTGGACTTCTGAAGCATTTAGGTTTTGAGGCTTTATTGCCCCCTCGCAGGGAAAGAGTGCGCCATGATCATTCGCCTCCAGTTTAAAAATGTCTTTTTAAATGCTAATAACCAGTTGTTTAAAAAAAAATAGCGTTTAGATGTTGTTAATTATTGTTTAGATGTTGTTAATTATTGCCTACACTTTTTTTAAAATGAAATATGGACAGTATCTTCAAAAAAAAAAAATGTTTTTTCATTTTCACATTTTTTTCTTCCCTTGCGACAAAATTATACAAGAACAAATAGATGTTTAAATCCTGTGAAAAAAATTGAGATTTATGAGTGTAGTATGCAGATTAATATGTACAAATTTAAAGCTTGTACCTGTTATACTTTTTGAAATATGATGCTGTAAATATTGACTTTCATTCAACCAATTTTTTTTTTTTGGTAATGTGTTTTGCAGATTTGCAATTTTTTGTCTCAAATATATTAATAATTTTTCATGATGTAGCCCTACAGTTTTCTTTGTGTGATCAGTATATTCCAGACTATATGCTGTTTGTCAGAGACAGTTGTAAGATTATATTTAAGAAGCGGGCAGTGTTCTGAAGTTGGTGTGATGTTACGTTTTCAATAATGCGAAGTTTCCACATTTTTTAAAATGCTATAACTTTTTTATTTGTTGTCCTATTTTAAAAAATAAAGTACCAAATTTCATGATTTACCAAGGGCTTGAAAACTACATTGTTTTCTCTGGTGTTTTTGTGCAAACAAAAATCACTTTGTGGTACCTAATGTCAATCTGTTGACTCATTCGGTCTCATTTTAATTTCATCACCCCAAATGGGAAATTTTTCCTAAAAACCCTTGGTACTTGAAGGTAATTGCTACTGAGAAGCCTTGGTACTCAAAGTGTTATGACAGACCATGAGCTAGCAGCAGAACTATTAGAACCACTATTTGCACAAGTCTGGAAAACAGAGACAACACCAGTGAAGTGGAATAAAGGAATAATTGTCAAATTGCCCAAGAAAGGCAACCTTGCAGACTGCAACAACTGGAGAGGAATTACTCTCTTCACAGTTCCCAGTAAAATACTAGGCAGGATAATTATCAAGAGAATTTCAAAAGCAGTAGACCATAAACTGAGGAAAGAACAAGCAGGATTCAGAAAGAACAGAAGATGTGCAGATCATATATTCACCCTCAGGAACATTATAGAGCAGTGCTCAGTATGGCAGAGACAGCTATACATTAACTTTGTTGATTTTGAAAAGCCATATTCAAGTCCAAATGGGACAGAGAACACCTAGGTCGCATAAAAGATGATGCCTATCACCAGCTATCTAGGCGAGACCAGGTCATCATTTTCCACTTTTGTACTGGTCACAATAGGTTGAGGTACCAGCTATATCACAAGTACAGGATTGGTCCAACAGATCTCTGCTCCTGTGGCACCAGCCCTTTGACAGCTGAACACCTGCTCCAGTCCTGTCCAACTTACAGCAGTGAACGGAGTGGCATATGGCAACAACCCACTCTCATAAAAAACGAGATGTCAGGAACCTTGAGCCAACTACTGCATTTATTAGTCATTAATGTGGAAGTCTGAGGGCGAACGAAGAAGAAGAAAATCTGACAATATATAAAATGTTGAATCGGATAGTACATCTCGAAATGCAGAGGAAGTATGAGGAACCTGTACAATGTACATAACAGTGAGGAACTAGAAGCTGGAACAGGCACATTTACATACCCAAGATGCAAATTAACCAGCTGCGGAACAAGCAAAAGACATCAACAACAAAATGAATAAAGCAAGAACAGCCTTTGCTAGTCTAAGAACATCTGGAAGTGCTCTCAGTACAACACAAACACCAAACTAAGATTATATGAGAACTGTGTACTTTCTGTGTTTCTCTATGGTGGAATGCTGGAGAGTAACAGAGAAGGAAATGTTGAAATTGTCCTTTTTCCACACTATCTGCCTAAGGAAAATTCTCTGAATCTTTGGCAGAATACCATCACCAATCAAGAACTACTTACTCTGAGCAACCAAGAGGACATGCACACCATCATAGCTGGTAGACGCTGGAGTTTGATTGGCCACATCCTCAGAAGAGACCCCCGATCACAAGAACAGCTATGCTATGGACCCCAGAAGGAAAGCGAAAGAGAGGCTGACCAAACGCAACTTCACAGAACTATGGAAGCCAAGATGCAAAGAATGAATCATAGCTGGGGCGCTGCACGAAGGATGGCCGCCAACCGAACAAAGTGGAAGCAATTTGTTGCTGCCCTACAAGACGCCACCAAGCAGGATGTCCACTGACTGCTTTGACAGTCGGTGGCTAAGGATCAAAGAAGAAGAAGAAGAAGCTACTACAGAAGAACTGGAATGAAAGATTTTGTACCTGCAGAATAATGATGTTTTAAAATCTTATTTATCAGATAACGACTTCGGAATATAGTCGACAAAAAATATCCTTTTTTAAAAAGTGTGGTATACTAGATACACTCATGTTGGCTGCACATATCTTTGCAAATCATTATTTTCAACAATTAACATAGTCAAATCTAAGTTAAGGTCGTCTGATGCTCATCTGGATAAATGTTTGCCTGCAAGAACATCATCATACACTCCTAGCTATGAAAAGTTGATCAATGACATGCAGTGCCAAAGCTCACAAGGATTATACATTTAACTCAAATGATTTGAAGATTGACTGTTTAAAATCCTGAATATTTCTTATATCATTAAATGTGTTTATTCAGCCTTGTGTAAAATATTTTGTATATTTTATTGTAAAAATGAACCTTTTTTTATTTAGAAGTGAGTCGGAATGTTTGGTTGGTGCCTGCCAACTTCTTTATATATCTAAAATGGGCCTGTAGTGCAAAAAAAGTTGAGGTCACTTGATAAAAACCATCACATTGAACTACTAACTGTCCAGTTTTATTACTGATAAACTTTAAGCAAGTAAATAAATAAACTTTTTACTTAATCACAATTTTTTGATAATCTGACACCATAAATGTACATACTGTGTATTAAAAGCTCAGATATGTAATATATGCACAGTGTACCTGATGTAAAACTGATCATACATTTTATTTTTCCTCATGGGGACAACATATGGGTGTTATGGTTGTGAACCACTGCTATAGAGAAATGAAAAAGGAAATGAATTAATAAACAATGATTTGAAAGAACAACAATTTTAGACAAGTTAACTTATAAGAGTAAACATAGTAAGTGAATTTAACCACCACTTTGTTTTTTGATTGGAGTCATACTTCAATAATTAATGTATTCTCTGTCAATGTTTGCATAGTTGGATTTTCTTTTTCATAGGAGCCCATCGACATAATTTCAGGACCTCAGTGGGAGCAGATGATGAGCATGGCAGAAAAACTTGGCTTTAGTGGCAGTAATCAGAAGGAGGTAATATGTATTATCATTTCTATGAGTCTTTTAGAATAATCATTTGAAAATTTTTTTTGAGTTTGGTGTTTGCCTTCTTCTGGCGAGATGCGTTCCTTTCAACCACCTATTTGGTTATATCAGAGCGCATTTACCATCCAAAAAAAAGTCAACTCTGTTGACTGCCAACCCGATCAGCGTTGATATATACCAAGTCCAGTAAAGGACTAACATTATCTATCTACTAGCATAAAGCCCTAAAAAGGACTCGCCAGCTATGCCAACGCCCGAATGTTTTGACAAAAGAAGTCTTCTAAAACTATGTAAAAGTTCTTAAACGGTGAAGAATCACCTTGTAAAAATGTGTTTATAGTAATAATAACTTAAATACTACACAACAGTAAATGTTTGGTAGACTTTCACTTAAATTAGAAGCGTATAGTTAATAATTTTAAATTATGTTATGAAATAAAGAAAAATGGGGTTGTAGCTACAATAAATTATTAAATGCTTTTACAAGGGGATTGACATAAGTCTTGGGCCTGACCATGAAGGAGTCACAGGAGGAAGATGAAACTTGGCACATTTAAAGTTTATCATATTAGCACTGAATGTGAGAAGTACTCGTTTGTTTCTTCAATGGGTTTTTCCGCTACGGTGCACGGCGCAATGTACCCTATTGACTGGATCTGCTGCTCCAAAGATTTGACAAAACAATGGAAAAGAAGGAGCCCAGAGCTGTGATAAAATTTCTGATGTTTCAGGGAAAAACACCTACAGAAATACACAGGGAGATGGAACCAGTGTTTCGTGATTCTTGTCCTTCATATACTTCGGTAAAAAAACTGGTGTCAACAGTTTAAGTGCGGCCGCTCATATGTTGCTGATCTGCCAAGATCTGGTAGACCAGCCTCAGAGTGCAACGATGAAAATGCAACAAGAGTGAAGAAAATCATTGACCAGGATCAAAAAATGACAACTGTGGAGATAGCTAGTAGAGTAAAACTAAATGAAAGAACAGTTTATAGAATTTTACACAACAGACTGAACATGAGAAAAGTGTGTGCACTCTGGGTTCCGCGACTGTTGACACGTGAACAGAAGCAAACGAGGGTAAATTGCTGTCAACAGTTGCTCAAAAAGTGTCAGTCAAAAAATTTTTTGGAGACCATGGTGACAGTAGATGAGACTTTGGTACACCATTGTGACCCCGAATCCAAAATTACCAGCATGCAATGGAAAACCCCGGGCTCCCCAACACCTGTCAAGCCGAGAGCGCAGAAATCTGCAGGAAAAGTAATGCTGACTTTTTTTTGGGACGGCAAAGGTGTCCTTTTGAAAGATTATCTGCCTCGTGGCAACACATTTAATGGACAGTACTATGCAGATCTTCTCACCAAACTAAGAAAGGTTGTAACCAGGAAACGAGGGATAACGCGCACTCAAAATCTTCCTTTGCTTCAAGACAACGCGCCCTCTCACAAAGCACGGCTTGTGCAGCTAGCAGCCAACGATTTGAATATTGAAATTCTTCCACACCCACCATATTCTCCAGATTTGGCTCCATCAGAATTTTTTTCTATTCCCAAATCTTAAAAAACAGCTAAAAGGAAATCATTTTGACAGCGATGAAGAGGTTATACTGGCATGTGATGACTGGTTTAGTTTGAAAAATAGGGTGTTCTACTCCCAAGGTCTTTTCAAGGTCAAGCAGAGATGGCAGAAGTGTGTCAATTCAGACGGTGGCTATACTGACAAGGAATAAACACTATACAAAATTTCAGCTCTCTGTGACATGTCTTTCATGGTCAGGCCCAAGACTTTGTCAATCCCCTTGTATAATTTGGATTATTTCCCTTATATCTGAAAGCCGCATGAATTTAATTTATTGCCCTTGATTACGACCCCTAGCATATATGAATATAATAGGAATATTTTTAATGATTTTTTTTTTGGGACCTAAGATGCGTCAACAGTGAGGAATGCAGTCAGCGACCCATAGCTAGACTGCTTGCGCCAGGGTCAGCGAACCAGAGCTGACCAAGACCCTCGAGTAGGGATCGAAGAGGGAAGGCTAACCCGGTCCCAAAAAATGCCGTGCTGAAGTCAGATGTGTCGGCTGAAAGGCGCAAATATCGCAGCTTCGCTGTAAATGGACACAACACATCCAACGTCCTATTCAGGACGAACGAAGAAGAAGAAATTATTTTTTGTCACATATAAAACATTTAGCTATAAATAACTTCACAGCGTAACCCTGGTGAACCTAAGTAGTAACTCTACCAAATTTGACAAAAATATTTCAAAGCGATACATACAAAGTCTTAACTTTTGCCGTTTATATATATATATATATATCTCTGACAAGCCTGAAGTAGGTTATTGATTTTGTAAATTCTTTTCAGTTCTGCAATAAAGTATACCCCTCATTATTTCCACCTCCAAAATAAGCTTTCTGCACCTTACTGCTGGGACTGTCAGTAGTGATCTTATTATTTCAGTGTAATATATATAGTGATGGTGGTGCCCATGTTTTTTTTTTCCATTACGCTTCCTCTCACCCTAGAAGTTGTAAACATTATATTTCTTTCTCTCAGCTTTTTTTTTTCTCATGTTATGTTGATGATGGCTCCTGGGACAGAGCTTATGAAACAGTTTTCACCATTGTTATTGTTATTGTTAATCAGAATCAACCTCACTGCACTCTGGGCAAACCCATAGGTGCTCAGTCTCCCTCAGCAAATGTCGAAGAGTATGAATGCTAATTGTACTTGTAGCACGCTGGTTGTACATACGACGGATGCATCCTCTCTCACGTCCATTTCTGCTAGTCCCACGTTTGATGCCAAACTCCAACAGCCTCAGCCTTATTGATTCATCCATTGCAGTGTCATTACCCAGCAGGCGATCATTAATAGCCCTTAGTATCTCCCCTTTATCCATGTCCAGTGTCCCCAATATGGGTGCTCTCGAGGCCAGTCTGTCAGCTCTCTCATTGCCACGTACCCTTGCATAACCAGGATAGTAGATCCACACCAGTTCTTGAGGATGCTATTGATGTTTTCCATTCCTGCCACAGCCATTCGTTATGAACTTTCCGAAGCATGGCTTGAGAGTGTGACAATAAAACTGCCTTGGTTGATCGAGTTTCAGATAGCCATCTCAGTGCTGCAGTAACTGCCTCTACCTCCATTCTCATGCTGCAGGTTGTTGTCATGTAGGCTCCACTCTATTCAGCGACGATCCTGCCCTTTATTCTCGCAGAGAAGCCCCATCCTGATTTCTCACCTTGCACTACAGACACATCAGTGTACACAATGGTGTCATCATCCCCAGCGGGACCCAAAGACGCAGCAATAGAGAATGCAGTCAGCGACCCATAGCTTGACTGCTTGCGTCAGCGAACCAGAGCTGACCAAGACCCTACTCCACCTCCACGTGGTGGTCCTGGAAACAGGCTGCATCACTGCAGTCTGGCTGAGAGAGTAGGGATCGAAGAGGGAAGGCAAACCCGGTCCCAAAAAATGCTGTGCTGAAGTCGGATGTGCCGGCCGAAAGGCGCAGATATCGCAGCTCCGCTGTAAACAGACACAACGCAACCAACGTCCTTTTCAGGACGAACGAGGAAGAAGAAGAATCATCCCCAGCATGATCACTTTTCAGCTGAGTAATCTCCAGCTCTGCTTTTCCATTGCCCCAAGATCTGCACTCTCTGCCAAGGCTAATGATGACCTGCTGGTAGTTTATCCAGTTCTCCCCTGACTTACTCCACTCTTCCCCTTTGGATACATTGTCAACCCTGGTCACCTGACCAATTGTAGCTTCTGCCTGTGCCATCCATAGCATCCCCCTCTTGATTCCTGCTCCTTTGATGTCAGCTACATTCTCATGTAGGGGGTGTTTTTTGTCGTGGTTACTCGCATATACACTTTTGCCTGGGCCATTGCATATCTGCAAACCGAGCATGTATCTCATTGTCACAATGGGGGTATCACGCTTACAGCCTAAAACTAGTCGCATCCCTTCATTTTGAATGCGTTCCAGTCATTCACATTGTGACACTGACAGCGTGAGTATTCCTAGCCCATACTCGATTACTGAAATCACGAGCTGATGATACAGGAGAAACAATAGTCTCTGTTCCAAGCATGCAGCAGCCATTGTTTCAAAAGCTGCAAGTCCTCGCTTGCACTTCTGAATGATCAGTTCGACATGATACTTGCCTTTCAATGTTCTGCCCATTGAAAGTGATGTCTGGAAGGTCTGCTTTCACTATGGAGATGTTCAGCGAGCACCACATCACACAGGCCTTGTTGGGATTGACCTTTGATCCGCTTTCCTTACACCATTTAAAACCGCCTGTAGTGTCTCTTATGTGCCTCGGATCATTTCGTGTCTGTCTGAGCCAGTTCTGTATGAGTATGTAATCTACGAAAGTTAATGTTCGACCCAGTCCTGTTGGTTGAAAGGCTGCTACTTTTACTGTGTAGATGTTAAACAGCACTGGTGATAGTGGAGAACCTGGGGTAGTCGTGGGCAAATGTGCATTGGTTCTGATGTCCAAGTTCCCAAGCGAAATGCAACTGATCTCTCTATTAAGGCAGCTGCTATCCACCTTGTTATCCAAGGGTTTACACCATATGCCATTATACAGTCTATTAGGATTGCAAAGTCCACACTGTTATAAGCATCCTCTAATAGTATAGGTCATTTGCGACAGCCACCGTTTCTCTTTTGCCCTGGAATCCCTCGTACACATTGTACGCAAACCGTTCCAGCGTTACCCCATGTTGTTTTCAAACGCCTATAGCTATCTAGGGTATCAGGAAGGATGTGTGCATTTTCGAGGTAGCTCATTACTTGTCTTGCAACTATCTTTTCAAGTAATTTACCATAGACATTCTGTAGTGTGATAAATCGATAGCTGCTGAGCAGTGTGGGGTCTTTGCCAGGTTTAGGAAGTGGCCGAAGGTAACTGTGTAGCCAGTCTTCTGGCACCTCAGCATTCTGTATGCTGGTATTGAAATCACTCACCATATTTACAATGGCTGTGTTGTCGAGCTGTTTGAGGTGAAGGTATTGTACACCATCAGGAACCGGAGCAGTGTTTCTGCTGGTTTTTAGTGTGTACACCACGTCCACTTCAAAAATGAGGTCGAAGTATATCTGGCCTCTTAGGGCATTTTCCAGCACACTTTCCTTTATTTTCAGTCAGGAACTTTTGTCACCTTTATCCGTTTGCTCCACATATCAATTGAATAATAGTCTTCCCTTCTCTTCGTCTGTGTTCAGGCTTAGTTCTGTAGAGCTTTTGATATTAGGGATGGGTTGACTTGCACTTTTCCTATTTATTCTTCGATGTAAGGACCAGAATTTCTGTAGGGTTTTTTCCATGCCCACCTGTGTCACAGAGTCCTCACACACTTTATCCTTGGCCTCCCTTGCCAAGCTCTTGAATATATATATATATCATTGAAGCTCTTTGCTTTTTCTCCTTCATCTCATCAACCTCTCCCTCATTCATCATTCTTCTGTTTCGTGCTTTACGCCATTCCTTTGTTGCATTTCCTTTTCTATCCATGCTTCCTCCACTGTCTTATTCCACCAGGGAGGTTGGCTGAAAGGTGTTCTCGCTGTCTTTTGTTTGGCATTTTTAACGCAATGTGTGTAAAGGGTTGTTACAGTCGAGTGTGCCTTTAAGATACTTGAATGTCTGTTTAGGTTTCCTGTATCTAGTGGTCCTACCCTGTAGCGTAAGGTTTTATAAGTGTGATGATAGTACTAGAGTAGAAGTAGAATTCTCTCCAGAATGTGTGGTCCCAGTGACAGAGAAGTGCACTGGTATCACAAGTGAGTTACAGCTGTGAATAATCTGAGCTAGAAAATAGTATAAGGCATCAGACCATAAATTGCCACCTTCGCTTTGTAACCACCTGTGATATTTAATTAAACTAGAAAATCAACTCGACTTTAACAGTTAAAAACTTGACAAGTCAAATGAGTACAATTTCATAGTTTAATATGTACATCTATCTAATTCTGTGATGAATGGTGAATGTTGGAAGACGGTATTCAATGGGTAAGTATATTTACAAAAGATGATTGTAAATTTAATTAATTAACTTAACCCTACACCACATTAGACAATCTTTGAAGGGCTCAGTAAAATCGTAATTACAGATGCGAATCAAAGTTTTTCCGTGTGCAAAGGGGAAATAATGATAAATAGATTTCCCTTCAGTTCTGGTGTTTCAGCGTGGTGTAAATATGCGTTTGTAGCCCTTTGATTTGTGTTCAATCGGATCAAAATTTTTTTCTGCTGCCATCATGTCTGACGCTGTTAAAGGTTCGTCGGGACTAGGAAATAAATCTAGACCGTCATTATTTGAAACTTTTGAAATGGAAAATAGTGAAATGCGATGATGACTTTGTAGACATCCCACGTGCCAATAATGAAAATAGATTGAGTAGTAGTGAAGATGAAGCCAACCCTAGCCCTGGGTCTGATGTTGTCACTGACCAATTTGGATGGCAAAAGGTGGACAGTGAAAACAGTAGAGTACGATTTGATCCAAATTTTATTGTAAGAAATCCTTACAGCTCCCAAAATATAGGCTTGAAAAGGTGCACAGAGCCTTTTCATTTTTTTTCTTTGATTTTTGATGCTGAACTTATGAACAATGTGCTGCGAGAAACAAACCTCAAAATGCTCAACATTTCCTGAAGTTGGAATCCACAGTTGCATGGATGGAGGCACACCCTAACAGTCGGTACCATAAAATACCAGAAAATGGTATCACAATGAAGCAACTGAAAAAAATACCTAGGCCTACTGCTAAATGTGGGTCTTATTGGTAAAAAAGAAAACTTAGTGATCACTGGTCAAGTAGGCCTGCACTAATGACTCCATTCTTCAATGACACGATGAGTTTCAATACCTTTTCACTCATTCATAGAATGCTGCATGTCAATGACATTACATTAGAAAAAGAAAAAGAGAATAAGATCAGGTATCTGTATCTGTTTTGTCAATATCGTGAAGAAAAACACCAAGAAAAAGAAGTAGTCAGTTGAAACATATAATTTTCTTTTGTCATGTTTGGAAGTGGGTAGAAAGGCTTTTTTTAGGCCGCGAATGAAAAAAATTCACCAAAATTACAGTTTTTATAATAAAAGCTTATAACTATACATTTTCTGAAATAATATTGTTTGCAGTGTCTGAAAAACTTATTCAGATAAGAAATAGAACCAAACAGTCAATGTGGGGTAGGTTTAAAGTTGATGAAGAGTTACATAATTAATTTTATTCATTGTGTAAAGGTCAAGGTCACCATACATAATGCTCAGATACCTTGAAATTAGTACCATATGATTCCTTATCAAAAGACGCGTCAAAAGTGAGAAATGCAGTTAGCGACCCATAGCTAGACTGCTTGCGTCAGGGTCAGCGAACTAGAGCTGACCAAGATCTTTTCCACCTCCAAGTGGTGGTCCTGGAAACAGGCTGCATCACTGCAGTCTGGCTGAGTGAGTAGGGATCGAAGAGGGAAGGCTAACCCGGTCCCAAAAATGCCATGCTGAAGTCGGATGTGTCGGCCGAAAGACGCAAATATCACAGCTTCGCTGTAAACGGACACAACGCAACCAACGTCCTTTTCAGGACGAACGAAGAAGAAAAAGAAGAAGAAGATTTCTTATCCAATATACTTTCAGAAAATGTATACTTATATGGACCTCTGACTTCATTTTCTGTATGTTTCTGGTATTTTATTGGAACTAGTCAAAATTCTCAAAATAGCCATGACACAAAGTACAAATGCACTTGACAGTTGAAGGGTTAAGAAAAAGTCCGCATTGGATCTTCCAATTGAATTTATAAAAAGTTCTTCCACTGTGATGTTACACTAGTCTTTAGCTATTATTATTGTCATAATTGACATTTTGACTGCTCACTTAAGTCACTGGAATTGGTCGTAATCATACTCAACTTCTGAGTAAGCACTGTTCTTGGTAGGATTGACACAACACACTCGTTCTGATAATCGTCACTTTCGCCCACCCAAGACTGAGGGGGACTAAGGTTCTGGTACATGTACAACCACTGGGCTCCTGTGAGGTTCCAGGCAGCTGGATTGACTGACCACTCAACTTCAGGTTTGAAGACTCAAATAAAAACCTGTAACAAGAAGTGATATGTGGCTAGACTGTGTCATGGAGCTCACATATCCCCTAGTGTATATGAGATGAGCGTGTCTCAGATGTATGCTTGTCTGATGAATGATACATGGCTCAGTATGATTCAGCAATAGCGAGACAAGACAAGTGTCTACTGCTGAACCTTTTCTCAAATAATATAATACATGAATAAATCAAATTAATATGTTCATATGGGTATGATGCAACCATTTCCTTCCACATTTAAATGCCAAGTCAGTGATGTACTTGCTGGTAGGAAATTGTTATGGCTTATTTGTGACGAATACAAATACGACAGTCGATCTTGTAGAGTACATCGTGCTATGTATCGCAAATGATAATGGGCAGTCATTCAGGACAAATCTGATAGGTACAACATGAGCCGGCAAGTGGCAGGTCCACAGCAAACATGGCAAAAGTTTATTCTCATAAAACTGGCTCCATTAAGTAATAATATATTTGGCATGGAAGAATGTATCAACAATGTAGTTCTTCATATTCAGTCTTCTGTCCATAAATCTCAGTCATAGGCATCTTATAATAAGTGGCAATGAAATACAATACAATCCTCTCCTCTCCTTAATTCTGGCCGTTGTGTCTAGAGGTTCATGTAGACCACGAGGACCCAAGCAATGCGGCAGAAATATTCGTGACAAAATCTTAGATGCATTATTCGAAAAAATACTCCCTGGATATGGTAATAACTTCTGGGTAAGTTAATGTACCATTCTGCATAATATCAAGTAAGTGGCGGCCTCCGAAATAACAATGCCTCTGAACATCAGAATACATGTCTCCACAATCTTAGGAAGCTTGAAAACAAGTACATCTACTCCGGACGACTGAAGAAATACGAAAGGCCAAGATGGCTGACCGTTAGAATGCAAAAGCGCATGATATATTATGTCATTGGTGACCGGTGACATAGCAAGTTATGCGGCGTTCAATATAAGTGAAAAAATCGTACACAAAAACTGACTTTACTACAGACAGCTATATCTCCACAAATCAATGTATATATGCCTGCGTGTAGCAACATATAACATATTAATTTTATCCTTAACAGTTATAGTGATCCAGACAAGGACTAGAATGGGTTATATTAGTCCTGACAAGGACTTGTTAGGTTAGCCCTGACAAGGACTGGTTTTATTAGTCCTTACAAGGACTGTGGAGGTTATACTGTTGGTTTCCATCTTCAGCAATCATACCTATACATACAAATATTAGGTCTGATACACTCAATTCTTAAATAAAACCTGAAATAAAATGATATTGATCACACAAATATCTATAGTAATTCTCCATACCCTCAAGAATCAATGTAAGCTCAGTGTAAGACTGTATTTGGTGAAGCAATTCTGCACGGCATACAGATAGTAAAGTATTAGCCCTGGGCAGCTCTCTTCTTCAGTCTCTCACTCTGGCTTGTCTAGTGTTAATGTGCAATTTTGAATAGAGCGCTCCGTCTTTTTATACGTTGAAAGCGGATGCATAAGGGAACACCTACAATTGGTTCGTTTTGGTCTTCAAAGATTTCATCCTTCCAAGCGAACCTGTGTATTTTCCTTACACACTTCTTCTCTGTATAACTACACTCTTCTATCCATCACTTTCTCCTATACCTCCTTTTATTCCCCGATTGGGAGCTTCCTTTCCATATGATTTTAATTGAAATTAGTTAGGTTATGTATTTGTTATAAAATATCAAAGTCTATCATCTTGATAGTATTTGATGTGATGACTAAGTCAAACTTCAATTTCCTTCTTGACTACTCACTCCCTCCAATAGTCCTTCGAAATTCACATTCTTGGATATATCCTCTGAGAAAACAAATCACTCCTAACACTTTTCAACAAATCATGGGCTTGTAGCAAAGAAAATTCCTTCCAGCAGTTAAAACTTTTGATATCGCCATATTGCTTGCCCATTACAGACTCTTCCCCTTGCGAACGAGAGAGGTGCTGGTGTTTGATTGGCTACTATCTTTAGCCTCCCAAGAAAAATTCCACACGTTATAAACACACTAGTAGTACTGTGTTCGTCTTTTTCATTCATTAACGAAGCATATTTTACAATCTTGCCACATACCCTTTTGATGCGTGATGCCATATGATGATGGATGGTATCCGCATGTCTGGTTTTGTGTAGTGTGCAGATGTGTTCAGTCAAAACAATGTTCATACAAAAATAACAGGGCAATCCACATAGGACGTCAGTAAACTCACGACGTATAAAGTCAATGATTCTTGAAACAGCCGTTGACGTTTTTCTTCATTATTTATTGTGGACGCCACAGTGACAAAATGGTTACGCGAATATGTAGGCACATCAAACAGTCATTATCACAGCAACATTCAATACAGCAATAGATGGTAGACAGCATTACAATGATGAGTCAGATGCATGTTATATTTCATAGTGCTGTAAATGTAGTCAGGTGAAAAACTCCATCCTTTTCTATAACAGCCAGGAGATAACCAGATGTATGAGATCAGTTCACTCTCCTTAGTCTGACTTCAGCAAGACAGACACGTCTGCCGAAGTATAAATAATGTCCTCAAAAAATATCCTCTAGATAATAAAGGTTTTCCAAACCTAGTTCATTTAACAAAGTAGCAAGTAATGGTCCTTGGTACATGCATCAACCGATGCAGTACAATACAGCGACATGTGAGCTGGGAAAACATCTCGTGACGACGACTTTCGAAGACAGGCTATGAATCGAAATCGCTCACGACCCAAAATCGATAGAGTTAATGAAAAGTCAATTTACCTTGCCTTCAGGAAATACACAGGAATATCACGCCTCCCGACATGTGGGAAACACTAGAGGTATTATCTCGAATAAACGAAATATCCATTAAGAGGACTACACATCCCTGACAGAACAAAAAATAGCGGAGATCCCCTCTTCAACGAGGCATCTCTTTCGCCATTCAAATCGCTCACTGCACTGGTGGGCGGAAATCGATCGACCAAGAAGCAAGACCAGTCATGCGCAGTCCAGCGCAAAATGACCACAGCTCAAAACTTAACTGCATTCAATACCAACGCGGGGAGACAAATGCTTACAGAGAAAAGTGACTATAAATTTCAAGCAGTTGTTGCCCTTGCGTTATAAAATAGATATTGTAATAAAACGATGTTGCGAGAATTTATCACGCAACATATCACCACCTCCTCCCGATAAAAAAAAAAAATGTGGAACATATTTTTTTTTTTAAATATCAAAGAGCATGCGATAAGCGGCTCAAAATGCACGAATTATGCGCTGATAATTAATTAAATTGCCTAACATGAGGCTAAATATAGAGTGTCTGGTGAGGATATACCTCAACAGAAAAATAAATATGTCTCAAAAAATATTCACATCGGGGAGGTGTCACCAACACACATCACGTTAGCATGTAAACACAATATACGTATGCAAGTTACCATAATCATCATTAAACAGCATACTCTAATATTGTCTTTAAAAATGGATGTACAAATCTGATAGGAAAATTTAAATAGTACATTCTTTGACATGTAATGACATAAGTACATAGTAAAGTTAAACTACATGACGATCCAGGACATATGCTCTGGTATTCCGAGGGTAAGTACACAATCTAGAACTCGTCATGCTTGATACTAGTAAGGTAAGTCCTCAGCTCAACAATGACATTCTGAGAAAGTACAAGCAATATAATGCTAATTAATAACTAATATGCTTCATAAGGTACAATACATTATTAATAATTGTGGCTGTTTAGTAAACTAACGGCCCTTATATTAACTACTCAGTCCTCCTCTATCATCTTAAAAAACGAACAGAAGAAGATGACAACAAAGCACGATAGTGTGTACATATAAAGTAAGTACAGATGTGCTAATCTATTGTAGAAATATAGGTGTGTTATGACTCTGTAATATATGGAAATATAGGACAGAAGTATTAGTTGGAGTCATGTGGGCATCTAGACAAAATGTCAGCCATCACATTATCCGCACCACGGATAGCTCGTACCGTGAAGTGAAAAGGTTGAAGAGCTATAGCATATCGAGTGGATCTCGAACTCTTCAAATTCTTAGTCTGAATAGCTGTAAGAGCTTTCTGATCAGTCTCTAGAATGAAATGTGCGCCCAGGAGGAATCTTTGTAGCTTTAGAATTGACCAAACCATCGCTAACAACTCACGGTCTAAAACCGAGTAGTTCCGCGCTGCCGCATTTAGTTTTCTAGAAATGTACATAACAGGATGCAGAGAGTTTGCATGTTCTTACATCAGTGCTGCTCCAATCCCAGTGGATGAAGCATCACTCCGAAGAACAAAAGTCCTATCAAGAGTAGGTAATCTTAAGATGGGAGGAGAAGAAAATATATTCTTGATTTGGTCTAGTGAAGATTGGCATTCTTCAGACCAACGGACCAGATTAGGCGAACCTTTCTTCAACAATGTTGAGAGAGGTGCCATGATCGAAGATAAATTTGGAATAAATCTCCCATAAAATTGAATTAAACCTAAGAGACTCCTAACTTGTTTCTTCGTTTTAGGAACAGAGATGTTCAGTATTTTGGAAGTATTGTGGTCTTCTGTCTTCAAGAGACCATGACCAACACGATGACCCAGGAAAGAGATTTCACCAAAACCAACAAAAGCTTTAGAAGGTTTCGCTGTCAAATTATTCTCACGTAGAGTGGACAGTAAGTCATATAACCCTAAATAGTGATCTTCCCAGGTATCACTGAAGAGACAGATGTCATCTAAGTATGCGATGACATCCGAACGATGTGACAGAATTCGACGCATCATGCGAACGAAAGTGGCAGGGGCGTTCATGAGACCAAAAGGCATAACATTCCATTGAAATAGACCCCTAGGTGTAGAAAAAGCAGTAAGAGGTTTGGCATGCTCTGCTAAAGGCACTTGCCAATAACCTTTAGACAAGTCAAGTTTAGTGAAGAATCTAGAATTAGAAAGTCTAATCAGTAGATCTTCTAACAAAGGCATCGGTTCAGCATCGAACTTTGTGACCTGATTCAATTTGCGATAATCAACACAAATTCGTATGTTCTTATCCTTCTTCCGGACAATAACCATGGAAGAAGAATATGGTGAAGTCGATGGTTCAATTATATTTAATTGAATCATTTCATCCAATTCCTTTTCCACTTGCGACTGAAAGTGTATAGGAATAGGATAAGGCCTAACCCTAATTGGATTATTGTCGGTAAGAATTATGTCATGTTCTATGACATCTGTGTGTCCAGGAATGTCAGTGAGAACATCCTGAAATGTTTGTAACATCGACGAGACTTGTCGATGTTCGTCACCAGAAAGATTAGGAGAAACAGAAACGTTTTTCCAAGATTCCGTAGAATGTAATGGAACCACTGGAAGGGGAAGATTAACATCAGAGAAGGTAGATTCCTCATCCTGTATGACAGACAGGGATGAATAATGACCGTGAGGTGCAGGAGCATCATCCGTTGCCTGGAAAATAGGCAGCAAATAGTCCGGACGTTCGTGAAATTCCGAAAGCATGTTTATGTGGAAAGTTTTATGCTTTCCATCAATATCGACCACATAGTCAACATCGGAAATCCGAGAGACTATTGCATACGGACCTTTCCATGCAATAAGAAGTCTATTTTCCCTACTGGGGAGTAGGACGAATGCTTTGTCACCTGGACAAAGTTGTCGTAGACATCTATTCTTGTTAGCAAACTGTCTTGCCTTCTCTTTAGCAATTTCTGATGAAGCAGTTGCTAGCTTACATGCCTCAATGATCTTTTGTCTAAGAGCAATGACATACTCATATGAGGATTGAGTTTCATCGCTAATATCATCGGCAGTGATGAGATCGTGTAATAAAGACATAGGGCCGCGTGGACGCGCGCCAAAGACAAGTTCGAAGGGAGAAAATCCTGTGTGTTCATTAGGGACTTCTCTATAGGCAAAGAGAGCCGCGGGTAAAACCCTGTCCCAATCTTGAGGATGATCTTCAGTTATCTTACCAAGCAAAGTCTTGAGCGTTCTATTCAGACGCTCAACTAACCCATTAGACATAGGATGGTAGATACTACTGAGAGATCGTTCAATATGTAAGGTAGACATTACCTGTGACATAGTGTCAGATATGAGTTGAGTGCCATGGTCTGACAATATTTCTCTGGGGAACCCCAAGCGAGAAAATATCAACCAAAGAGCATCTGCGATATCTGTAGTAGATATGCTCTTAAGAGGAATAGCCTCTGGCCAACGTGTGCACATATCGACACATGTAAGGATAAACTGATGTCCTCTGGCCGACTTGACCTTAAAAGGGCCAATAATATCTATGGCCATTTTCTGAAACGGCCGAATAGGAAATAGGAATGCAGCAGCCTGGATAGGCGCAGCATGTCGTGGTCCTCTAGATTTGACCTCCTGACATACCTTGCATGATCGGCAGTAAATACGAATGTCCTTATTGACAAAAGGCCAAAAGAAAGCCGCAAGGACTCTCGACTTCGTACGGGAAAAAACCCATATGTCCAGCACATTGCGAGTCATGAGCATGTTGTAATATTTGCACTCTCATGCTCTTGGGAACAAGAATTTGCGAATGTGCCGACGTAGTCGAATCTTGTACCATACGTACAAGTACGCCGTTTCTCATTGCAATCCAAGATTTTCTATTTGTATCCTGATTCGGATCACCTTTCTTCGCAAGAACGAAGAATTTTTTTAAAGAAGGATCTTCTTCTTGCAATTTTATGAAAGAGTCACGAGTGATTACTAAGTGACTATCTTGGCTATCAACTTCATTATCACTATTCAGTGAAGTTTCGGGTGTTTGTAGAGCTTGTGCTCTTGTAACTACTGCATTTGTAGCTTGCATGTTATTATCTTCCCAAGCAGCAATCTGCTGTGGGGTACACTCCCTAACTCCGTGAATACGACCAATAATAAGGTCCGCAATAGGATTAGGTAAGAGACAAGCATGCACATCTCCAGTAAAGAAAGGAGTGGCAATGCGAATTACAGCAGTAGGATATTTTTCTAGAGTGCCGCCAAATGTGACACATTTAATAACCCTTCCTGTAGCACAAGATGGATCTACAAGCGATTGTCTAACACCAATAGTGGTGCATCCGGAATCGAAAAGTAGTGAGACCGGAGTATCATTAACAAGACCCTTATGTAGAATTAAAGAACCCCTCCCGTCATGCGCAACAGCAGCAGGAAGAGCGGGAAGTGGGTGACCACAACTCAAAGTAGTTATGGTACCCGGTTCGAATAAAGTACTGCATTGGGGGCATTTGTTTGCTCTCTCAAAGTCAAAAGCAGAACCAGTGACAGCGTCAAAGTTTTTACTATCAACAACATGATTACAGGCTCCCTCAGTTTCCTGTTGTACAGCATTAGCCTGCTGATATCTCTTTTTTTTGTGTTGAGATCTACCCCGACTATTATTACCTCTGAAGTTATCAGAGTTATTATTATCTCTGCAGTTATTATTGTCTCTATTGTAATTGTTATCCTGGTTCGAATTCCAGTTTCCACGATTACTATCATGTTCACATTGATGCGAACATCTATTTGTTTGGTTCTGAGGTCTTCGGCAGGAATAACCTCTATTACCATATCCTCTTTTGAAATGCTTATAATTATTAGGGTGATAGTAACGAGTACTATCAGGTTGTCTCCAATTCTTCGAAGAAGAATCACCATGAAATTGATTTCCATGATTTTGACAGAAATTACCGCTACTCTTTCTATCAAAATTTTGTTGGAATCTACGAGCAAAGTTTTGGCCATACGGAGCTGCCGAAGCAACTGGTAAACCTTCTTTCACCTTAGAGTTACCCATGGTTATGTGTGGGTGCGCAGTTACGTATTGGCAACAGAAATCTTCCATTTCTTTTATTGTTTTAGGTTTACGTTCATGAAGGAAAGCAAGGAAAGACTCATTGACAGACGACATGACTTTGTCTCTAAGTATTAAGTCCATAAGTCCTTCATAAGTTTTTTCCGTCTTAGATAGTTCAACCCATCGTGAGAAAGTAATGCGTATTCTTGCAATAAACTCGGAGAATTCAACTCCATTTTCAGGTAACATGTTTTTAAATTGTAGACGATAGCCGTCTTCGTTAAGCTGATATTTCTTTAACAAAGCGGCCCTGACAACCTCATAATTGTTCTTGTCAGGTTCATCCACCATATTTAATATACTTAGAGCTTTACCTGTCAGTATCCCTGATAACTGATAAACATATTTTGCTTTGTCTATGTTATGAGCTGTACATGCTTGTTCAAATCTGTCCAGATAGAACATTATGTCATCACTGGAAGGACTAAATGTTGGTAACTTAATCTTAAAAGTATCATTATTAGCCTTACCAGAAGATGAACCCTTGTTTGAATCATTACCATTACTCATGCTCGTCAATTTCAATTTTTCCAACTCTAAAGCTAAGACCTTTTCTTCATGTTCCATTTTTGCTTTCTCTTTCCTCTCATCAGACTCTCTCTGTAATCTTCTTTCCTCAGCCTGAGCCTCTTTTTGAAGTCTTTCATTTTCAGCTTCTTTTTCAAGTCTTTTATTTTCAGCCTCTTTTTCAAGTCTTTTATTTTCAGCCTCTTTTTCAAGTCTTTTATTTTCAGCCTCTTTTTCAAGTCTTTTATTTTCAGCTTCTAGCTGGAGTTTTCTCTCCTCAGCTTCTGATTCCCTTTTTTGTTTTTCCATTTCCATTTGGAATCTTTTTTCATCCACCTGCATCTGCAGTTTCTTTTGTTCAGCTTCCATTGCTTTATCATATCGAGCAGTTGCAAATTCTTCTAACTTATCACCAGTCTTCCCAAGCAATTTACCCTGCTCAATAAAGTGCTCAAATGTAGACATGTTGTCTAACATATGAGTCCAAAACCTGAAATAATTAACTAATTTATTTCAAACCTAAGTGTAACAAGTCTTAATTAAGCACTTGTATATTCACATCACATTATATTATCCCAGTCTCTGTGGGAAACAAGTCTCCAATCAAAGAACTTGTATATGAAATATCAACACTCAATTCTTGATCATAAGTGCACTTCTCATTCAATAGTGCACGACACTATTCATCATTCATTTATCATCAGTGTAGTAGTAACAGTGCATTAGCATAGCCCATTAACTAATTACTATAACTGTAAACAATGACTATGTAAACACATGCAGAATGTAAACATTGAAAATGTAAACAATGCAAACAATGTAAACAATAACAATGTAAACAATAACAAAGATCAGCAACAATACAAAAACGTTCGCAGAAATCAACTAAAAATAAAGCAGAAATTAATGAAATATCACAAAAAAATGTGACGATATCTGCGCTATAATTAAACAAAATACATGACACCACAGTGTATAAACAAAAATGTTGTATGAAACTAAATTATAGACAAGAGTAGGCTAACAAATACAAACAAATCAAAACAAAACTAAAGAATGCGAAATAATAACGAAAACAATATTAAAACATGTCATCACAGCTAACATAAATAGCAACAGAAGTCGCTTAGCAAATTCCAGTATCGGAAATTTGCAAACCCTACAGAAAACGCTCACAATAGACGACCTCTATGACGTGGCATAATCTAACGGAGACACCACCCAACCGAGAACCCGCTGAAATATAAACCTATAAATATACAAATAACATATAGACATATAACATATAGAATGAGATGATACACAGAAGACTCAGCAGAAGTATAAGGGCACAGTTTACATACAAACAGGCCACTTAACTTATAGGCTTCCAATCGTAGAACAGCAGAAAAAACGGATGTCAATCAACGTCCTAAAGAGCGAAGCTCCAACGATGATGGCACATCTGAACTGCTTCCAGTGCTAACACGATGGTACAAGAGCTTCTGAAATACTGTGTGTTGAGTTGTTTCGGCACTTGACCTTCTAATCCAAAGTAAGTTGATGGAATTTACTCTTTCCCCTATTAATCATATACCAGTAGAACACCCCATCAATCCTCTATGAGCCCATAATCTATGACATCCAAAATATCATTAATTACTCCTTATACAACTTTAAAATATGCAGATTCTGCTGTAATGATTCTAACTACCCCACCCCATGATAGATGGGTAACCACCAACCACCGTGTTTGCCCCACCCCCCACTTCCTACCTCAAACCACCCTTCCTGGCCACCCTACCCCCATCAAAATCCCCTGCGTAATGCCTAAAACAACATGGGAACAATGGTCCTCCCCCCCCCTTCCCCCATTAAACCTCTCCACATACTCCCCACCCCCCCCCCCTAACCAACACAATGTTCAACCCAACCCCCCACCCCCCACACTAACGGGCAATTGAATCATCTACTCCATCAAAAACAAAAACTCGTATCTAACCAACACCTACTACTCCAATCTCTATCCCCCCCACAAAAACACACCTAAGCATTCTGACACCCATCAAACATATCTCACTAAACACCCCCAACTAATCCCCAGATCAGATCCCTTCCAGTGAGTCGATAAAACCCCTATAGACCCACCCTTACCCCCCGACAAGTGTGTCCCCGACTCTAAACCCCCCCCTCCACTAGAACTCGATAACTACCCCCCCCAACACGCCATACAACCACTAACTCTGAGAGATTCCCACCTCAAACCCCCCCCCCACCATACCAAACAGGTAATGAACAGCATTACAATAACCCCTTGAGCTCACAAACCCTCCCCCATACCTCTGTACCTCCCACCTATGCACCCTCCCCCCCACTCACCTGCTGAGATACATCCCCTAGCCTCCAGAGAGACAATAAACACCCACCCTATAACACCCTCCTTTCCCATAATTCCCCCACTCTTACAACAACACCACCCATACCATGTATGTGACTCAGTTCATTCCCACATCCTCCCCCCCCAGCAGACACACACAACCTGCCGAAGTCAAAAAAACACCCCCTAACACACAAATATTTATACCATCACTAGATCCTCACGCACTGCGTGAGATCCCAACCAGTTCCATTACCCCTCCTCCCCCCCCCCCATCCCTCACCCCCCCCCCACCCATTCTCAAATACCCCTGGCTGGTACTCCCCCCATTAGAACCAGACTCCCCTAAATACCCCCCACCCCACTAATATATATCACATAGAACACCCCACTCACAATACCACCCCTCATAATCTCTTACGGAAACACCCTCCCCTGTTTCCGATATATAGACTCACCCCCCCATCCAACACATCCCCACCCCCTCCCCTCTGACACAACCTAATTTACTTGCTTCTGGAAAAAACACAGGAATACCCCCTCCAGCACGCATCTGTCCGGCTCAAACTAGTGGTCATTCCCATACCTCCAATAATCTCCTATTAAACATTAAGAGGACAAATCCTGACAGAACAAAATATTTTAGCTACATTCCCCAAACCTTCTAGAGGCATCCCTACCCCTTCCCCTCAAACAATCACCTCCACTACTCATGGGCCGAATCGTATCCCCCCCCCTAAACACACTGTTCAATGCCCAGTCCATTCTCAATAATCTACCCACCTCACCCCCCCCCCCCAATCCCTAACCTTCATTCAATCCCCCCCCCCCCCAGACCCAAGATCCCCCCCCTCCCATCCCCCCCCCCTACCCATTCCACCCCCACCCCCCCCTCAGTACTCCTATCCCCCTCTCCCTGCATACCTCCTTAACCACCCTAATCATTTTACCTTACCCATTGTGCTTAGACACTCATATCAACCATCAAATTACATTGAGTATGACCCCCATGTTACCCCTGGTAACCTTCCTTCCCCCTCATCCACATCATCCCTCTCATATCCTGCCCATGCGTCGTGGCCTATCACAACGAGATGAATCCTCACCACCCCGAAACCAATACTCAACCCCAGTTCTACCCCCCCCTTCTAGTAAGCCCACCACCAACTAGGATGTAAGGTCGATCACCTAATAATCAATAATCCTGCTCTCTCAAACCATCCTATAAATCCCACCCATTCCACCTCCCCTTCCAAACAACATAGAACTTCCCATCAACCCCATACAAAACCCCCCACACAAAACCCTCATCCCTAAAACCCCAGCAAACTCCCCAAAACCCATCCCCCACCTAATACCTCACACACCCCCATAGCAACTCCAACCCATCCCATTTCACTCCACGGCAACCCAGAGTACCACATAAGATGGTCGATTCCCCAGAGCATAATAAATCTGTGTAATACGCCAACTCTCTGACTATCCCTACTGTAACTTCAATAAAAAAATCCCAAACAAAATTAAAACAAATCCAGACATCGCCTCATCCAGTTTAGGTGAACTATGCCATAACCCCCCCCCCCAGTCAATGAGGCGTTTTTGCCCATGTTTACTACCCCATTGAAATGCGCTTTCCCCCATCGTTACACAACCACACCCCTTGGACACTTATATACCAAGTCATTGTCCCTCAACCCTTACGGACTTTCACCCCCCCCCCCCCCCCCCCCCTCAAACCCCCCACCCCACCCCCCCCCCCAAAACGTAAAACTATACAAATCGCGTGATTTACTACCCATAACATACAGACCCCCACCAACCACTCCTTGAAACATGGGTCATTCCCAAAACATCCTGACAATTCCACTCATAACTAATACCACCCCCCCCCCATGGTATCCATATTGCTACCCAAACTGGCAGCGGCTGTGCGGTCAGTCAACGTCAAGTTGATTGTTATCTACTATGTTAATTTGAATGACCATCCCTGTGTCCCCCCCCATCCCAATCTGCCAAACACTGTGTCCAAAAACTTATCCTCCCAAATATAAACCTCTAGGTTTACCTCCATCCTAATTAAAATCTTCAATATTAGTCCAAAAATACTCATCGCCAGTTGGGTCCATCATGTCTTTACCAATAACATTGTTACGAGCTCCCCCTTATCATACCTCCACGAAATCCCCCCCCACATATTCTATACATACCTCAATCCATCTCCTATCATCCACTAAAATCGTCTATTTTCAACACCCTCACAAGAAAATCAATGATACCCTTTCAGTAGTACCTCAATCCTCGACATATTCCATTCACACAAACTAAACAACCCTTCTGCCTTGCCTAGACACTTATAATTTCCGATGCCCCATCTAAACTTTACTTTCTATACAGAACCATATACAGGACCATATCTAACATCCTTACCCATATCCCCAAAACAACCCACCCACATATATTTTTAAATTACTATCTCTCAAACCCCCCATTTACAGCCCACTCAAACATATATCCTCCCACCAACCAAACCCCTACCATCTTTCCCCACAATCCCCACCCATCAATCAAACCCCCTTATATCTTATCCCAATATTCAACAAAAATTTAACATCTCCATCAATCCACCACCATCATACCCCCCCCCAACCTTCACCAAAAAATCTTACCCCCTATATTATTCACTCCCCCCATTCCTCCACTACATCCCCATCCCTACCAACTTATATATCCCCCAACCCCCCAATTATTACAACCCAAACATACTTCACATCTTCCCCTAAAAAAAATCACCCAAACCCCTCTTCCCAATTCCCTTCCCCCCATATCCACTTACCAACACCTCCCCCCAGAATCCCATCCTCCACCCCCCTCCATATCACCATCCCCCCCACCCCTTAATTTCAACCACAATTTTACCTCCAACTCCCATAGATTCACCCTCCCCAATATCCCCACTCCACCATACCTCCCCACTACCCCATAAACCCCCTATCCTTCCCCCACTTAAACACCATCCTCCTAATCATTACCAACCCCCCCCCCCAATCCTACCCCCTAGACCCTCCCACCCACATAACCCTCCCTCCCATTCCCCCTCATCCCCATACATTCCCCCCCTACACTCCACACCAACCCCCCCCACTCCCCTCCCCCCCCCCGACACAAAACTCACCCCCACACCCAATTCCCACCACCCCAAACTATCCACCTCCCCCCCCCCAATCCCCCCCCCTTTTATACCCCCCCCCACCCCAACCACCCCCACCCCCCCTACAACCCACCCCCCCAATCCTCCCACCCACCCTCCCCACTCTCATCATACTGACCCCTCCCACCCCCCCCCCCCCTCCCCCCCCAAACCAACCCCCCACCAACAAAAACATCTATCAACTCCTATACATAAATCCCATCTATATACACCACTAGACAACCATCAACCATTAACTACCAAAAATCTCAACGTTGACATAATTAATACTCCATATAGACAAATCATAAAAACAATTTCGACCACTATGATACTAAAATCTAACACGAAAATAAACCAAAAAAAAGAGAAATATCACAAAAACAACATTAACAACACCTATAACAACCCACTCTACCACCAACCAAAACATCAACACATTCAATATTAATCCAAACATAAAAATAAAGTGTCAAATTACCAAGAACTATCTAAAATAATCTACTGTCTAAAGTAACCCACAACCAACAATACTATTTACAACCACAATCAAAAACTATAAGACTACTCTGACTAATAAACCAATCCCATTCATTCTACTCCCTCAACATAAATATACTACTTACCTACCGATTATATAACCAAAATCTGAGAACCATCTCGAGATCATTTTAGTACAATCCCGATAATAACTACCTATAAATCTTGCATTCCACTTCTAATAAAATTCAAATAGACTCACAAAACCCCACTCTAAGCAGCTTGACTAACATTCACTCAAATCGACCATACATCAAATGACCAATCCTCCCTCATACGTAGATCATTTCTGTACTTTAAAATAATTTCTCGCGCATAATAGGTCCTATCTATATGCTGTATTTTCATATACTTCTCTTATCCCGCCTCACACAAATGCAACTGTGGTCGGACAGCCACCAACACTCTAACGCTCCAACACAATAAAATCATCACAATATGTAAAATTCCCACATCAAAATATTCAGATCTTACCTTATGTGTCTAGAGGAAATACTACTCTTTAAAAATTACTAGAGAGAGCACTAAATATTTTATATGATATCAACAGCTTACAGATTAGCTAGTATTGTAAACCTTATTATTATTCTTCCGACTACTTGACATATCAACAACTCAATACTTTTGATTCATTTAAACAAAATTCTTTCATTACCTCATAGAAGCACACACAAAAGCAAAACTTCAATTCAACCCTCCCCTCACATTTCATCCCTCTCCCCCCTCTACCCCCTCCACCCCGCCCATTTCAACCAATTCGATATATATATATATCAAGAGACACTTATAAAAAACTTAAACAATTACATCCAAAATTAATTATTAATAGGTAAGAAACTTTTTAAAAATAGCATACGAAACAGTATAGCGACTCACCATTACTATTATGCATAAATCATTGCTCTAATAATACTGAGCTTGAAAGCTATAATTTCTCATTAAAAAGATGAACTGAGTGTCATGTCGATAGCTATAAGTCTTGAGACTACTATATCGACTAGAATATTATAGATGGCTGAGCGTGTCTATCACACGCTAGTGTTGGTAATTATTGTGTGTCGCTGCTACCCATGCCCTCCTTATCCCGTATACCAGCCATTAACTATAACTCTTCACCTATCAGCATATCAAATACACCTCAATCACAGTACCTATACCGTAATCTCAGGACTGCACACTATTGTCTGAAGGATCTAAAGATGGTATCTTATCTCTCAAAATCTCCCATTTCTGGCATAATGTAGTTGCAGCTGTTTCATAACTGACAGTCTGGGGTACATTGAAGCCTTGCCCTGTTGTGGACCACATGTCCTTTTCGTGTACTTCAACTGGATTACCTCATTGCACTGCTAGTATATCTAACACAGCATGTGCTTCGATTGTGGACACGTAGTCATTGCCCATCCGACTCGCAATCCATAGGCCAAGACTGAACATAGGTACGCCCGTATATTAGTCATCTATTTGTCCTTGCCATAATGCCAGACCTTCTCTTTTAGATGGATCGATTTCAGCCTGAAGTCATGCACTGACAAACAGTCTGGTCGTCCAGCTGCTAAGTGAAATTCAGGTAATAGACATCACAGTGAAAACAGGTCACAGAACTATCAAAACTGGAGATATAACAAAAATAAAGGTTTCAAAAAGGAACACAGTTTTGATCGATCGCGATATAGAGGTAGATCTCCAAATAATGGTAGATCTCATAGACATGCAAACTCAGCTCAACTTGAGCCTGGTGTTGAGTCAAATTAGGGTAACATTGTTAGTAATAATGTTGCTGCTTCTTGCTCTTTTGATTTTAATCTCGCAGCACAGTGCCCAGATTGCACTACATTATTTCAGCACAGCACAGTTTCTACCTTGAGATGCGGCCATCCTCTCCCAACCCTTCCAGCATTGACAGCCCATGATGGTACCAGGTCACTTCTACTACACAAGGGTTTGGTAAATGACATTCCAGTGAATGTATTAAAAGACTCAGGCTGCATGACCGTCGGAGTCAGGCAGTCACTGATACACCCGTCATGTGCTACAGGTGATACTGTTAAATGTGTAACGTTTAGTCGCACAGTGGAAACTTTCTCAACTGCCATCGTACACATCGCCACTACATTTTTTACGGGGCGTATAAAAGTTTGTATGCTCAAATCCAGTCACTGACTTGATTGTCGGGCGAATACATGGGGTAAAAGAATGTACACTGGAACAGATTGCTGACTGGGAACAGCAGTACATTCAAACTGCGAACGCAGTTACAACTAGAGCACAAGCTCAAGAACAATTACAGGTGATTGTTGACACACATCGAGCAAAACAATGATGATGATTTTAAAAATGTAATGTCCAGAGAGTAGTTTATTAGGCTACAATAAAATGACTCCTCTTTACAAAATTTTTTTCTGTTAGTTAAACAGAATGATACAGATTTTGAAAACAATTCTCGACACTGGTTTTCACTTCTTCTTTCGTTCGCTTGAAATATGTTGTCTATATCTGCAATGTTGTTTCTTGTATAAACTTCACTGTCTTTTGTAGTTCATACAGAGGTCCGTATAGTTTTGCTTGCAGTGTTGTTTCTCTGGGCCAGTGGGTTTGCCTCAATATATCATATTCGGGGCAATCTTGAAGTACGTGCTCTGCAGTCTGGGGTGCCTGTCCACATGGCTGAATTGCCAATCTTGAATTTTGTATACATGTGGCTGTGGAGTCGGTTGTGTCCTGTTCTGAGGCGCAGAATGACAATTTGTTCTGATCTGTTCATAGCTTGGTAGTCATCCTGTGTTGGTGTTGGTGGCTTTCTGATTGATTTGATCATCTTTTTCTTCTGATGGTACATAACTGGTACATCCGGTTGCTCGTCTGCAGCACCTTCTTTAGCCAGTCCATCCGCTCTCTCGTTTCCTGGTATTCCACAATGAGACTGTATCTACTGCATGGTGACACTGCGCTGGTTGCACAGTTTAGAAAGTAGGGCTTGTATACCTGGCAATTTTCTGGACTGAAGTGCTTGGAGTGCTGATCTTGCATCTGTCAGGAATATTACAGGCCGTGGACCGAGATTGGTGTTCAACAGTTTCTCAGTTGCCACCTTGATTGCTTGGATTTCTGCATCATAGTTGTTACAGAATTTCCCCGTTGGTACTCTGACCATATCCCTAGTGTTGTTTGGGTATTCTATGTATACTCCTGCTCCTCCATTCTTTACTGCATTCTGTGCTGACCCATCTGTGTATACTCTGACCCAGAGGTCCTGTGGGTATTCATCATCCAGGAAACTGAGAGTGACTGTAGTACGTTGCACGCTGTTCTGTTTATCCCTGTTGAATATTCCTTTCACTTTTGTCTGGATGTGTACTGGTAGTCCAGGCTCCTCTTTCCAAGGGGTTTGTTCTGGCACAGACTTTAGGGGGCTGTTAACTTCAGGCTGGTCTGAGGTTTGTCTACGAAATCATTTGGCCTGGTGGATAAAGCTGCTTCTTTTCAATCGCCCCATTGCTAGGTTTTGGAATCTGTCCTTCATTGGATGGCTCGGCATACAGAGGAACTTTTCTGCCTGTGTTAGCACTTTCGTGTCTCTGCGTTCTCTCAGTGCTTGTATCCTCCCCATTTTCTCCATCTCCACTATAGGTGTTGATTTCATTGCCCCCGTGATGACCCTAAGCGCCTGGTTTTGCACCTTATCTAGCTCTTGTAATGTGGTGTTTGATGCTGGACACCATGCAGCTGACCCATATTCCAGGTGTGGTCATATGCCCTGCTGGTAAACTTTACTAAGTATTTTCCCCGCTGGCTCCCCATGTGGTTCCACTTAGTTTTCTCAGGATGGCTAACTTCCTCCTGGCCTTTGTTGCTGCCTTGTTGATGTGTTCCTTCCATGTCAGCCCATCATCGAATGTAACTCTGAGATAGGTGGGTTGTTTATCTTCTCTCAGTAGCTCTTCGTTTATCTTGATGACACAAGCTTTTGGTTTGGGAGAGGGGGAAGAGCGTAGTGCTGCACTTGTCTGTGTTGATGCTGACACACCATCTATTTGCCCATGAGGTTAAGGCATCTATAGCTCTTTGTAGCAGTTTGGTGGCCACTGTTGCATGCTCATCTGTGCACCATATTACCAGGTCATCAGCATACTTGTACATTGCCACTTTCATTCCATGTGGTAGTTCAGCAACCAGGTCCTTTATGTAGACTAGGAAAAGTGTGGGGGACAGAACCCCTCCCTGAGGGACGCCATGATGCAGTAGAATTTTCTTACTCTTGAGGCCATCTAGTTGTACTCGGGCTCTTCTGTTATGCAAGTATGCTTTCACCCATTTGTACATCCTACCATTTGTAAAGTTTCTTTTCTTCTTTCCACTCTGTAAAGTGTCAGTCGGTATGCTCTGTAAGGAAGAGTGGTGTGTTGTTGAGATCAGGCATGCTCCAGTCTACCCAGCTGTAAATGGGTAACTCACCCTAGTCCTGAGTTAGGGAAGGCAAAGGCTCCAGGGGAAGCAGGCCCTAAACTTGGTCACTCCAACCGACGCAGGATGGTGTATGTATGAAGTAGAAGTGTAGAGTGTGATTACCGCGAATGGTGTACTGTTCGTGTGCTGACCAATATAACCACTCATACACATGTGTCTACAAGGCACCAATGCAGACTGCTGGAATCTTTGTTTACTCAATTTATTCAGACGTACACACTGGGACATACGAGTACATCATGGTATGTTGACATATCAATTTGTAGGTATACATAGCAGATCTGAAGTCATGACACATTCAGAAATAATGGGCAGTACATCAAAAGTTCAATGTCATGATATATTATGGCCGCATCCCCCTATCTGACTAAACGCGTCAGTGAAGGCAGATCGGTAAATAACTAAAGTTATTTGACGTCCATAGTTTGTAGCATATATTATGAAACCACGAAAGAGGGGGTTTCTAGCAAGATTGAGATCTCCCTGTCACTGTCCGATAATAGGATAAATAATCTGTTCTCTTGGCAGTGATCAAAACATATGATGACTGAAATCTAACATGGCCGCCTCCCTGAGTTGTCGTTCACTCATTCATAGGAAGGTGAATATAAGCCAGAGTTAATTTATAATGGGTATATAAATGATTTCATAAATGTTTCCATACAGCTCTACGGTGATCAGGTTAATTCACGTAGCCATAACCGCTGCAGGAAAGTCTGTCATCTTCGTCGATACAAAACACGACCCTAGCGATACGAAGCACAATGTTCCATCTAGGTCGAATCGACATGAGATCATCAAAATAGGGTCTGGCAATACATGGAGTCCGAATTATACATTGTACCGTACCTTAGGAGAGTCTCTAACATAAACTATAGTAGAGATACCATCTCCTTTAGAAGAAAACCACTTCATGAATTATATTTCCTTAAGAATCTACCAGCCCTTTGAAAAATGCGTACCCGCCATTATCATGGTACATCGGAACTCCTCACGACTTGTCAAGACAACTCATACTTCCGCTAGACCGGAATAACAAGAATCTAGTCCCTCCTACCCATCCAAAATATACAATATAGGACTGATTCTACTTGTACTAATAATATGTAACACATATGAATTCAGGCCATAAACACAATAAGCAAATTAATATATTTTCTGGCCCTAAAAAATAAGTACAACCGTAAGCGCAATATCCTTGCGCTGGATCAATATCCAGAACGACTACTCCTATAATCAAAATTGTGAATCAAACATGGATTCTCTCGCTTTTACCATAGACAGCATTTTCATACACAAATGAATGAATGTCTATATTTTTCCCATATTAAATAGCCATATCGATTTTTGTAATATGTGCGTCAAAATATGCACGCAACACCATTCACTCTACAATTTCTCAGTTTCTTCAGAAGCCCTTCTTTCCAAACCTTGTCAAATGCTTTCCTTAGATCTATCCATGCTGCTAGTACCAGTTTCTTATCTTGGAATGCATCCTCAATCTCTTGGGAAAGTAAGTTGCCTGATCTTCGGTAGAGTAACACTGCCTAAAGCCAGCCTGCTGTGGTACAAGAAGGTTTTCACTTTCAAGGTACCACTGTAGCCTGAGGCTGATGATACGTTCCATTGTTTTGCAGAGACAGCTTGTAAGGCTGATTGGTCTATAGCTGGAGGCCGTGGAATTGTCTTTTCCTGGCTTTAGGAGTGGTATCATGATTGCTTCCCTCCAGGTCTGTGGAACTCTGCCTGAGTTCCAACAGATATTGAAGATCTGCAGCAGCTTTGTTTTTGCTGTGGTTCCCAAGTTCTTAATCATTTCATTGGACACTCCATCAACTCCTTGCTACTTTCTCATTTTCAATTTGGATATTGCAAGCTCCAGTTCTCTGAATGTGGTTGGTGCCTCCATAACTTCAGGTATGGTTCCATCTCGTCCTACGTATTGTTGTTTCTCACGAGTCTCCTGTTGCTTCTCTGGGCTAACTTCGATGTTGTTGTCTTTAGCAAAGGAGTCTGCAAAGTGATCAGCTGCCTGTTTTCCCATGAGGATGTTTCCATCTTTGTACAGTGCAATCTTTGAGTTTCTCCCTGTACCCTCATCGTTAAGTTGTTTTACCAGCTTCCACAGTTTCCTTGTATCTCTTTCGAAGTTCAAGGACTCTGTTTTCTCCTTCCAGCTTCTCCTCCTGGCCTGCAACTTGGCCCTTTGAAATTTGGCCTTAGCTTGCTAGTAGTTATTGTGGTGTTCTTGGCATGGACTGGTCTCTGCCTGCTTTCGAGATGTTTCCACGTCGTTGTGCAGCTGCTCTAGTTCACTATTCCAATATGGTTTGTAGTGCTTACGAGCCCCTCTAGGTATTGTTTCACGAGCAGCCTGTAATATGCATCTGCTGAATTCATCGACTAGCTTATTGATGTGTTTGTCTACAGTCAGATCTCTAGCCAGTATACTGATACGATGCTGGTACATTGTCCAGTCTGCCTTCTTGTAGTTCCACCTAGAGAGAGTGCTGCTGTCCTTGACAAGTTCATTTTCCACAGTTAGGAAGACTGGCCGGTGGTTGCTGCCTCCAAGTTGTTTCCCTACAACGCGTGTGGTGTTCCACTCCAGGCCGAGTGAGTGGAATGCCAGGTCTGGTGTAGAGGTGGTGTGCCATGATCTCGAGTAGAAGGTTGGTGGGTTGATTGGCTGGTTAATCAGGATAAGCCCATTGTCATCCTGTCAGGTTTTCAAGCTCCTCACCTCTCCTGTCTATGTGATCATAGCCCCAGCTCTGTGAGTGGCTGTTGAAGTCTCCGCATACAATCAGTCTTTCTTTTGCTGGGATTGTGTCTAGTGCCAGTGGGCGGTCACTCTGACAGTAGTAGTTGAGCAGGTGGAATTCTCTACTTTCTGTCCTGAGATGAAGCATCTGGTATTCCGCCTCCTCCATATATGTTTCAAGCTGACATGCACTGATGTTATTCCTCATGAGTGTCAGTATTCCACCCTTTCGCCTGTCTATTCGGTCTGATCGGTTGCACTGGTAGCCTCTGATTTTGAAGGCTATGTCCTTGTTGAGGTGGGTTTCTTGCAAGCAGCATAGATTTACTTGCTCTTCATTCAAATTATTTTCGAGCTCTAATTTTTTGCTGTAGCCATCTTTTTTACTGTTGATGCCTTCAGCATTCCAGTGCATTATTTTAAGTGGTCTTTGCTTTGCTTGGCCAGTAGCTCTATTCTCATGCCTCCTGGCTCCATGGGGCAATTGAGAAGGACCCCCAGTAGTAGGGGTTGGGCCTTTTTGAGGCAGAGGGCCCGGCACTGCGCCTGCCTGGGTGTCCATCACAGGGCGAGTGCCATAACGTTTTGTAGATATAGGCATATTTCCATTGCTCGTGTGCGTGGCATCCTGATTGCTTTGGTGCGCCTCTTGGCTGGTTGCCTCCATCTTCAGCACCTTGACTTGCTAGGGCAGACTGTGGTCTTGCTCGAGTGTAGGAGGGCCTGGCCAGTCTTGGTTTTTTGACCGCTGATGGTTGTACTTGCGCCCCATCTCCATGTCAAGGAGCTGGCCTCGATGGGGTGGTTTTCACTTAAGAATGGGGTACTTGTGCGGATGTTTCGGGATTCTCCATCATCCGTACGTTTACAGGTCTTAGTACCTTAAGACCTCAGAGTTAATATCCTACGACATGCCCACGACTCACAGTGTGCAGGACACATGGGGTTCTCCCGCACTAAGTCTAGGGTACTTTCTTCATTCTATTGGCCAGGCGTTACTAAGGATGTGACTTTATATTGTCACTCCTGCACAACATGCCAGGAGGTTAAGGCAAAGGGTCCTCGCCATACAGCGCTGATTCAAGCCGCTGACATACCTATACGTCCATTTGAAAAAATGGCTATCGACATTATCGGTCCTTTACCGATCATGTCTGCAAGAGGACACAGATACACCCTCGCTTGTATAGATATGTGTACTCGATGGCCAGAGGCCATTCCTCTTAAGAGCATATCTTAAGAGCAGATGCTCTATGGCTTATTTTTTCTCGCCTAAGTTTCCCTAAAAAGATACTTTCAGATAGGGGTACACAGTTTGTTTCTGAGACTATGACTAAGGTAATGGCCATGCTCCACATCGATAGAGCGCGCAGTAGTGTGTACCACGCAATGAGCAATGATATGATTGAGAGGCAAAATCGCATGTTAAAGCAGTTGCTGGGTAAGGTAACTGGTCAATTCTCTCAAGATTGGGATTACCCGCAGTACTTTTTGCTTGTCGAGAAGTACAAAATGAACATACAGGATTTTCGCCATTTGAGCTCGTTTTCGGGGCACAACCTCGTGGTCCCATGTCATTATTACATGACTTACTCACTGATGATGATATTAACGATGAAACTCAATCATCATACGAATATGTCATCGCATTAAGACATAAAATTATAGACGCATGCAGGTTGGCTACCTCTGCGTCAGAGTCCGCCAAAGAGAAGGCAAGACTATTTTTAAACAGATACAGGTGTCTACGACAACTCTTTCCTGGTAACAAAGCTTATGTACTGCTTCCACGGAAAGATAATCGTCTTTTAGTTGCCTGGAAAGGTCCTTTTAAAATTGTATCTCGCATTTCTGACGTCGATTATATTGTTGACATAAACGGGAAACACAAAACATTCCACATCAATATGTTGAAGGGATTTCACTCCCATCCAGACTATCTTCAGTCTGTCTTTCAGGCTACTGATGATCCACCATATCGTCTACACTATTATTCTTCTTTGTCAGTCATCCAAGAGGAGGAATCTACTTTTGCTGACGTACCTCTACACTTCCGGTAGTACTTTTACATTCTACGGAAACATGGCAAAACGTCACGATTTCTCCTGAGCTATCTGCTGAGAAACAACAGCAGGTTTCTACTTTACTTCAATCCTTTCAGGATGTCCTTACCAACATTCCAGGTCAGACTTCTGTCATTGCACATGATATCTTGCTGACAGATGAAAAACCTATCAGGGTTCGTCCTTACCCTATTCCTTTGCATTTCCAATCCCAAGTGGAAAATGAATTAGATGACATGCTGCGATTGAACATTATTGAACCATCCAATTCGGCCTATGCTATATCTATGGTTATTGTTAGAAAAAAAGACAATAACATTCGTCTCTGCGTAGATTATTGAAAACTAAACCAAGTAACTCGATTTGATGCCGAATGTATGCCAATTTTAGAAGATTTACTTATTAAATTATCAAACGCTTTATTCTTCTCTAAGTTTGACTTATCCAAGGGGTATTGGCAGGTACCTCTAACCGAACATGCCAAGCCTCTCACTGCTTTTTCTACTCCCCGGGGGCTGTTCCAATGGAACTTCATGCCATTTGGGCTAGTCGAAGCACCAGCCACTTTCGTCCGGATGATGCGTAAAATCCTATCACACCGTTCGGATATTATCACATACATCGACGACATGTCTTTTTAGTGACTCTTGGAATGATCACTTCATCGGTCTATGCTCAATATTATCTACTCTACGCTCTCACAACTTGACGGCAAAACTGTCTAAAGCCCACATCGGGTTTAGTGAGATCTCGTTTTTGGGCCACCATGTAGGCCATGGTCTCTTAAAAACGGAGGACCATAACATTTCCAAAATCTTTAATGTCACTAATAAAACTAAGAAACAAGTTCGAGCCTCCTCGGCTTGATCCAATTCTATGGACACTTCATCTCTAACTTGTCGACTATCACTGCCACTCTTTCTAGTTTGTTAAAGAAAGGGTCGCCAAACATAGTTCAGTGGTCACAAGAGTGCCAGGCCACTTTAGATAAGATTAAATTGTTTTCATCTGCACCTATTTTACGACTCCCAAACAAAAACATCCCTTTTATACTTCACACAGATGCGTCGGATAGGGGAATCGATGCTTCACTCATGCAGAACTACTCAGGAACACTTCACCCAGTTCTTTACGTGTCTCGCAAGTTGACTGAAACAGAACGACATTACTCCGTGGTGGACCGTGAACTACTTGCACTTGTGTGGTCCATTCTCAAATTACAGAGATTTCTACTTGGTGCTCACTTTGTGGTGGAATCCAACCAGTGCGCTCTTACAGCACTCAAGAGCAAAGACGTGAAAAGTTCCAGATCTGCACGCTATTCAATCGCCTTGCAGCTTTTCAATTTCGACATGAAAGCGATTCATGGAATAGACAATGTCGTGGCAGACTTACTTTCGCGCTGCCCACAAGAAACCACCTACACGCTGGAAGACTTATCGTCTTGACACTCATCTTATTTATTAAAACAGTACGATTGTGACTTTCATTACAAATCGTGACAACACGAACTCCATTTTATGAGTGCCCAGCTTACACTTCGTCCTCATATGTGTGCTTGGACTATTTTTTAGAACTACTAATTACATCGTTTAGGACAATAGGTTTCATTGACTATTGCGTTTTTCATACACACTTCCAACAAACGTACTCAATAGACAGAGCTGTGATTAACTTGTTAGTTAACAGTATACTATGATCCACCATGACACTTTTATTAGAGTGATTTTGATTATTAAGTGACAAATTTGTTTTGTATTTGAACATTTTGGCACTTCTTATGTGATTATTATCATAAACTCTTTCAGAACGTTTACTAGCTACAAGGCTAAGTTTGACTATAAGTCATCCACTATACATGACTGCTACGATTTTTGTGTTTATAACGAATACACACTTGCCTTCTTAATATAGATAGGCTGATTATTGTATGGAAGCGCAACATTCGTTCTTCACATATTACATGCGCAATACTACATATACATTAGATTATAAGATTAACTTATAATTTTAAATTTATTAGTATACTACTTAGATTCCTATTCAATTAGTACACCCTTAGGATGTGTTGTTTATTTACGTTTTTGAGTTAACCTGATTTTAAGTTTGTTTCTTTTTTACGTTAACAACGGGTCGCAACTCTGTTATTTGCAATGTTGACTTGATTTGTCACCATTTTCAAATTTTCATCATTTATGATTATTCTTCGTTTCATTTCTTTTGTTCTTTATTTCATCGATTGATAATACATAGTTGATCTATGTCTATTTTTTTCATTCATCATATTCTTGAATTCTACCTTAAGTTCAACCAAGTTCATCTTGTGTTAATATGTTTTATTCCTAACTTCACTGATGATATTATGCTTTTAGTTGTCTTATAATTGCTTGATTGTATTATTAGGAATGTGACTGACCTTACTATAGAAGTCCAAACAAAAATCTTTCGCAGGGGTCGATGTGAATTGTTAAATACTTTATATTCATTAAGGGTCAGATAAATGTTTTAAGCTCTCGTATGTTCGCCTGTGATTTTCAGTCGTGCATATGAGCACAGCAATGATATTTTTTGTAATGTTATTTGCGTACGACCATGCACCAGTATTAAACGGGGTATGGCGCAGTGATTTGTTTAGATACGGGCTATGTCCTTGAGGCAGATTCAGATATCCATCGTCTTGTATAGACGTGATTTTTTTCGTGTGCTTGTCCTAAGTCTAGGAAAGACACGGTTATGAAGAAATAATAATCATCTGAAAAATGAAGATGCTATTCTTGATGAGCTATACCAAGAATCATTTTATTACAAATATTTAGCCAGAAATGGCTCGTTTGAAGCATCTAGCCTCCGATACTTAGTCTTCTATAACGTTATGGCAGAGCTTCAGCCTTGACCAGTCATGTCGGCTGTTCGTGCATCCGATTAACGCCAAAAGCTATTTAAATCGTGATTAAATATATATATACTCAGATTTAACATGGTCATTTGTGTAAACCCATGTATCCTACTAGTACGTTGCCGTAGAGCTTCGCTAACCTTCATGTGGCAGCGGCTAGTGCGGTCAGTCAACGTCCATGTTGATTGTTATCTACTATGTACATTTTGCCATGACCATACTGATGATGATTGTCTGAATTACTGATGTCCAAGTATCGTCTTCAATAAATTATGTTTCGTCACTAACTTTTCACTATGAGTCCAGCATCTATTTATCGCCAGTTTGGTCATACTGTCTTGACCCATTCAACATTGTTACCGAGCTTCATTGTCATCACCATAAGCCAAAGTAACAGCCCACATGTATTCGCGTGATCAGAAGTACGTCGGCCACATTACCAGGTCTGACCGATTAGTCTATTTCAATGACTACATAAGAGATGAAGAAAACACACCGGTAACAGCGAGTCACTGGCGCCTTAAAACCAGCAGCTTCGGGCAGATAGGGTTCGTTACCCTTGATTGGTAGCCTATCTAAGAGAAGGTAAAACTCTGAACTCAAACCACCGCTGCCTTGCGGGAATATCCATTTACAGGAAAGGCTTCAGAAGTAAACCCTGATGATAAATCTGGAGTCGGAGTCCCTAAGGCAGTCTAATGTTGATTCAACATTATTCTGGGAACTCCTGCAATGTGGCTGGTACCAAACTGTATGGGCTATTGCCGTTCCTTTGGATCCTGTGGCTGCTTGGAGAGGGGGAAAATGCTGCATGAGAAACAGCTTGATCTCCATATAACTGTGCCCAAGCTTGCACCCTGGAGAGGTCACTCCAGCTTCATCCTATAGGTGTCGGCAAAACACGGGAAGTAGCAATTACCGGTTTTAAGCATTTTGCCCAGTAAGCTTAGAGCATGGCACCTGGGGCTACTTCCAAGAGTGGGAGAGGTTCTAGGATCTCACTGGACAGTTCTAACTCTCTTCAAGCTGGGCAGCCCCCAGGCAATTAGGGGTTGTCCCGCCACTGTCTACTTTCCTCATTGGGTGCATGGGGATTAGGGTCAAACCCAAACTGTGGACAGAAAATGTTGCACCTGGCAATAATCACAAAACAATAAGTAATAGAAATAAACAAACTATCAGATTGGGATGAAAGAACTATCCGAAAACCTACAGTACATAAACGATGTCTGGAAGACAGCCATAATCAATGACTTAACGACTTCAGATGGATATAGCTGCACTTCAGGAAATGTGCCTGGCAGGCTCTGGAATAGTGAGCAAGAAGGACTACTCATTTTATTGGCAAGGGAAAGACCTTAATAAAACTAGAGAACATATAGTAGGTTTTGCGGTCAAAACATCGCTAACTAAAATGGTTGAACCAGGTGAGAATGGATCAGAACACCTGTTAACGCTCCACCTGCAAACTAGCGCAGGTCCCATCACCCTTGTCAGTGTATATACTGCCACTCTGTACTCTGCCTCGGAAGCTAAAGACCAGTTCTACAAGAATCTAGCAGCAGTTATCAGAAGCACACCTAGGTAAGAACAGCTTGTTCTCCTCTGTGACTTCAACACTAGAGTGGGCGCCGATAATGTTTCATGACCTTCAAGTCTGGGCAGGTTTGGTATTGGTTAGATGAATGAAAATGGACAGTGACTCTTGGAGTTGTGTGTCCATCATGACCTCTGCGTGACCAACTACTTTCAGACAAAACCACAACATAAGGGTGTCATGGAGACACCCACAATCCAAGCACTGGCACCAACTGGATCTGATTCTTGTCAAAAGGCCACTTTGATCTCCACGCACTGATACCGTAGTGCAGACTGTGATACAGATCACTCCTTGGTTTGCTGAAAAACTGAGCACAACCAAGAAAACTCCATCGTTTCAGACATGAAGGGGCACCACACATTGATACCAGCAAAATATCGGACCCTGTAGTGATCGTTCATTTTACCACGACCTTCAAGAAAGTGCTCAGTAGTCTACAGCATGGTGATACTGTTACAGAGAACTGGGAGCACCTACAGAACACCATTCAAAGTACTGCACCTGCCACCTTTGGTAAGAAGACAGCAAAGTCAAATGACTGGTTTGATGCATCATCAGATATGATGATACTTGTGATTGAAGCTAAGAGCAGTGCTGCGATTGAATACAAACATTCACCAAGTGCTTGAACCCTACAGATCCTGAAGGATACGAGAAGCAAAGTCCAGCAAACTGCTGGACGTTGTGTAAATGATTATTGGCTCCAGCTCAGCGAGAGCGTCCAGACCGCAGCGCAAACAGTCAAAACTAGACAAATGTATGACAGTATAAAGAAAGCCCTTGGTCCCCCAAAAAAGTAAGACGGCACCGCTAAAAACCATCAGCGGAGAGAAGCTAATCAAGAAGGGTAAGCAGATGGAGAGGTGAGTCAAGCACTACTCTGAACTTTAAGCTAGAGAAAATATCGTCATGCCCACAGCCCTTGACACTGTCAAATGTCTGCCAACTACGGAGGAGCTGGATGCTGAACCAACATTGGAAGAACTCGGCAAGGCCATTGATAGCTTGGCCTCTGGCAAAGCACCAGGCAGTGATTGGATTCCTCCTGATTTAGTGTAATGCTGTAAGAGCACGCTATTACATCCCATGCATACGGTGCTGTGCCAGTGCTGGGAAGAGACAACTATTCCTCAAGACTTGCGAGATGCCAAGATTGTAACACTGTATAAAAATATAGGAGACAGAAGTGATTGCATCTCTCTTCTTAGTATTGTGGGTAAGGTTTTTGCCAGAGTCATCTTAATGCGACTACACAAGTTAGCTGAGCGAATATGTTCAGAGTCACAGTGTGGGTTCCAAGTTGGTAGATCAGCAACAGACATGATCTTTTCTCTCTGCCAGCTTCAGAAAAAAAACAAGAGAGCAGAAAAAAGTCTTTATATATTGCCTTTATAGACCTCACAAAGGCATTTGACCTGGTTAGTTAGGGATGGACTCTTCAAAATTTTCCTGAAAATAGGCTGCACCGCTAAATTGCTGGAAATGATAAAGTCATTCCACGAAGACATGAAGGGAACAATCCAATATGCTGGAAGCACATCTCAGCCCTGTGACATACACAGTGGCATTAAACAAGGCTTCATTCTGGCTCCAACCCTCTTCGGGATCTTCTTTGTTTTGCTCTTGAAACATGCGTTAAGAGTTGCAACTGAAGGAAAATGCCTTCATACGAGGTCAAGTGACCGACTGTTTAACCTCGCAAGGCTTAAGGCAAATAAAAAAAATCAGAAGGATCTCTATAAGAGACTTGTCATTCGCTGATGACGCTGTAGTCATCACTCAAAGTCAGCAGGAGCTTCAGAGTTTGATGAATCACTTCACCCAAGCATGCAAGGACTTCGGCCTCACAATAAGTCTAAAGAAAACATGGCCAACCCAGCTCCAGCGTCTGCCAGCTATGTTGGTGTGCATGTCCTCTTGCTTGCTCAGAGTAAGCAGATCTTGGTTGGTGGATGGTATTCGGCCAAAAGATTAGGAGAATTTTTCTTAGGCATGTTGTGTGAAAAGAGGACAATTTCGACATTTCCTTCTCTGTAACTCTCCAGCATTCCGCACCATAGAGAAGCACAGGAAGCACACAGCTCTGATATAATGTTAATTTTGTGCTTGTGCTTCCAGATGTTGTTTAGACTAAAAAAGGCTGTTCTTGCTTTGTTCATTCTGTTGTTGATGTCTTTGCTTTCTCCGCCATCTGGGGTTACTATGCATCCTAGGTATGTGAAGGTGTCTGTCTGTTCCAGTTGCTGATTCCTTACTGATATGGGCTCAGGGTTGCTCACATTGAGCGTCATGACCTCTGTCTTCTTTAGATTGATGTTCAAGCCCACCTGCTGGCTATACTTATTAAGTCTATCAGTTTTTTCCTGGATGTGTTGATGTGAATGTGCTAGTAGTGCAATGTCATCTGCACATTCCAGATCGTCCAGTGTAGAAAATGTAGTCCATCTTATTCCTCTTGGACTGCCCTCTGTTGTCTGGCACATCACCCAGTCTATGACTTAAAAATAGAGTGGTTGATAAGGGGCATCCCTGTCATACTCCTGTCTTCACCTCAAAGGTTAGGTTGCTCTGCCCAACGCTACACGTAAAGTTGGCATAGAGGCTTTTTATGATTAACACTATGCAGCTTGGAATTCCATAAGCCCTCAGTATTTTCCATAAACTGTCCCTATGTGTACTGTCAAAAGCCTTTTCAAAATCAACTAAATTAATGTACAGCTGTCTTTGCCATTCTGAGCACTGCTCTATAATGTTCCTAAGGGTAAATATATGATCTACACATCTTCTGTTCTTTCTAAATCCTGCTTGTTCTTTCCTCAGTTTGTGGTCCACTGCTTTTGAAATTCTCTGTATAATTATCATGCCTAGTATTTTGCTGGGAACTGAGAGAAGAGTGATTCCTCTCCAATTATTGCAGTCTGCAAGATCTCCCTTCTTGGGCAATTTGACAATTATTCCTTTGTTCCACTCCGTTGGTGTTGTCCCTGTTTTCCAGACTTGTGCAAATAGTGGTTCTAATAGTTCTGCTGCTAGCTCAGGGTCTGTCTTAAATAGCTCTGCATTTAAGTTATCATGGCCAGGAGCTTTTCCATTCTTTAACCCTTTGATTTCTGTGATGATTTCTTCTTTTCGTGGAATGTCTGTATTAACATCTAGATCGTTTCAGCCTCAGGAACATTCAGTTGTGTCACTGTTTGCCATGATCACTTGACCTGAACACAAAACTAGGACAGCTCGTAACATTTTGTCCACTTCCAATATCATCCTGAAAGTTTCATGTCAGTCTGTTGACTTATATGGTTTGAGTGATGTTTTTAATTTCATCACCCCAAATTTTAGATTGTTCCTAAAAAACCTTTGATACTTGAAGGTAATTGCTAACTGAGAAGCCTTGGTACTGAAATTGTTAATTAGTTGCCAATTTTAATTTACATTATTGCAGCTGGAGAAAATGCTTTCTTGGATGATATTTTCTTTGGTTTATTAATTTCACATGATTTGATGGCATGACATTTTTAAAAATGCGTCAGTAAGGAAAACCGTACTAGATCACAAGTGGAATATTCATAAATTGATTAACTTGTCTTGATGCAAAATCTAATGCATTTATTTTAGAGAAGTCTTCTTCAAATACTGACACTGTATTAAAACACAAGTGTCTAATGTTAAATATTCTTATTGATAAATGCTCACATAAAAAGGTGTGACTACACATGTATTTTAAATGCATGATCATTATGCTTGCAAAGTAACAATATTTTATATACGAATGAGTACTGCATTGACAGTTCATTTTGTTCTGACTTAGGCAGCTGACCAGATATGTAAGCTGTATAACCTGTTTTTGAAAGTAGATGCTACTCAAGTTGAGATTAACCCTTTTGGAGAGACTACTGATGGAAGAAGTAAGGTTGTTTACGTGCTGTGCTTATGTATGCATTAGTATGTTTTTTTAAAAGAGGTTTAATTTATAAGCTTTAAGGTCACTGAGAAATTTAACCTGTATTCAACTGAAATATGTCACATTTGAATTTGTGGCTGTGAGTGAATTAAATGTGCGTTCAATATATTAAATATCACAAACAGTTGAAAAATGTTACATTTGAATTTGGTAGGATTGAAATGGTACAACAAGTTTACCAGTGTGGAACTGATAAGTACCAGTGGAACAAGGTTAGAAGAGATGCTGGCGATGGATTGGACATGCATTGAGAAAACCTGTTGATAGCATCACCAGGTAGTCCTTATTCTGGAATTCACAGGGTGAAAGATGTAGAGGCAGACCAAAGAACACATGGAGAATGGAAACAGAAATGAAAATGATAAGGAAGACTTGGAAAGACCTTGAGCTGATGACACATGATAGGACTTGGCATGTTGTATTTGAAGGTCAGATTCTTCTTGAGATGCTAAATGGTATTTATTGAAGTTTTACTGGGACAAATGGCAAAGAAGAAAAAAGTGCATATGCAGAGACCTGTGCTGGTAATTATCTCCGGGAAGGAAGGGTGGAGAAATCTACAATATGACCACAAAGTCTTCACCAAGGAAAAATGTATGAAAATAATAAAACTAGGAATATGAATATTTAATAAGAAAAATCAAACTGATGACTAACCATTTTTAGTGATTTAGAAATAGACATTCATTAGCTGTGAAATGTATTTATTTTAGTTTAACACTGGGTACTAAACTTTAAACATTTTCTCATAACTTGATATTCTTGACTCTCCTTAAAACACGAATGTTTTTCATCAGATTATTCAATTTGAATAAGTTTTTCGCCAGTGTGATCTTATAACAACTGTTGTTACAATTCCAGAACCTCTGTATCACAGATTACAAACATGAACCTGTTTTTGTTTGAGTCAAAAAATTTAATAATTTTATTTAGCCAAGTAAGATTTCTTGGATAACTAACAACTGTACATTCTCTTATGCAGTTGTCTGTTTTGATGCCAAAATCAACTTTGATGATAATGCCCAGTTTCGTCAGAAGGAAGTGTTTGCAATGGATAGTATGGCTGAGAGTGACCCACGGGAGGTTGAGGCAGCCAGACATAATCTCAACTACATTGGCATGGATGGGAATATAGCTTGCTTAGGTATGTAGCTGTGAAATCCTTGCAATTTGTATGGCTTCAGACATCAGATATTAAGTAGTTTACAGAAGACTCTTTACAAGAAAATTGGTTTAAGAAAGTTTGTTCGAAGAGGATTATTCCATGGCCAACTTTTTAAAGAATACGTAATGTTGTACATTTGGCCTCTCTTAAGATGAAGATACGTTTGTTTTCATATCATTGTATGTTCTTTGGGTTATGCCCTGGTATAATAAAAACATCAGCCATGAAGTCACAGACATTCATATATGGATGTGTTTGCAGAATATAGAGATTGAAATGACATGACATGATCAATAGTGTGGAACTGATGGAATGAATCAAACAGAAACACCAATGGAACAAGAGACAGTGAGAAGTGCTGGCAATTGATAGGACACGCAGTGAGGAAACAAACTGATAACATTACAGGGCAGTCCTTGTTCTGGAATTCCCAAGGTAAGAGAAATAAAGTGAGACTGGCATACATTTGAAGAAGGGAATTGGAGCAGAGATGATAAGAATACAAAGGATGGGTGTGAAAAAAATTTGAAAAAAGGTGATTCGTTTTACGAGGACAAAAGAATAAGAAAATAGCCAACATTACAGCCACAAGGCCTTCGTCAGGGAAAGGAAAGAAAGGGAAGGTTAGATAGGACACATAAGAACCTAAAAAAATATAAAAATTAAAACTAGGTACTTCCCTGAAGGCGTCAAGTCCTAACGCTTATAGGCGCGTGCCAGGAAAAGGAAATGACTGCCACCACCAGATGTACACAGTACATACTTAGAGACTAAAAAACGAAACTGAGCAATAAACTACCCAAACGTAATATAAGTGGGGACTGGAAATAGAAGGGAACAGAATAAGTCGAAGATAAATACATATAAAATAAAATAAAAAATCTAGACATATTAAAAACAGTGTATTATATATTCATGCGTATAATTAGAGGGCGGCAGAAAATAGAAAAATGGGATAAGAGTGGAAAGAGTCAAAGTAGAAAAGGAGAGGAAAGGGTGACCTCAGACAAAGGTGTGTTGAGCCCAGCTGGTTTTAGACACCCCATGCGGTGGATAAGTCGGTTCTCAAGCTGTTCTCGGCTAGCAGTGTCAGAGGAGCAGGATCTGATCACCGTGACCTGGATGTCGATGGGACCCTGGTGGTCAGGGCCATTAAAGTGTATGGCAACTGGTGTGGATTTGTGCTGAGAGATGTCATTCAAGTGCTGGCTGAATCTGTCCCCAAGTCGTTTGCATGTTTGGCCAATATAGGTTTTGCAGCAACGTTTGCATATGATCGTATAAATGACGTTGCGCGACTCACATGTGAAGCTACTAGTGATGGTGTACGTAGCCTCAGGAAAAGACACCTTGCGGGTTGAGATGACATACTTGCACGTGTTGCATCGTGTCCGACCACAGGGAAATGTGCCAAAGTGAGTGGCACTCTCCTTTGGGAGACGGCTGTGAACAAGAAGATCCTTCAGGTTCTTGTCGCGTCTATATGCCACCAAAGGTGCTTCACCGAATACTTCTTGGGTCACAGACTCTGCTTGAAGGATAGGTAAGTGGCGGAAAAAGAATACAAAAAGACACGGAAAGACCTAGAGCACAGAGCCGGAAAGCTTGACCTAAATTTGCTGAAGACTTATGCTATAAAAGGAATTCCCAGGCCATCTTTAGTGAATGAAACAGGTGTAATGAGGAATGAAAAGCTTAGAAGACAAAAACAGTTAGATATCAAATAAAATAAAATATTGGATAAAATACTGGGAGACTGAATTTGAACCACTACTTTAGAGCTGCACTTCTTTTTTAATTTTTTTTCTTAAAAACATAATTTTAAAGCATGATTACTTTACTCGTTTTTGTTTTATACATCTTCCTGAGAGAGACACATGTGGTAAATGTTATTGCACCCAGTACAGCAAAAGGTCACCCTGTAACTTTTACAGCATATTTGAAAGTTCCAGTGTAGTCCCAGTTTCATGCTAATAATTTCATCACCAGTAAATGGAGCTGGACTGGCTATGGCTACAATGGACATTATTCAGCTCCATGGAGGAATGCCAGCAAACTTTCTTGATGTAGGAGGCACTGTGACAGAGGATCAGGTGTATAATGCCTTTAAACTTCTGACAGGAGATTCCCAGGTAGTTTTTTGTTTGTTTGTGTTTTTAATTAAATGTTACTTTCTGAGGTTGTAGACATCTAGGATACAGTAGATAAAAAGTAACATTAGAAGTGAATGTTCCTTGGATGTTGCAGCAGTGGCTTGTTGTGGTAATTTTGGACAAACCAAAAAAAAAAAAAAAAAAAAAGTATTATCCATAAAATGGGATATGAATGATCCATACATTTATATGGCACTTTTACTTCCAAACTTTCCTATTAAAAACTATTTCCTGACTGATACACAAGATAAACCATATTTGCACATACCCTCAGAAGGGTATGTGAAAGGGTTTCAAGGGGTATGTTGTAGAACTTTTCATTTTACTTTATAACACTTTCTTTATACAGTTGAAAAAAAAAAAACACACACACCCACACAAATAGTAATACGTCTTACAAGGAGAAGGACAAGAAAAACCTACGTTGCGGCCACAAGGCCTTCGTCAGGGACAGACAAACAAGAGACAGGAGGGAAAGAAAATGAGAATTAAGTAGAGAACATGAAACTATAAAAATAAGAGAAAAAAACTCCCTTAATATTAAGTCCAGTCACATGTGAAGCAAGATGGCTGCCACTAAACCAGAAAGAGGACGTTGATAGTACATTAAAAATAAGAAATAATGAAAACAAGGACTGGAAAAGAGTGAGAAAAAATTAATCAATAAATAATAAAAAAAATAAATAAAATATAAATAAATAAATAATAATAATAAATAAATTTAAAACAAATAAATAAATAAAAATAAATAAAGAAATAAATAAAATAATAAAGGAAAAAAATAATTTAAAAAAAATAAATTTTTTTAAAATAAAATAAAATAAACAAATTTAAAAAAAAAAAAAGTAATAATAATAAGTAAATAAATAAATTAATAAAATTATTAAATTAAAAAAAATGGTTATAAAAAAAAAAAAAAAAAAGGTGATCGCATCAAAGTAGAAAGTCATAATACAACTGGGACTCGATAGAGAAAGGCGTCTCAGACAAAAGAATGTTGGGTATTCAAACCGTGTGGTTTGAGGCAACCCATAAGATGGTTGAGGCGTTGTTCCTGGCGAAACCGACTGTTGGCGTCCGAGGAACAGTATCTGATGGCTGTCACCTGGATGTCAGTGGCACCGTGGTGGTCAGGGCCATTGAAGTGGATGGCCACAGGTGTGGAATTAAACTGAGAGATGTCATAGAGGTGTCTGCAGAATCGGTCACCCAGTCGTGTGCCCGTTTGGCCGATGTACGTAATGGTGCAACGTTTGCATATAATAGCATAAATGACGTTGCGTGACTCACATGTGAAGCCATGGGTGATGGTGAACTTGGCGTTAGGGAACGAGACTGAACGTGTTTCGATTACATACTGACATGTCTTACATCGTGTACGGTTACATGGCTTGGTTCCAAAGTGGCCATCGTTGACGGTTTTCAAACGACTGTGGACTAGGAGGTCCCTCAAATTTTTGTCCCATCTATATGCCAGCAAGGGTGGCTCACTAAATGCTTCCCGCGCCACTGGGTCAGCTTGGAGGAGAGGTAGGTGGCGAAACAGGATCCTTTTGACAGCAGTGCTGTGAGGGTGATAGGTCATTATTAACTTGACTCTATCAGAGGAGGTTTTTTGGCGGGGTTTGAGGGCCTCTGGACGTGAGATAGGGAGAACACGTTCTAAGGCAGAAGTAAGAACATCTTCTGGATACTGTCTGTTACGGAAGAAGTCCAAAATTTCTTGTGCTCGGCATAGAAAGTTGTCATCATCTTGGCATAACCGACGGAGGCGGAGAAGTTGTGAGAAAGGCAAGGAGTCCCGACAAGCCGGAGGATGAGAGGAAGTATAAAGGAGGTAACTGTGTGCATCGGTGGGTTTGTAGTACACCGAAGTGGTGAGGTGGGGGGGAGTGATAGTGACAGGGAGATGACAATGATGGTGAGAATGGATGCAGGAAATGAGAATGTGATTGCACTTCGGGAAACACCCATGCAAGATGTGGAGTTGTACAAATATCTTGGCAGCAGTGTGGACACAGTTGTAGGGAAAGATGATATCAAGGTTGGAATACAAGGGGCTGGAAGAGCTTTCATTGCTTTGGGGAATATGTGAAAATCAAAGAAATCAGGCCGAATACAGAAATCAGAATCTTCAATTCAAATGTGAGGTCAGTTCTTTTATGTGGCTCTGAAGCATGGTGAATGGCAGGGACAGCAACCAGAAAGCTACAGACTGTCATGGAAATAGTAATTCAGTGCTTGCATGGAGTGGAAGGATTAGTGTAGTATGGCAGGATTGCTGGTGTGGAACTGATGACAATGGCTAGACAGGTGCCAGTGGAGTGGGAGATGAGAGGAGGGCACTGGAAATAGATGGGACGCATGATGAAGAAACAGCATTGCAAGGTGGCCCATGTTCTGGAGTTCCCAGGCTGTGAGAGGTGGGGGTCTCCGGGGCTGCAGAAAATAATGTATTAAAGTTTAATATGAGTATGATTTACTGTAGAAATACAGATAAATTTAATTACTAGTACACACCACATTCTTGTATTATTTGCGATACACTTGCCTATATAGTAGACTAGTAGGATACCAGATGTGTTTACCTTGATGTAGCTTGGCATTTTGAGCACCCTGACAACCATCAGAGCTATGCCAGCAGGAGTTTTACTCCTAGCAGGTCATAACAAGCTGGATAGGTCTGTGTGGGTAGGAGTCAGACTAAAGCAAGCACCCTGGTCCTCCAGGTGGAGGGCTTTAACACAAGGCTGACACCCCAGTCTATGTAAAAATCAGTCTTCTTCTTCGTACACTATCAGATGTCCACTTGAACGTTTTCAAAGAAAGTAGTAGTAATCAGCTTGAGTCTATTTGCATCTCCGTAGAGCTTTTCCATGAATGGTACTGGTGATGACCATATGCGCTTTTTCTGTTCCACATATGTTGGACATCTTTGAAAGATGTTCAGCAGTCATCAGTGCCACAATTACTCTCATCGGTAGTTCTTATCATTAGCTTGAATAGATGGTTTCCCAATCGGTTGTGGCTCGTGGGAAGTCATACGATGACCTCTTGTTCTCTTCTGTTGAGTTGGTAGTATGCCATCATTCTGTGTGTGACCTGGATGCTCAGCATCCCATTTGTTTCTGTATCTGATTCTAATAAAACTCTGTGTCTCCTCGAAAGTTACGCTTGCATCAGGCTGAAGTAGCTTTCCACTTTCCTTTGCCAGTCTGTCAGCATTTTCATTGCCAGGGATGTTACATTGAGATGGGATCCATTGGATAACAACTCTTTTCAATCATTAACACAGTTTGTGGAGCACTACTCTTAGGTCATCTAGGTGTGCATTATTTTCGATTTTCAATTACTGACAGTGCATCGATGAAGAAAGAAACTATGCTTTCCTCTGTCACTATAACCTCTGCTGCAGTTTTGAAGACCCCAGGTATGTGAAGTGGTGCACGACTGCCAATTCACAGTTATCGATAGTGATAACTGGTGCAACAAAGCGAATTTAAATTGTAAAATAATTTGGTTTCCATTGCTTTGGTTTAAAAAAAAAAGAATAAGCTGGTGCCATAGATATAAAAGTGAAAATCTGTGAATTCTTGCCTTAAAGCATTACACCTCTGGAGACACATTCAGAAAATTTAAATGACCACCAATATGCAAAATCATTCATTGTGTTATATGTACGCGTAAAGAGAAATAATCAGAATGAAAAAAAATTATATATATATATAAATATTTTTTGCAAATAACTACCCCAATTGTTATTATTTTACAACGCAATTTTAAATTACACTTTAAAACTTTAAGTGAAACAAGAAGAGTTAAGTTGTATGTAGCATTTCTGTTTTTTTTTACTATATAAATTTAATATAATTAATTTTAAAAGATGGATTTTAAATGTTTACTTGGATTAACAAGATATGATATGCATCATGGATATTGTACAATGAAACAGACTGCAAGGTCTTTTATATTTGGACATGCGCCTTAACACATTAACTACCGAATTGAAAAACACACTGTGGCCGAATTAAATTTTTTTCCCATTTTCATCCTGTAGGTGTTTGCACAAAGTAAGCTGTGGTTTTCGTAATTGTTTACAGATTTTTATGAATTACACGTCATTTTAAAGATAAATGAATGTACTATTACAATAAACACCGGTTGTAACTCTAATAGAGGTTGTTGCTATTTAACGGCCCTCCGATGGCCGAGGACTTGCAATATTTTCACAATTATAACTGCTTGCGCCCCATCTCTATCAAAATCACAATTTCAATCAATGTGCACACCGTTTTCACTCTTGTCCTCGTCGCTAGATCTATCAGTCAATTGTTGAAACACGTTTCTATCCTATTCAGCCGTTAGACGAGATGTACATGCATTTTTTGTAGTCCTATCACTAGTTGCCACGGTAAACAGTTTTACACGATTTGGTAACTAACCCAAAACACTGAAAAATATGAACATAATATCAATTTTCCAGTGTTCTACAACAACCATGCTTTGGGAATTTGTTTTCCGGTGGCAACTTAAAATCTCGAACCAGATCAGAGAGTGTTTCAGTACATTTTTCATTCGTTTTATTACTAAAATTAGATTGGCGCTCTGAGTGGCTTGTGGTCCAAATGTGATTATTTTTATGAGCCGCTGACAGCGGCTTGCGGTAGTTAATGTGTTAATGGAGGCCTTGTGTCTAGGTTGAAACTGGCGTGCCTCGCCAAAAAGTGGCAACACAAGCCAAATTTTTTTTATTTTAGAAAAAAAAAACTAGCTCACAGCTAAACAGTACACCAGAACGAAAGGTCTTCTTTATTTGGACATGTGTCCTAATATAACAGACGTCATCAGTATGTCTAGGTTGACTGGGACGTGCCTCGCTGAAAAGAGAAACTTTTATTTAAAAAATGCAGCTCAACACAATCACCAGGTCTTTTGTATTAGAAGTATGTATCACAGAAAATAATAATTTTTTTTTTTTTTAACAAGCATTAATGTATATATGTTTGAAAAGAACGAGCTACAAAATAGCAGTAAACCCGTTAAAAAAGGATGAGTTGGACTATTCTTTCTTGGTGCACCAGGTCAGAAAGGGAAAATGTGTCTTATTAATTTACTTCTTGCTAAAACTTGGAAGCAGAATAAAATTACTTTTGAGGTTCCATCAAAAGAAATAAGAATATTTTGTGTGGAATTTACTCTGTCTTTTATATCAGAAGTATTTTCATTTTATACGTGCATTAATATAACAGACGGAAATTGTGTCTTGGATGAACCCGCGAGCCATGACAAAATGATGCAAAAATTAAAAAATAACAAAACATTACAGAACCACTTGCTTGCCTTTCCAATAGTTCTACTGTAGCAGACTTACCCAGAAAGATACAGATTAACATAAATAAACCTCCAACCAATAGACTTACCCAGAAAGATACAGATTAACATAAATAAACCTCCAACCAATATTAACCTTACGCACGCTGCATAAAAAATTGCGGAAATTTGCCCTGCCGCTGCATTCTTTTTCACAACGCCCCCTTTTTTATAGTGGGTGACTTGTAACATCTATAGTTTCTTGGTAAATTGCTATAATTTTTGGAATGTATATAAATAAAGGAATGATGAATCTGATGATATAAGTTTTGTTGGTGTATATGTTAGATGTGATAGGAAGAGAGGAATGGAAAGATGAAAAAAAAAAAAACCAACAAACGAAGAGACTGTACTGCATAAGGCTGGTCCTACCTTTGAAAGCTATCATACTCTCATCAAAACTAAGCTCTTTAGAGGGTATATAATGGCTTTGCCATAGAGGGAGAAGAGGTCGACGAATGATTTGATTTTGAAAGCTTTGCACCTCGTGGTGCGGTGCTGCAATTGTATTGAAGGGGCCCTGGGAATATCAACTTCATCAAAATCGTCGTAAAAAACGCTAGACATACTACTGTCATCCCCTTCTCCACCATCACCCATATTCTGAGAACCGATATCATCGTTAGTAAAGCCAACAAACTCCTCGTCATCGGAGTCAGAATCCATGAAAATTTCAGCGAAAATGGCAGCTTGTTTCATGCCGATTGATTTCGATTTTAAAAATGCACAGAAAATAAACGCGAATACACCCGTCACTAAATATAGATCAGAATCGGAAGTGAACTCTTTCGCAAATAAGATTAAAACTAAACATCCAGGGGTAATATGACGTGTACATATCTTATATAGCGGGAGCCGCTGGTGTAATGGCTACAACGTTGTACTGGCGACCAGGTGTTCATGGTTCAAACCCGGCCGTCGGCGTTTGAAGAAATGTTTACGACTGGAAATTTGACTGAATAACCTGAACGGCTCCTGCACATAAATCCCGTGTGGATGGGAAGGAGCAAAGCTCCTGACCGGGTTGGAAGGAAAGTCCACTGACCCCCCAGCCTCGCAATGACATATCATTGGGCCGAAAGAGCTGGAAAGCTCGAGTGCCGCTGGTTATAGAAAAAAAAAAAGAAGAAAAAAATTTAAAAAAATAAAATCTTATATAGCAGGAAACCAACTGTATGCGAAAGTAGCAGCATTGCGCCAGCAGCCGGCAGAACATATAGTAGCTCTGGCGCAACATTGCAACCGCAGCGTGCTAAAGGTTAAACATGTGCAAGTATAAACAGAGCTTCAGAACAACAAAACAATTGGAATAACAACTAAAACATAAATAAGTCATCACGAGGAATATTACAGTGCAGCAAATAGAGTATAAACAATCAAGGAAGATATAAAAGAAAATGTAGTATATAGTGTATAACTGTTTTTATTTGTTTATATATAATAATAATAATAATAATAAATTCTTTAAGCATCAAACACGGCGCATAAGGCAGAAACCAGTGCTCTCCAGGTTGTTCGTTGTGATGCCACTCCTCTTAGCTCTTGCGCATTGTTTAATCCCAACGTTCTTCCTTCTCTTATTATTGTTCTTCTGAGTGTTTCTTTTGGTCTTCCTTTTTTCCTCTTACCCTCAGGAACCCAAGTGAGTGCCTGCAATGGTATTCTGTTGTTTTGCATTCGTAGGACATGACCGATATATGACCATCGTCTTTTCCTTATATAGTTGGAGACATATTTCTGCCTAGAGTCTTCTCTTATTTGTCGATTAGTCTTGAATTCTTTCCAACTGATGTTCATGAGTTTTCTAAGACATTTGTTCTCGAATGTATTCAGCTTGTTCTCCAATGATTTTGTTATTTTCCAACTCTCACAGCCGTATGTTAACACTGAGGTAACATTTGAATTAAACAGACGAAGCTTGGTATGTATATTCAATGATCGTAATTTCCAAATGTTAGATAATCTATTGAAGGCGCTAGCTGCCAAAGCAATTCTAGTATGAATTTCTCTTGTTGTGTCACCATCCTGAGTCATTTTACTGCCTAAATAATTGAAACTTTCAACTTTCTGTAGTTTTTCCCCGTTCAGGATGATATTAAAGGTCTCGTTAGAAAAGTTCATAACTTTAGTTTTAGAGGCATTTATTTGGAGACCTATTTTAACCGAAAGATGACACAAATTATTTACTGCTTCTTGGGATTGTCTGGGTGTTGAACTTAAGAATGCTAAATCATCTGCGAAATCCAGGTCCCCCAGGAATTTTCCATTTGTCCATTTTATACCTAATTGTTCATTGTGGGTATAGTTTCTCATAACCCAATCAATAGCTATTCCAAAAAGTAGTGGTGACATATACAGCCTTGTTTCACCCCTGTTTCTACTGTAAACCATTCTGTATTCCCTTTATTTGTTCTAACACAACATCTTGCATTGTCGTATAGCGCTTTGATTATATTCACATATTTTGTTGGAAAACCATAGATTGTAAGTATCTTCCACAATGATGGGCGGAGTAGACTATCAAAGGCTTTTTGAAAATCGACGAAGGTGATAATAAGTGGCGATTGCATTTCCACTGATTCTTTTATAATTGTTCTTAGTGTGAATATTTGATCAATACATGATCGTTTCGGCCTGAAACCCGCTTGTTCTTCTCTGATCTTTTCGTCAGCATGCAATTTAAGTCTTTCTAACATCATGCAACATAATAATTTTCCAGGTACTGATAATAGAGATATACCACGCCAGTTATTACAGTCTGATAGATCACCTTTCTTCGGTAACTTTACAATAATACTGTCTTTCCATTGTTGTGGTGGCTGTTCTTCTCTCCATACTTCATTTATAATATCTAAAATTCTCAAGAGGTTGTTGTCATTAACTGCTTTAATCATTTCGCCTGAAATTTTGTCAACTCCAGCAGCTTTAAAATTATATATATATATATTTTAATTAATTAATACGGTAGCATTTGTTGTTTATCCTCTGGTGTAGATAAAATAGTATTATTTAAACTACCCAATTTATCTTTTGCCTGAGAGGAATACGCTGATATTTTTTTTTTGGTATGTTTTGAAGAGTAGATCATTATAAAATAGGAATAATAGAGAATAGGCTGGTTTCAGTAATGAATATGTAAACACAGAATTACATTTTAGAAAAAGGGAAACTTGAGACCAATGAGTTGTTAACAAATTACTAAAGTAGGTAAATGGTGAGCATTCATAAGCAAGTGAGAAAGAAAGGGGAGGACACTAGACATTAGAAAAGCAAGAGAGGCAATAGGCTCTCCAGAGATTCAATTCAGGTTCATTAGAATGAAACCATCACCAAGATTTGATATGTTGTTCGTCCATCACAGGGGATGAAGACCACTCTGTTCATCCAATTATTAAGAATATGTTAAGTTAGTCTGTGGGTACGAAGGTGACTGATGAGTCCGATGCGGGCCTGGAAAGATCTTGGACAGTATGGGCAGGGAATGTTCGCTTCGGGTGGCGGTTTTATTTCACGGGCTTTTCTAGCCTGTCTCCTGTGTTCTGCTGCTGCTTTTCTGGATGCCTCACATGCCGCTGCACCTTTACGAAGAAATGTGCACCAAGCGGTTCGGTCTTGCGCAGCAGCTTCCCAAGTGTCAGGGTTTATGCCAAAGGTTTTTAATGAAGTCTTGAGCGTGTCTTTAAAGCGCTTCTTTTGGCCACCATGGGAGCGCTTACCTTTTTTTGCAATTCACCATAGAAGAATATTTTTGGCATCCGATGGTCTGGCATGCGGACTACGTGACCTGCCCAACGAATCTGTGACTGCATCAGAATAGTATCGATGCTAGGGATACCAGCTCTGTCAAGAACGACGGTATCTGGGATCTTGTCTTGCCATTTGATGTTCATCACCTTTCTGAGACAGACTGTATGGAAGTGGTTAAGCTTCTTTACGTGGCGTCTGTATACAGTCCATGTTTCACATGCATACAGCAGCACTGGAAGCACCGCAGCGCTTTACACCTTCAGCTTTGTCTGTAGACTAATGCCACTTCGATGCCAAACGTGCTGCTGGCTTTGGAGATCCTGGTGTTCACCTCATCATCAATGGCGACGTTCTGGAATAGTGTGCTACCAAGGTATGTGAATCTGTTTACAACTTTCAGTTTCTCACCATTGGCCGTAATGATTGGCTCAGTATAAATTGTGCCGGGAGCTGGTTGGTACATGATTTCTGTTTTCTCCGTGTTGGAACAGGCTTCGGAGAATCTATCCACGCTATTCTGCAGATCAGCCTCTGAGACAGCATTGAGGGCACAATCATCAGCAAACAGAAGATCTCTGACGGTGTATGATGTGACCTTGGTTTTTGCATGAAGCCTCCCGAGGTGAAACAATTTACCATCAATACGATATCTGATGTTGATTCCTATGTCCCAGTCTCTGAAAGCATCAGTCAGCATAGCAGAGAACATGATACTGAACAGAGTCGATGCAAGTACACACCCTTGTTTAACTCCATTTGAGACGGGGAAGGGCTCCGATAGCTCTCCGTTTTCCTGAAATCTAGCCTGCATCCCATCATATAGTTGCTGCACTATCGTGATAAATTTCTTTGGGCAGCCATATTTTGCCATGATCTTCCATAGGCCCTCTCTACTGACCCTGTCAAACGCCTTTGTCAAGTCGATGAAAGCTGTGTACAGGTCACAGTGTTGTTCTTGGCATTTTTCTTGTAGCTGTCTTGCAGCAAACACCATATTGGTGGTTCCACGTTCTTTCCGGAATCCACACTGACTTTCAGGTAGAAGACCTTCGTCAAGATGAGCCGTAAGGCGATTCAGAAGGATTCTGGCGAATATCTTCCCTGCGATTGATAGTAGAGAGATGCCTCAATTTGTTATTACAGGCTTGGCGATTGCCTTTTCGTTTATTTAGATGTATAATTGACGCATCTTTGAGATCTTGTGGGATGGTTTCACTCTGCCACATTTGTTGAAAGATCATGTGAAGTTTCTCTATCAGAACTGTACCGCCATCTTTATAGATCTCAACAGGAATTGAATCGGAGCCGGGGGCTTTTCCACTAGAAAGTTGACGAATCACTTTTTGAGTTTCCTCTAGAGTTGGTATATCGTCTAGTGGTTCATGTATAGGAAATTGGGGCAGGCAATTGATGGCTTCATCGTTAATAGATGATGGCTGGTTCAGAATATTTTTAAAATGTTCAACCCGGCGTTGGAGAATTTTTTCCTTGTCTGTGATTAGTATTTTTCCACCTGCATTAAGGATGGGGAATGATCCTGAAGATGTTGGAACATAGATCGCTTTGAGTGCATGGTAAAAGTTTGTCATGGCAGTTAGCAAAGCCTTGGAGCTTATCTGCTTTATTACTCAGCCATGAGTCCCGCATCTGGCGTAGTTTTTGTTGGACGATTCTACGTATGTTGTTGAAAGCGTCTTTCTTGGATGTAGATTTTGGATCATTTAAGTAGGCTTTATGGAGATGGTGTTTGTCAGCCAACATCTTCTTTATATCATCTGAGTTCTCATCAAACCAGTCATTTTGTTTCTTGATGGCGGGACCCAGGATCTCTGTAGCAGTATTGTAGATCTGCTCACTTAGGGCTGCCCAATTTGTTTCCACACTTTGGCCGTCTAACGAGATAGATTGGAGACGGTCTTCTAGGGTGTCAGCAAATGACTGTTTGATTTTTATTTCTTTTAGTTTGGTAACATCTAGCCTTTTTTGAGTTCTCTTCCCCTGAGGGCGCCAGCTGGTTGGATACGAATTTTGAGTTTAGACTTGCGATATGAATTTGGCAACAATGAAGTTGCGCAGAAAAAAATGGCACTGGTATTTCGGGGAGATGATGATATATTTTGAAGAGTACACTTAGGTACACATTTGTTGGACGTATATGGTAGAAACAGTATTGTATTAACCAGTCAGGAGTGGAAGATAAAAAAAGAATGACGTTTTATGTTGGTCGATGGGTGACATAGTGTGGTGAAAACAGTTTGTTGAAGACGGATGCCTGAATTATAGGCTAACATTTTTGTTCTGAGTTCAATAACTCAGAAAAGACATGGAATGATGTTGCAGCTGTGATTTATACTAGTCATGTAGGGAATCATGGACTATGTATTTAGTAATGTCTTATGCCTTCGTGGCCTGGGAGGTTCGTACATTGTTAAATCGGAGTCTTTATAACCATACCAGTTACTGAAGGGTATGAAGGGTCATTGTGGAGAAGAGTGGATTCACTGTTTGTGAATTGATTACCCCTACGGTCTAAAATTGACAATCTTACTGGATAACATGCCTTTTTGCTTATATGAAGACTGATGGGGCATAGAATTATAATGACCGTCACTGCGTATTCTACCTGAAGTATTCAAAATAAACATGTTGATTTTGATATAACCAGTATGGACCTTACGTATTGACCCAGTTGGCCGTTGTGCACCATGCATTGCTTTCAGAGCCGGATTAACGTAGTAGCACAAGTAGCATATGCTACGGGCCCCTGCGCTTTTAGGGGCCCCGCGCCAATAAATATGTATACCCTTCAAAAGAAGTTAAGGACCATTTTTATTAAGGGTGCAAAGTGAAATGAAAATGAAAAAAAAAAACACAGCACTTCAAAATATAACATGACAAGCTTATCAGTGACAATCAACACTATTTTCATGACGGTTGCATTAACGTGTGTAAAATGACAGCACAGCAATCAATACAACCCTCATTTTCAAAATTAATGAGAATAACACCAAAGGTTAACATTGTCAGTAGCGTGTGTGTCCTCCATTATTGGCGATACTTTCAAGGCACCGATATCGCATGGAAATGATGAGCTTGCGAATGAAGCATTGGAGCACTGCCTGCCACTGATGCTGAAGTACCAGAAGCAGTTCATGCAGAGTTGCAGGAGATGGCTGATGTTGCTGAACTCGTCGCCCAAGCTCGTCCCAAGGATGTTCTATGGGATTCAAATCAGGACTGTTTGCAGGCCAATCCATTCGATTGACACCCGCTTCTTGCAGGAAAGCATTTACTGCACGAGAACGGTGTGGTCTTGCATTATCATCTTGAAGGACTGCATTGTGCCCAATAACTTGCAGGGCTGGGATGGCAAGAGGCTGTAGAATCTCATCACGGTAGCGGTCACTATTCAGATTCCCAATCACATGATAGAGGGAGGTTCTGTGGAGTAAACTAATGCCTCCCCACATCATCACTGATCCAGCACCATATCGGTTACGTTCGATGACTGCAGCATCACTAAAGCATTCACCACGATGCCTCCATACTCTGATTCGTACATCTGTAGGCTCCAAGACAAATTGGGACTCATCCGTGAACATAACGTTAGCCCACTGTGCACGTCGCCACTGCACGTGCTGCATACACCATGCTAAACGAGCTGCTCTATGGGCAGCAGTCAAGTGTGGTCTAATAGCTGGACGACAAGCACGAAGGTTGGCATCGTGAAGGCGATTCCAGTTAGTCTGATCACTGACTACAGTGTTGGTAGCATCTCTGAGGAACTGTCTGATAACATTTGCACTTGCAGTTCTCCATTGCAGTGCTTGCCTCTGAATTCTCGAGGTGTAGTGACTCTAGGACGACCTGTGCGTTGCCGTTCCTCGACGATTCCAGTCTGGGCAAAGCGCTGCTGCAGTCTGACAATAACTGAATGAGATACTGCAAGCCTCTGAGCGACATTTTGGACAGTAAGACCTTCCTGCAACCACGCAATGGCTCTTCTTTTATCCACAGCACTCAGCTTTCGTCGTTGAGGCATATTGTTGTGCAATGGTTATGCAGCACTTGTGTTGCTTATAAAGACACTTTTGTGAGGACAGCTCAAGACCAACACTATAGTCTCCCACATGCATCATGTATTTTTGGAATAGCAGGTATTTTTTTCATGCTCAGACATCATTAAAAAACACCCACATTTTGGCGTCTCAGCAGCATTTTTTCAGCGTGCTTGCTGAGCTGAACACTAGCACACGGTATGCTGGTGGCCCATGCAGCAAGTGTTGAATGTTTGTTGTTCGAGAAAAATCAATGTCAGATTAATTGCTTATGAAATATAACTTATAATTTTTATTATTTTTGGGTCATTTTCACCTACTGGTCCTTAACTTCTTTTGAAGGGTATACATAATTTTCTGGTCATCTTCTAATACGAGCGTTGATGGGAAGGAGCGAAGCTCCTGACCGGGTTGGAAGGAAAGTCCCCTGCCCCCCCCCCCCCCCCTCGCAATGACATGTCATTGGGCCAAAAGAGCTGGAAAGCTCGAGTGCCGCTGGTTAGAGAGAAGAAAAAAAAATACGAGCGTTAAACCAGTGATCTTGTGATTTATGCCATCTTTAGCGCCTTTTCATTTGGTGTCACGAAATTGTGAGAGAAAGAGCATAAGAGGGTGACTTAGTGTGACTCTTCATTATTTTAATCTTAACTGTTTGCGGACGGAAGCCATTTAAGTGGCGTTGAAAATTTGGTCACGTTTGGACGGAAGCCACTTTTTTGGCTCTAGGCGACTGCCCCTCTAATTTTGTTTCGTTCTTTGTGAAATGAATTTGCATTAACAATAAAAACTAGAATTTAGGAAACGTAAACTTCCTGTTTTAATTGAGGTATACGGCGTGCTCGCACTCTCTTTCGATCTTGATTAAAATTTCTTGATTTGTAAGGTTAGAAAACTCAAAAAATGAGCAGTAGACACAGAGATATTGGACGTAATTATGCTTCTGGAAGTGAAAAACGTACAGCGAAGGAAGAAAAAGAAAGAAGAGATCAACTTGTGATATCAAAAACACGTAAGCTGACAGAATATTTTGATGTTCATGGTGGTGGTACTCTAACCGCTGAAGCTGGAAGTACAGGAACAACTAGTACTAGTGCGGGCTGTGCAGCAGAAAGCATACAGCAAAACCCAGTATACACTGAGTCTGAATGTGAAAGAATAAGTGAAACGAAGAAGTACTCTAATGATATTGGTGACTGGCCAAACAATATAGATGACTGTGAGCGTGAATATTGCATATCCAAGGGAAATGAAAAATGTCAACATGTTGATAGTGCCTTCTCTTCATCCGTGCGATTGTATGACACTGAAAAGAAAACTCGATACTGTCAGAAGTCTTATTTTACACATATTCATAAACTTACAAACAAGCAACATGCAAGAAAATGGTTATGCTATTCAGAAAGTAAAGGGCGCCTATTCTGTTTCCCATGCAAGCTTATGAGTTCAGAATGTTCATCAAAGTTTACTGTGGAAGGGTTTAATGACTGGAAAAATGCAAGCAATCTATTGCGTCGACATGAAGAAAGCTCCTCACATAGACAAGCTTTAATTTCACTGTTGATGCGTAAAAACAAAGGTGAACGTGTCGATTCCCATCTTGTGAAACAAATGGACATTCAAAAAAAGTATTGGCACAAACTTCTAGAGCGAATAATTGAAGTTGTGAAGTTTTTAGCAGAACGAGGCCTTTCATTTCGTGGCAGTGATGAAATTGTAGGGTACCCTTATAACGGGAATTACTTAGGGTTGTTAGAATTACTTGCCAAGTTTGACCCTTTTCTGGCAGAGCATATAAGTACTCATGCAAACAAAGGATTTGGACATACATCATATCTATCTAAAACAACGTGTGAGGAATTCATCAATCTGATTAGATCCAGCATACTGGATCGCATTCTCTGTGAAGTGAAGAAATACAAGTATTATTCCGTTTCATTGGATTCAACTCCAGATATATCTAATATGGACCAGCTGACTTTGACTCTGCGCTATGTTTTGCCATCTGGACCAGTTGAAAGATTTGTGACATTTTTGGATATGGAAGGTCATAGTGCTGAATAGCTTACTAAAAGTCTACTTAATTTTTCAAAGGCAAATGACATTGATATTAAAGACTGCCGTGGTCAAAGTTATGACAACGCCAGCAACATGAGTGGCAAGTTTATAGGATTACAAGCACAAATTAATTGATAATGATAATTACTATGCAAATTAAAAATGTATGTGTTCAAATATGTTTGTGTTGTTTTATTGGTTTTTTTTTAAATATAGGGCCCCTTTCTTAACATATGCTACAGGCCCCGCACTAGCTTAATCCGGCCCTGATTGCGTTTCATGGTTAACTTTGCTGTTCTTTATACGTCTGCCTATGGTGATGGAACGACTAGATGCTGTGGCATACCCACGATTGGTATTTTCGCATGAAGTTTGACTAGGGCAGCATTGTGTTGTATACGATGATGCAACAAGACACAGTGAGGCGATGGTCGGTCCAGCATTCGGCACCACACATGGACTTGGTCACCTGGACATCTTGCCTGTCCTTCTTCCTGACAATTTCATAGTCAGTTAGGTGCCAATGCTTTGAGCGAGGGTGCATCAAAGAGGTCCTGTTGCGGATAGGAAGTCGAAAAATGATAATGGTATTATTTAAACTACCCAATTTATCTTTTGCCTGAGAGGAATACGCTGGTATTTTTTGGGGTAAGTTTTGAAGAGTAGATCATTATAGAATAGGAATTATAGAGAATAGGCTGGTTTCAGTAATGAATATGTAAACACAGAATTACATTTTAGAAAAAGGGAAACTTGAGATCAATGAGTTGTTAACTAACAAATTACTAAAGTAGGTAAATGGTGAGCATTCATAAGTAAGTGAGAAAGAAAGGACACTAGACATTAGAAAAGCAAGAGAGGCAATAGGCTCTCCAGAGATTCAGTTCAGGTTCATTAGAATGAAACTGTCACCAAGATGCGATAAGTGAATATTTGAATGATCAGCTAAGCACAACCCCACCACCCCACCCCCCCCCCCCCCCCCCCCCCCAAAAAAAAAAAAAAAAAAACTGGTGTCACTGAAATAGTATTATTTACAACACAACTCACAACTCTGAAAGTTTAGACCTGAATGATCTAGATAATTTATTTATACTACTGTGTATAACTTCCAAATTTTCTACTTAGCTGGTATAGACTGAATAATCCATGAGACAAAGACCATATTGCTTATGACTATTATATCATAGTAGTTTAGAAATATTAAGAGAATAGGTTTGATTGGTTTAAGTGTCAAATGTTTAAACACATAAATATATAAAGGAAAACATGAAACCTGTCTCATTAACAAATATTGAAAATAGGTAGATGGTAGGTGCTCATGAGCAAGAAAGATAGAAGACACTAGACAACAGAAAAATAGGAAAGTAATAGGCCCTGCAGTAATAGATAATGTAGAGACATTCACTGAATGCCCTAGAAAGTTGTCTTTACAGAATAGTTAAACATTACATGGGCAGTGTAAAAATTCTAGCTTTTGCCCTGAAAGGGCCAATGTACAATGGACATTTTCAGTGTTCTTCAGATTGAGAAAAAGTTATTACACATAGTGAGAACAAAGAACATACACAGAAAGAGATATGGAAGAAAGAAGTTACTGGAGTGCAATGACATACTGTGGTATAAAAGTCACCCGGGTTTGGAGCTGTCAGTGTACCCAAATGCCCAATTGTTGTTGTTTAACTAGGGCTGCTGAACTTTTCGCTGTTTTGCAGCAAATACCAGGTTGAAGAACCCATGGCATTATCAGCGTTGAAGATCTAGGCTTTTCCTGTGACTTTTGTGCCATTCCAAAACTTGAGTTAAGAGTCATGAACTCCACGTAAAAAACATTTTTCCAAAACATACTTGTATCTCTTTTTCTCATTTTTGGCATATTTTAGCTAGAAAATAATGGCATGCGAAGCTTTTTGAGGTGATGCAAAAGAGTGCGAGGCTTCATAAGATGCTTTAAAATGGTGCGAGGCTTCTTAAGATGTTGTAAAGGGATGCGAGGCTTCTTTAGATGCTGTTAAGGAGTGTGGGTCTTCTAAAAGGTTAAGAAACACTGATCTAAATGATCTTGACATCTGGTTTCAAGCTTAAATGGGATAGGGGTGTGGCATATTGTGCATTTCCAGATATGCAGGGCTAAAATACTGTGCACTGGTTCTGGGCTCTCGCATGGGAACCTTCACATCATACACAAAACCACCTCTCAGCTTCCCTCTACTGTCATCTATTGATTGTGAGATCCTCATGCATGCAGCCAACTAGGTAAAAGCCAGAGTTAAGTCTGGGGTTCAAGTGACTCTCACAAGCTGAGTGTGCAATGCTGGGTTCTCAACATGTTTCACCACAGGGGGAATCATGATTTTGGGCCACTCTTGTGTGGCTAGTTGATCACTGAAGCTTTGGCCAGGCTACTCAGTTTGCCTGTTTCCATGATGCACCACGTGGAGGCGCTTAATGGTTTTGGTTTCAGATCTAACCCTGGAATTCATGCAAGAACATGTGAATTCCTTTGCATCCCAAAAGCCCCTTGTTAACTATTCATTCATGGCTCATTGGGTAATACAATTATTCACCAGTTACACTGTTCATCATTTTACCCTCTTTTCCCCCATCCACTTTCTTGCAGTTCTGCATCAGGCCTATGATCTAATGACAAAAGGTTAACACTCTTTGATATGCTTTTACTGCTGGTTTGTCATTTTCTGTGATTATTTTCACACCAGTAACTAAAAAAGCCATAAACATTTGGTACTACGAGACATTCCTCCTTTGTAGCACCTCATCTTCTGGCTTACTTTTCATTTTTTTTTTTTTCTATAGGAAACACCTGATTTAGGCAACATTCTGGGTGGCTAGATGTGGAAAATTCCCAGAAATGTTCATAATCAAATTTACTACATACTGGTATGCAGGCGATTTAGAAACAGCTTGGCGTATTTTAGATCAGGAACAGCAGTCATTTGCTGGTAGTAGGAAAACTAATGATAAAGCTGAAGAAAGTAAAGATGCTTTTAAAAATGCACTGCTAGATTTAGCCTAACTTAAGTAAACAGATAAGGAAGTGAGTGAGAGGTGTAACATGACCATATGGAATAGATCCAATGCATATCATAGGTGAAAAATGGGAAATGCTTAAGGAATTAATATCGGTATATCAAAGTAAGTCTTGACATATGGATGCGAGTCATGGGCAATGACTACAACCCATAAAAGCCAGATCCAAACCTCAGAAATGAGGTATCTGAGGAAGGTGGTTGAAGTAACAAGAAGAGACATGGTACGCAACCAGACGATACGTCAAGGCCTTACATCCTACCCCCTGCAGACCCAAGTAGAACAGTCCCAATTAAGATGGTTTGGCCATGTCTGCAGAATGGGAGAAGATTGGATACCACGACAAGCATGGGAAACAAAGAGCCAAGGATCCAGACCCCGAGGACGACCCAGAGTCCGCTGGGAGGACAACATTAGACAATCTTTGAAGGACCGAGGACTAGAATGGAACCAGGCCAGGAGGAAGACAGCCGATAGGATAGTCTGGCGCTCTCTCTTCCAAACCTCTACACCTCACGGTAGAAGGGGAATGACTAAGTAAGTATATCAAAGTAAGACAAGTACATCATGGCCTTAAAACCCCTGCATCAATCCCTGCAGACCCTAGTGGAACAATCCCAATTGTGATGGTTTGACCATGTCAGCAGAATGAGAGATCGGCTACGACAGATTTGGGAAATTTTACTTCAGACTACAAAATATCAGCCAGTGATCCAGACCTCCTGGACAACCCAAAGTTTATTGGGATGACAACATTAGACAATCTCTGAAGGACCAAGGATTAGATTGAGACCAGGCTAGGAGGAAGACAGTCGATAAGATAGTATGGCACTCTTTCTAGCAAACCTTGTCACCCCAGGGTAGAAGAGGAATGACTAAGTAAGTTTATCAAAAGTAAAAAGCATTGTACCAGCAGTAAAATAGGAATGCACAGAAGAAATGGATGGTAGGTGAAATTCTACAGTTAATGGATGCAAGCCAAAAGGCAACAAGATAGAGAAGAACGTGAAATACTAAATATAGAAATAGTAAGCAGATACACGACAGGAAAGGAAACCTGGCTATACCAGAGGTGTATGGGTTTGTAGAAAGAAAAATAACAAAATCTTTGTACAAAGCAGTTAAATGAGTGAACAGGCTGAAGAACACAAACAGCCACTAACTGTTTTAAATCATAAGGAAGAACAAGGAACAAAATACTAGATCAAGAAAACTTAATAGAGAGATGGACAGAATGAGAATTATAATGGGAGGCATGAAGTCAACACCTATAAAAGAACTCGAAAAGATAAAATGCCTCCAGCCAATGGAGGATAGAAGAGACTGCAGGGTTGAGCAACAGGCCGAAAAATTCAAAAGACTAACAGACCACCAAATGTGCCATAGAATGAATGCTCTTAGAAGGCAAAGACTCAAATGAAGCAACTTTGTAGATTAGAGCAGTTTCCATAAATGAAATATCCATTATTAAACCCATCTACACTGCACACAAGCTTCCAGTTTGGGAACAAAATCGTTTCCCTGAAATGATAGAAAACATTCCTGGAATTGAAAGAAAAAAGAGCCAAACTGCAACAGATAGAAAATCCATAGCGACAAAATGCGTAGAGAAACATTACCCATGCATACACAGATGGATCAGCAACAAATGCAACAGAAAATGGAGGTGAGGGTGTCTTTCTGATCTTAAGCACTGGTGGAGAAAAAAGGCTGTCAGTGGCAACTGGACAATTCTCAAGTAACTTCAGAGCAGAGGCAGAAGGTTATATTGACAGAAGAAAGCACAGAGAGACAAGTTGCTTTCTTTACTGATGCACAGTCAGTAATTGCAACATTGAAAAGCCAAAATAATACAGACCTGGATGACCTCAGAACAGTGCTCCACAAACTTTGTCAACGATTCAAAAGTGTTGTGATCCAATGGATCCCATCTCATTGTAACATCATCAGCAATGAAGAGGCTGACAGAATGGCAAAAGAAGGTTCACATCTACCTCAGCCTGGTGCAAGCATAACTTTCGAGGAGGCAAAGAGTTTTATCAGAATCATATACAGAAACAAATGGAATGCAGAACATCCAGGTCACACACAGAATGATGCTTACTACCAGCTCAACAGAAGAGAACAAGTGGTAATCTTCATACTTCCGCACTGGCCACAACAGATTGAGATACCATCTATTCAACAAGCTAAAGATAGGAACTACTGATCAGTGTAACTGTGGCACTGATAAAATGACTGCTGAACATCTGCTTCAAAGTTGCCCCTTATATGTGGTACAGAGAAAGTGCATATGGCTGACGCCAGTTCCTTTCGTGGAAAAGCTTTACGGGGATTCAAATTGCCTCAAACTGACTACTGCTTTCTTTGAGAACATTCAAGTGGACGTCTGAGAGTGTACGAAGAAGAAGAACCCTATGATGACAAAATATTAGAACTGAATATCCAAACAACTGTGGATGAAAACTAATTCTTGCTACAGAAGTTAAAGATGCTGTATGCCATGTGAAAAAAGATAAAGCCCCATGACCCTCTTAATATAATAATGAAAGAAATCTTACAGGAGATTTTGGAATAAAATGGATATCAAAACTCTCGAATAACACCTAAAGCAGTGACAATGATGACTTAATAAAGACCATTAATTATAGTTCTCCTAAAGAGACCAGGAGCATCAAATGCAAAGATTACTGGACAATTAATCTTCTGCTACATGACCAAAGCATTACTAAAACTTATCATGAGAAGAGTGTAAGTAAATTAAAACCATAAATTTGTATTAACTCTTTGACTCCAGAACAACACTCGGAGTGTTGCAAACTTGTAACTGCCATGCCACAGTAACGCCCAGAGTGTTGTTTTTAGTTTATCATGAATAAACCCCCAAAATCGTCCGTTTAATGCAGTTCATATATTAAAACTCGTAGAATGACTTCCACTACTATTTAAACAACTAATTTGAGTGTAGTTAAGCATCACGTGTGCATGTTTTGATGTTATTATCACAATTTGTGTGACAATTCACGTGTTTGCGTTTTTCGTTGTTATTGCTACAGAAAAATGTCACGCTTTATCTTTACATTTTCTAAGTCTCCTAAGCGAATAATTGTGCCAAACTACTTAGAAACCTCCAAAGATTCATTGACTATGTTGGCAATTTCCATCCTGCAATCAAATTCACTTCTCAGATTTCTACCACTTCAGTTAACTTCCTTGACCTCACTGTCAATATTACTCCTACTGGCCTTACCACCTCTGTCTTTTATAAACCTACTGATGCCCATGGTTTCCTTCTTTACGCCTCTTCTCACCCTCCCAGCTGTAAAAATTCCATTCCCTACTCTCAACTTCTACGCTTACGTCGGATATGTCACGATGAAGATGATTTCCGTGAACGAGCTCAAGAAATGCTCGAGTTTTTTCGCCGACGTCACTATCCTGAAAGAGTCTTATCTGATGCCCTTAATCGCATTAGTCCCGTTACTCGCCAGGTTGCACTCACTGCTAAACCTGCTACTACATCTGACAGACTCATACTTGTCTTAACTTTCCACCCTCACTGTTTGGCGGTGAAAAAAATTCTGTTCCGTCATCTGCCTATTCTCCACTCTGATCCCAATACTAGAGAGTTGTTTCGTGATACCCCTTTGGTGGCATATCGTAGGGATAAGAATTTTAGGGATATTCTTGTGCATAGTCGCTTGAGACAAACTAGTCCTTCTCACTTTGGTACTAAACCGTGCCAACGCCGCATATGTAAGACCTGTCCGTTTGTACTCCAAACGCAGTCAGTCTCCTTTCCGAACGGTAAATTTGCCATTGGGGAGTCTTTCACGTGCGAATCCAGAAACCTGATTTATGCTATCATCTGCAAGAGGTGTGACATGACCTATATTGGTGAGACTGGCAGACAGGTTTCGTGAACACTTGAATGACATCCATCATGGCAAACATTTACCAGTGGCCCTTCACTTCAACAGCCCTGACCATTCGGGTAACTCTGACATTCATGTCACTGCCCTCCGTTCATGTATCGGCGACGACCGAACTCGCTTTTCGTTGGAGAATCGCCTCATTTTTCAAATGGGCGTTTTAGCTCCTGCTGGGATGAATGTCCAGCATCATTTTGCATAATTCTGGTGGCTTCTGTCGTTATTTTCCTATCTATCCTTGTTTTTGCTTGAGTTCGTCTCGTTTCCGCATTTTCTGTTCTTAGCCGTCACTAGCTCCTACGTCACTTCCGCATGACGCCTCAGTTTTTCAGCCATTTTGAATGTTCCCTTCCTCGACACAGCTAAGTGGTTTTTCACGCATTTTATTAGTGTTATTCATTCCTGTCTTCGTTTCGTTGATTATTTACTTTCTTGTTTCGACATGTCTTTCTGGTTTCATGAGTTTTTCGCATTATTACTGTTATCGTTTCGCTCATCATTGTGGTTTCATCTGCTTGTATCGCTCATTTGACGTTTTCCTCATCATCACAGATCTTTGTAGTACCTATATGTAGTTCTTGTCCTTGTCACCTGTTCGTAACTGTGGCTGACGAAGGGTAAAACCCGAAACGTCCCTTGTCTCATGTCATGTGTACCGTTTACTTGTAAAACTGATTTCATACCATATTATTTTTTAATTTATATATTTACTTAGAAACATTGCTGACATTGACGATGATTGTTTGGTAGTCACAGTTTGTTGTAAAAAAACGGAATCGGTGCAGAAAAGCTAGACACATTAGATTTAGTTGATGAGTGGGCATCGTCCTATTCTGGCCGATCGTAAAGCAACAAAACTAGACCTACAGTAATATCTAATCACTAGTCCTAGGTAGAAGATGAAGCTAGGGATACTATTAAAACATTAAACAAATGTAAAAAGTTTGTATATGATGTTATTCTTCTTTATTTGTTTGAAAATTATGAAATGCAATATGGTATAATTTATTTTATTGTTATGAGGGACCACATTAAAAACTGGTGTGAATAACACTAAATGTACTAACTGTGGGCATAAGCAATGTTTTTTGACTTTGTAAATGGATTACCTTGATGTTTGAAGACTAAAAAGAAAATTTGTATTGTCTGCAACAGTAATTTGTCTTTGGTAAGCTCGTATTCTTATGGTGCAGAATGCTGGAGAGTTACAGAGAAAGAAATGTCGAAATTGTCCTCTTTTCACACAACATGCCTAAGAAAAATTCACCGAATCTTTTGGCCGAATACCATCACCAACCAAGATCTGCTTACTCTGAGCAAGCAAGAGGACATGCACACCATCATAGCTGGCAGACGCTGGAGCTGGGTTGGCCATGTCCTCAGACGAGACCCCGATGCCATCACAAGAACAGCTATGCTTTGGACCCCTGAAGGAAAACGAAAGAGAGGCCAACCAAGAACAACCTGGTGGAGGACTGTGGAGGCTGAGATGCAGAGAATGAACCAGAGTTGGGGCACTGTACGAAGGATGGCCGCCGACCGAGCAAAGTGGAATCAATTTGTTGTTGCCCTACAAGACGCCACTAGGCGTGATGGCCACTGACTGCTTTGACGGTCGGCGGCTAAGGATCAAAGAAAGAAGAAGAAGAAGCTCTTTGTTAAGTCATATTTTAATTAAGGGGAGTTAAGTGTTAAAGACTGGAATGTACGGGTCGGATTTTTGTACACGCTAGTAAACACGCTCTGCGTGATGAGAGAATTTTTTAGTTGAGGGGTTTAACGCGGAGTAATGTTTAAACTGTTACCTGACTAGTTGTTACTTTGTTTAAAGATATTATAAAGAAACTGGTCGAATGTTCTATGAATTAGTTTGGGGGGAAAGGCGGATGAATTCAGCTCACATCTCAAGCTGCGAGTTCGCGCTTGAATGAATTTTTTACTGAGCTGTTTTGAGCAGCTGTTTTTTCGTGACAGTATGTTTTCTGCCAGAGCTTGGGAATGGACGGGATCCATTTCGCTAGTGTGTTCCAGAATATATTTTTGTGAAAGGAATATTTGATAATTCCAGAATGCACATTATTGAAGATTGAGAGATATTATATTCATATTGATTCAAAGCCTTGGATATTATGGCTTACCAATGTACTGTGTATTCAATTGAAGATTGAGAGATATTATATTCATATTGATTCAAAGCCTTGGATATTATGGCTTACCAATGTACTGTGTATTCAATTGAAAATTGAGAGATATTATACTCATATTGATTCAAAGCCTTGGATATTATGGCTTGCCAATGTACTGTATATTCAATTGAAGATTGAGAGATATTATATTCATATTGATTCAAAGCCTTGGATATTATGGCTTGTTAATGTACTGTTTATTCTGTATGCGTATATTATGAACTGTCGATGCTCCATGACTTGATGTGTACTGTATTACCATGATGTCCACGTGACCGTGTAGTGAATAAACAGTGTACAGTAGACATTCAAAAATCCGGCAACCTCCGGACCTGAGGAGTGCCGGATTTTTGAAAATGCCGGATTTTTTATGGTTATATATTCTGTATATATTTAACAGAAAATGACTACCTATACACTTTATCTGCGATCGACAATGCACGATGTTTACGTTTTACACCACTTCTTTTATTTGCTGAATCCATAATGGGGCTAAACAGCAGCAAATAAATGATAAAATGAGAAGGAATGAGCAGGAATGCCTGTTAACACGTGCAAGCAAGACCCAACAGCTGCATCAAAACATAAACTGCTCCAGAAAACAGTGGTGCCCCAACGCGGTAAATTTAAAAATGCACTCCGAAATCCATGCCGGAAATCTGAAGGAACCGGATTATCGATGGCCAGATTTTTGAATGTCAACTGTATAACGTTATCAGGAGTTTCAACGTTCCTGACTCCTATGTTTGTTGTGGTGTGTGGCTCCAGTCTGTTCAGGTATGCCAGAACCCTTTAACATTCGCGTATGTTGTTATCTACATAGTCACACACCTGTCGGCCACCTGTAAGCCCGACCATACTGACTTCGTCCTTGTCAGTCTTTGATGCACCACACCACCCACCAGAAACATTCCATAACCATCAACATTAACAGGACATTATATGTACCACTCAATTTAATCCTCAACATAGTGGTAATATAAGTGGTGGTTTCCAGTGATTCGGGGTTCTATACAAGAACAGAAGGATATCTTATATCGATTTTTTGTAATGGCATGTCAAGATACACAGTGTTACCAGTGTACAAGTCCTTTAACTGGAATTACAAAGTTGCCAAGTCAAGACTAGATGTCAAGTACCTCCTTTGATTTGAATTATCAGCTTACTATCAGATTTCAAGACTTGACGAGGAGTCACCGTTGGATCTCTTCATATTATGTGATACGTCATGTACATCATTGTTGCTGTTGCGGAGGCCGGGATTTTTTCCTTTTGCAAGATAAGTGGTTGTTTGTATTGTAAACTGTGCCACTGTATGTTTAATTGAGCCTTCCTCAGAGCTTAGGCTATTTATATTCCTTTTTTTTAAATGTTATATGTTCCATATTTATGCGGGTTTGGTTGGGAGATGATTTACGTTAGGATATATCCTAGTTCACCCAGGGCCTACGTAAACGTTCTGTAGGGACATTCTTGCGGATTTCCCGCAGTGGAAATTTCCAGCGAACTTTTTGCTGACGCATTTCAGTCCACTGTGGTTGGTAATCTGTGATATCATTGTTTAGGTGTGACGAAACGTCTCAGTGTTGTTGTCGTTATATTTTTCTCTGTACCTTAGTTTTTTTGAGTAATTTGTTCGTGAGTGTCTTTCTCTCTCTTCTATCTTTTATTTCTATACAAATTTTTCGTTTATACACTGTGCTGTCATGTGTCTTGTCAAGCATTTCACAGTGTCATTGCACTCTTTGCAATATTTTTTTCTTTGGTTTTACTTTCAGGTTTAGTTGATTCTGTGAACGTGGTCATTTGTGCTTTATATCTTGTCTTTGTAATTCTTGTTTGTACTGTCTATTTTGTCATGCACTGTCAATATTATAATGCATAATATATATATAGGTAATTAATTACATTATTAACAGTTAAAGGTAATTGTACAAGTTCTTAAGCAAGGACTTGTCACCCTCTGAGTTGGGATAAATTGAGTTTCTCCAGAAATATATTTACAAGTTATCTATCTCATATAATTAGACATAATGTCTACTTTCGATTATTTCATTAAACAAGGGAAAACCCTTGGTATGACTACGGAGAAATTAGAAGAATTCGCACGTGTGGAATATGATAAGGCTCAGAAGTTTGAGGAGAGAAAACTTCAACTGGAAATTGAAAAACAGAAAATGGAGGCTGAAGATAGAAAAATTCAACAGCAAATGGAAGATAAAAAAATGCAACAGCAAATGGAAGATAAAAAAATGCAAATGGAAGAAAGAAAGCTTCAGATGCAAGCTGAAGAAAACCAAAGACTACACGAGGAAAGGATCTTATCTATGGAACTGGAGAAAATAAAGATAGTGAATATTGGTAATACACAAAATGAGACAAACAATCAAACAACTTCTAATAAGGCAAATACTAATTCTTATAAAATCAGATTGCCTGCTTTCAACTCTGCCTATGACGATATTTCATTCTATCTGAATAGATTTGAACTTTTATGCGAATCTCATAAGATAGACATGTCGGAATATTGTGCATGACTTATGGAAATACTTAAGGGTGAAGCTATGAACACTGTAAGTATGTTGGAGGGCCCTGACAAGAATAACTATGATGTTGTCAGAGCGGTCTTGTTAAAAAAATACCAACTTGACGAAGACGGTTATCGCCTACGCTTTAAGTCTCTATTGCCAGAGACAGGGAAAGATTGTTCAGACTTTATAGCAAATATTCGCCTTACGTTTTCACGTTAGGTGGAACTTTCAAAAACTGACATACATACGAAGCCCTCATGGACTTATTGCTTTGTGACAAAGTCATGTCGTCTGTAAACGCTTCTTTTCTTTCTTTTTTACGTGAGCAAAAACCTACAAACTTGATAGATATGGAACAATACTGTCGCCAATACGTCACTGCACACCCAAATGTGACTGTTAGCCACTCTGAGGTCAGAGAAGGTTTACCCGTGGCTTCAGCAATACCATATATGGTCCTAATTTGTGCCGTAGATCTCAAAGTGTGGATCGCAATTTTGGTAGGAGAGATAATTGTGATTTTGGACAATACCAAGGGGGTCCATCACGTAGTAATTCTCCTTCTTCACGGAACTGGAGACAATTTAACAGTCCTCAACATTTTGGTTCCAACAATTATGGAAATTTTGGAAGGGGTAACTACAATAGAGATTACACTGGCTAACAAAAAAAAATTTTTTTTTCTTTCTCCAACATTTCTATGTTTTTCTGGTCAATTTTAATGCGCTGTTTTTAAATCTGCAAACCGTTTTTCTCTATCAGGTCGGGATCTCTAGAAATACGCAATTGAAGTTTTTTAACAACGCATACAGTATTACAACATCATTCGTACAAGAAGTATAACAGTTATGTAGGCTTGAATTTCTCTGCAGTCGACCTTCGTCAGTGAATGGCATGTGGTACATCGTGATGAAGCATCCAACAATAATCGGCAAGCATGGTCACACTCCACCGTCCTTGATAACGTGACTCCATAACGGCGATATCTTGATGGAATCGTTCTCCATGTTCATCGCTGACTTCGCCAAGGTTGTCAGGGAAAAAGTCAAGATACGAATCGAGCAAATGGATTTTGAGGGACATGTTACAGCCCATAATTCTGTATGCATCTATGCACTGCTTAACAGTATGCACATAGTCGACAGATTTGTGATTTCCCAGAAAGTTATCGACGATCGATTTGAATGCCATCCATGCGCGAAGTTCACTACCATGTAACAAGTTCTCGAATTGTTTGTCTGCAATAACTTTCCTAATCTGAGGTCCTACAAAGATACCTTCCTTTGTCTTTGCATCGCTAACTTGCTGAAACTTTTCTCGAAGATAAGTGAAAGTGTTGCTCGTTTTATCTAACGCTTTTACGAAATTCTTCTTGAGCCCCAACTTTATATGTAACGGTGGTAAAATGATGCTGTCTTTGTTAACTAATGGCTCATGTATTACATTTTTATGCCCGAGCTGCATACAATCCCTGATAGGCCACACCTTTCTTGCATAATGTTCCTGTCTGTTGCAGCTGTCCCATTCACATAGGAAGCAACAAAATTTAGTATACCCAGTCTGCATGCCCGTGAGAATTGCAATGACCTTTAGGTCTCCACAAATCCGCCATTGGTAGTCATTGTACTTTATTTTTGCCAAAAGTATAGCCATATTGTCATAAGTTTCTTTCATGTGAACAGAGTAGGCGACTGGAATTGATGAAAATAAATTTCCGTTATGCAATAACACGGCTTTTAGACTAGTCTTGGAAGAGTCGATGAAAAGTCGCCATTCGTTGACTATGTGCTCATGACCGAGCTGCACCATTAGACCGTTTACATCTTTGCAATAGCAAATGTCATCATCCATCTCAAAGTATTGAATGAGTTCTCTGTGTCTATGACGAAATTTAGATATCGAAGTATTGGGTGCTAAAAGATTCCATTCTTTGAGTCGCGAACCGAGTAATTCCGCTTGATAGGAGCGAGATCACGTATTAGATCTGAAAGTTCTGAATGGTTAATTAAGTGAACACCATCATTCACCGGTATATAATCCAAGTCAGAATTAGTTTCAAAAGCAGGTAAACTATCACTTTCTGATGGTTCATTCACGTCCAACAGATATTGTTCTGGTGGAACTGGGATCGGACACGTGATTGGATCATGAGGCACTGGTTTCGAAACCGATTCAATATTTGGATAAACCACAGACTTTCTAGTTTTAAAAGTGAAACCATGGATATTTATCAAGCAGAAGTAACAATCAGTAGCGTGATTTGTCGGTTCACGCCATATTACTGGCACTCCAAAAGGCATCGACTTATGCTTCGGCGATTTTCGTAACCAACCTGCCAATGTATTTGCACAAGTCGAACAAACTGCATTTGGCTTCCAAGATTTATTTGCATCATCAACTTTCGATTCGAAATAAAGTTCATATGCTTTCTTTAGTAATGGTGTAAAGTTTTTCTGGTGAACACGATCGGTAAAATATCCGCACACGTAACAGAACAGATCAGCCGAATATCTACAACTTCTAGAAGCCATATTTCGCTCAGAATTATTTCAAAATACCTTGTACAGTAACTATTTGAAAAATAGCGTAACATATGTCAAGCATCTTTTAGCAGTATAAAAAGTATAATTATTTTGCATTTTATTAATTTTTAAAAAGTTATATAGTAAAAATGAAACGGAGCAGATAACGGTTTCCCAAAAATATATTTATTCACAAATATCTTAAGAACCCGATGTGATAGAGATAAACGGATTTCAGATTTGAAATCAGCGCAAGAAACTGACCTAAGAACACTTATTCTTATATAAGAAAGAAAAATGTTGTTTGTCAGTGTTATCAACCCTACAATAATTTTTCTCTGAGACAACAAAATCCATCGAATAGATATTTTAATCAAAGGGGAAATACTAATCGCAACAATGCTAACTGGGGTTCAAATCAGAACAATAGTTTCAATAGAGCAAATAACAATGCTCCCAATAGAGATAATAGTCGCGATAGATCGCGATATGACGGTAGATCTCCAAATAATAGATCGCATCGCCATGCTAACTCTGCTCAACAAGAGCCCCAGGTTATTAATGATCAAGGTAACAATGATAATAGTGTCTCTAATGCTACTGCTTGCTCTGCTTTTGATTTTGAGAGAGCATCTCAGTGCCCGGAGTGCACAACTTTGTTCCAACCTACAGTTATAACTACCTTGAGTTGCGGGCATCCTCTACCCACTCTTCCTGCCTTAGCTGCGCATGACGGAAGAGGGTCTCTTACTCTACATAAGGGATTTGTGAATAATGATCCAGTCTCAGTTCTCTTTGATTCTGGATGCACAACTGTTGGGGTTAACCAGTCTCTGATACATCCTTCCTGTGCCACTGGTGATGTAGTGAAATGTGTGACATTCGGTGGGACAATTGAAACTTTCCCGATTGCTATTGTCCACATAGCCACTCCCTTTTTTACGGGACATGTCCACGCATGTATGCTCCCGAATCCTATTGCAGACCTTATCGTCGGACGTATACATGGAATTAAGGATTGTACTCCTCAACAGATTGCTATCTGGGAAGAGCAAAACATTCAGGCTGCTTATGCAGTCACTACTAGAGCACAAGCTCAAAATCTTTTACAGACTCCACCTGCAGAAATTAATGAGGTACATAATCAGGATGCTCACTCCGTAATCTCACGGGAGTCTTTTATCAAACTTCAGCAAAATGATACATCATTGCAAAAAAATTTTCTGCTAGTTAAACAAGATAATGCAAATTGTGACACAAATCTTAAATATTGGTTCTTAATTAAGAATGGAGTACTAGTTCGAATGGTACAGGGTTCTACTTCACCCATACGCTCGCAAATTCTTGTACCTACTGACATGAGAGTTCGGATCTTGCAACATGCCCACGACTCTCAGTGTGCAGGACATATGGGATTTTCCCGTACTAAATCTAGGGTTCTATCTTCCTTCTTTTGGCCGGGCGTAAATAGAGAAATAACTATTTATTATCGCTCCTGTAAGATATGTCAGGAGGTTAAGTCACGAGGTCCATGCCATGCAGCACCTATCCAAGCTGCAGATATTCCTATTCGTCCTTTTAAGAAAATGGCAATTGACATTATTGGTCCTTTTAAAATCAAGTCTGCCAGGGGACACCAATACATCCTTACATGTATTGACATGTGTACACGTTGGCCAGAAGCTATACCTCTTAAGAACGTTTCTTCTGCTGATGTGGCAGGTGCTCTTTGGCTAATTTTCTCGCATCTGGGTTTTCCCAAACAAATCTTATCTGATCATGGCACACAATTGGTATCAGACTCTATGTCTCAGGTGATGGCCATGCTCCGCATTGAAAGGTCTCTAAGCAGTGTGTTTCACCCTATGTCAAACAGGTTAGTCGAGCGTCAGAATAGAACGCTTAAGAATTTACTTGGGAAGATAACTGAGGACCATCCTCAGGATTGGGACAGGGTGTTACGTGCGGCTCTTTTCGCGTATAGAGAAGTGCCAAATGAGCATACTGGGTTTTCACCGTTCGAGCTCGTTTTTGGTGCACAACCTCGTGGTCCCATGTCGTTGCTTCACGGCTTATTAACTGCTGATGATATCAATGATGACATTCAATCTTCCTACGAATATGTCATTTCTCTGAGACAGAAAATTATCGATTCATGTAGGTTAGCTACCTCTGCATCTGAGTCTGCTAAGGAGAAGGCAAGGCTCTTCGCAAATAGATACAGGTGTCTACAACAACTCTATCCTGGTGACGAGGCATTTTGTATTACTCCCTCGTAGAGACAATCGACTTCTTATTTCCTGGAAAAGTCCTTATACTGTTATCTCAAGAATTTCGGATGTCGACTATGTCATCGATGTTGACGGGAAGCATAAAACCTATCATATTAATATGCTGAAAGAATTTCATGACCGTCCAGACTACCTACAGTCTGTTTTTCAGGCGACAGACGACCCTCCGGTCCGTCATAATCACTGTGCATCTCTATCGGTTATTCAGGAGGAAGAGGCTACCTTCTCCGATGTAAATCTTCCTCTTCCTGTTGTCCCACTTCATTCAACAGAATCATGGGAAAATGTAACTATTTCTTCAGAGTTATCTACAGAAAGACAGCAGCAAGTCTCTTCTTTATTGCAAACTTTCCAGGACGTCCTTACTGACATTCCTGGTCAAACATCAGTCATTACACATGACATAACACTCACTGATTACAACCCTATTAGAGTCCGATCTTACCCAATTCCATTACATTTTCAAACACAGGTCGAAAAAGAATTAGATGAAATGCTACAATTAAATATAATTGAACCATCTACTTCGGCATACTCCTCTTCTATGGTTATTGTCCGGAAGAAAGACAATAACATACGTCTTTGTGTCGACTATCGTAAATTAAACCAAGTGACTAAATTTGATGCAGAACCAATACCTTTGTTGGAAGATCTGCTCATCAAGCTTTCTGATTCACTATTCTTTACTAAACTCGACTTGTCCAAGGCATATTGGCAAGTTCCTCTTACTGAACGCGCCAAAACTCTTACTGCCTTTTCTACACCTCAGGGTTTGTTTCAATGGAACTTCATGCCTTTTGGCCTCGTCAATGCCCCAGCTACTTTTGTACGCATGATGCGTCGAATTCTTTCACATCGTCCAGATGTTATTGCGTACTTGGACGATATTTGCCTTTTTAGTGATTCTTGGGAAGATCACTTTAAAGGTCTTTCTGAACTTTTGTCTACACTACGCTCTCACAATTTGACGGCTAAACCGTCTAAAGCCCATGTTGGGTTCAGTGACATTTCTTTTTTTGGGTCTCTTACAGACTGAGGACCATAACACTTCGAAGATCCTCAATATCACTACTCCTAAGACAAAAAAAAACAGGTTCGTAGTCTTCTAGGTCTAATTCAATTTTATGGAAGATTTATCCCACACCTATCATCAATCACTGCACCTCTTTCTACTCTGTTGAAAAAGGGGTCGCCTAACTTAGTACACTGGTGCCCAGAATGCCAAACCTCTTTAGAGACAATTAAGCTATTACACTGACAAACAACATTTTTCTTTCTTATATAAGAATAAGTGTTCTTAGGTCAGTTTCTTGCGCTGATTTCAAATCTGAAATCCGTTTATCTCTATCACATCGGGTTCTTAAGATATTTGTGAATAAATATATTTTGGGAAACCGTTATTTGCTCCGTTTCAATTTTACTATATAATTTATTAAAAATTAATAAAAAGCAACATAATTCTACTTTTTATACTGCTAAAAGATGCATGACATATGTTACGCGATTTTTCAAATAGTTACTGTATTTTGAAATAATTCTGAGCAAAATATGGCTTCTAGAAGTTGTAGAAATTCGGCTGATCTGTTCTGTTACGTGTGCGGATATTTTACTGATCGCGTTGACCAGAAAAACTTTACACCATTACTAAAGAAAGCATATGAACTTTATTTCGATTCGAAAGTTGATGATGCAAATAAATCTTGGAAGCCAAATGCAGTTTGTTCGATACATTGGCAGGTTGGTTACGAAAATCGCCGAAGCATAAGTCGATGCCTTTTGGAGTGCCAGTAATATGGCGTGAACATACAAATCACACTACTGATTGTTACTTCTGCTTGACAAATATCCATGGTTTCACTTTTAAAACTAGAAAGTCTGTGGTTTATTCAAATATTGAATTGGTTTCGAAACCAGTGCCTCATGATCCAATCACGTGTCCGATCCAAGTACCACCAGAACAATATCCGTTGGACGTGAATGAACCATCAGAAAGTGATAGTTTACCTGCTTTAGAAACTAATTCTGACTCATATTACATACCGGTGAATGATGGTGTTTACTTAGTTAACCATTCAGAACTTTCAGATCTAATACGTGATCTCGCTCTTACCAAAGGACAAGCGGAATTACTCGGTTCGCGACTCAAAGAATGGAATCTTTTAGCGCCCAATACTCCGATATCTAAATTTCGTCATAGACACAGAGAACTTGTTCAATACTTTGAGATGGATGATGACATTTGCTATTGCAAAGATGTAAACGGTCATGAGCACATAGTCAACGAATGGCGATTTTTCATCGATTCTTCCAAGACTAGTCTAAAAGCCGTGTTATTGCATAACAGAAATTTATTTTCATCAATTCCAGTCGCCTACTCTGTTCATATTAAAGAAACTTATGACAATATGGCTATACTTTTGGGAAAAAAAAAGTACATTGACTACCAATGGCGGATTTGTGGAGACCTAAAGGTCATTGCAATTCTCACGGGCATGCAGACTGGGTATACTAAATTTTGTTGCTTCCGATGTGAATGGGACAGCCGCAACAGACAGGAACATTATGCAAGAAAGGTGTGGCCTATCCGGGATCGTATGCAGCTCGGGCATAAAAATGTAATACACGAGCCATTAGTTAACAAAGACAGCATCATTTTACCACTGTTACATATAAAGTTGGGGCTCATGAAGAATTTTGTAAAAGCGTTAGATAAAACGAGCAAAGCTTTCACTTATCTTCGAGAAAAGTTTCCGCAAGTTAGCGATGCAAAGACAAAGGAAGGTATCTTTGTAGGACCTCAGATTAGGAAAGTTATTGCAGACAAACAATTCGAGAACTTGTTACATGGTAGTGAACTTCGTGCATGGATGGCATTCAAATCGATCGTCGATAACTTTCTGGGAAATCACAAATCTGTCGACTATGTTGCATATTGTTAAGCAGTGCATAGATGCATACAGAATTATGGGCTGTAACATGTCCCTCAAAATCCATTTGCTCGATTCGCATCTTGACTTTTTCCCTGACAACCTTGGCGAAGTCAGCGATGAACATGGAGAATGATTCCATCAAGATATCGCCGTAATGGAGTCATGTTATCAAGGACGGTGGAGTGTGACCATGCTTGCCGATTATTGTTGGATGCTTCATCGCGATGTACCACATGCCATTCACCGACGAAAGTCGACTGCAAAGAAATTCAAGCCTACATAACTGTTATACTTCTTGTACGAATGATGTTGTAATACTGTATGCGTTGTTAAAAAACTTCAATTGCGTATTTCTAGAGATCCCGACCTGATAGAGAAAAACGGTTTACAGATTTAAAAACAGCGCATTAAAATTGACCTGAAAATATTAGAAATGTTAGAGAAAGAAAAAAAAAGTTTTTTTTTGTTAGTCAGTGTTATTTTCTTCCTCTCCTATTTAACGCCTACCCAATGCAGATAAGCCTTTTATACTTCGCAGTGACGCCTCATCGACAGGGATCGGGGCCGCATTGATGCAAGAGTATTCTGAAACTTTGCATCCAGTGATGTATGTCTCTAGGAAGCTGACTGCGGCAGAACGGAACTACTCTGTCCTATACCGAGAATTATTAGCTATGGTCTGGGCGATTCTTAAACTCCAGAGATTCCTTCTTGGCACGCATTTCATAGTAGAAACTGACCAAAAAGCTCTCACAGCGATTCAGAATAAGGACTTGAAGAGCTCAAGATCCACGCGTTATGCTATTTCGCTACAGCCCTTTCACTTTTCTATACGAGCTATTCGAGGTTCGAATAATGTGATGGCAGATATACTGTCTCGATGCCCACATGGTTCAGCTTAACTGCCATTTTCTAGATTTCCTTTTAGATTTCGGGGTTACTTATATACCCACGGCTCTATTATACATTAACGCACACTGGTAGAACCCTTTTATGACCCTGTTTAATTCATGATCCTAAGTTCGTCTGTGTTACTTTCTCTGTTACCCTTTTTTTTGTGTAATGGAGGAAGGTTTGATTAACATCGTACAGGGGTCGGAAGTTTACACAGCCACATTTGGTAGGTTAAAATTAAAATTGACTGTTGTATTTCATCAAATCCTACTTTTACCAAACAGAAATTGTCATTTGTGTTTTTTCACAGCAACGGCTTTTCCATGAGAGTCAGAGCTGCTATATTGATTGATTAGGCTGTTACTCCACAACCTGTGGTATTTAGCGCAAGATTTGCTGTTCCAATGAAACCAGTCGGCAGTTTGACGCCACACTAGATGTTTTTGGTATCTTCATGTTCATAGGATGTTCCAAGACTACTGGAGTTTTCCTTTCTATGTAACGTCTTTAGGATAGTAGATAGTATTGTATAGTATAGAACATTAAAGAGTATAGTATTAGGATATGGCATAATTTCTTTAAGATAGTATGTAGGTTCATCTTTATGCACCATTTCATTACCATATTGTTCTTATACTACTGTGTTTTGATAGACGTTGAGCGGGTGACGATTGTAATGATCATACTATTGTAACTTAACTTATCATTACAATACATTTCGGTATTGTGCCTTTTTTTTTAAACAAAAAGAAGAAGAAAAAAAAGAAAATGAAGACAAAAGAAAAGGTGATTTTTTTTTTTCTCTCTGACATTGTAAAGGTTTTTTTTTCTTTGCCCAGCGCTTGATTGTGCGTTAGGGGTAACTATGTATAGCAATATTAGTACATTGAAAAAATGTTTTTCTTGAGGTTGTGATGTATTTTTTTTTTGCCCAGCGCTTGATTGTGCGCTAGGGGTAACTACGCATAGCGATATTATTAATTGATGTCTATAATAAGTTCATCATTGGTACTTTATAAGTTTATTAACTTGGTTATCATGCACATTATGTTATTTTTTTAAATGGTTACTAGTTTTTTGGTATAAATATGTATTGTTTAACTTATTGTTTACCATGATATATCATTGTCTGCTCATTCTTCTTGTACTTCATCTGGTCTTTTTACTTTTCACTTATGATGGCATAGCTAGTCTATACTTGAGATACTTCTTATTTCTTTGAATTTGTTGATCTTCGTATGCTTATCTCATTATCTGTCTATACTTCATTTTTTTTTTTTTTTACTTTACACTTACTTCTATCCCTCTTTTGTTCTTTTTTGTTAACATGACTTAACATAGGGTAATCCTTATGTGTAGATATTATGATTGCATCGACCTCAATATTTTTTGTTCGATGTAATTTTTTTCCCCCCAAAAATGATCATATCATTTTTTTTTCCCCGGGGGTCGGTGTAGTCTGTTAAGTGATATTTTAATTAAGGGGAGTTAAGTGTTAAAGACTGGAATGTACGGGTCAGATTTTTGTACACCCTAGTAAACACGCTCTGCGTGATGAGAGAATTTTTTAGTTGAGGGGTTGTACGCGGAGTAATGTTTAATCTGTTACCTGACTAGTTGTTACTTTGTTTAAAGATAGGATAAAGAAACTGGTCGAATGTTCTATGAATTAGTTTTGGGGGAAAGGCGGATGAATTCAGCTCACATCTCAAGCTGCGAGTTCGCGCTTGAATGAATTTTTTACTGAGCTGTTTTGAGCAGCTGTTTTTTCGTGACAGTATGTTTTCTGGCAAAGCTTGGGAATGGACGGGATCCATTTTGCTAGTGTGTTCCAGAATATATTTTTGTGAAAGGAATATTTGATAATTCCAGAATGCACATTATTGAAGATTGAGAGATATTATATTCATATTGATTCAAAGCCTTGGATGTTATGGCTTACCAATGTACTGTGTATTCAATTGAAGATTGAGAGATATTATATTCATATTGATTCAAAGCCTTGGATATTATGGCTTACCAATGTACTGTGTATTCAATTGAAGATTGAGAGATATTATATTCATATTGATTCAAAGCCTTGGATATTATGGCTTGTTAATGTACTGTTTATTCTGTATGCGTATATTATGAACTGTCGATGCTCCATGACTTGATGTGTACTGTATTACCATGATGTCCACGTGACCATGTAGTGAATTAACAGTGTATAACGTTATCATGAGTTTCAACGTTCCTGACTCCTATGTTTGTTGTGGTGTGTGGCTCCAGTCTGTTCAGGTATGTCAGAACCCTTTAACATTCGCGTATGTTGTTATCTACATGGTCACACACCTGTCGGCCACCTGTAAGCCCGACCATACTGACTTCGTCCTTGTCAGTCTTTGATGCACCACACCACCCACCAGAAACATTCCATAACCATCAACATTAACAGGACATTATATGAACCACTCAATTTAATCCTCAACATAGTGGTAACACTCGTATTCTACATTTAACATTTTAGTGTTTTTCAATTTTACATGCAAAATGTTTTAAATATACCGAAAATACTTGTTTTAATACTACCAAAGACACTATGTATTACAATTCTCTATCTATTTCCCTACAGTTTGGTATATAATAAGTACATGTTCACAGAAAAGATTAACATAAAATTTACACTAATAGATAGTACACTTCACCGTTTAGAATTCTTCAAAAAATAATTACGGCACAGGGTGGAAAATAATTATGAAGTCAAAGAGTTAAACGGTGCATATGTGTGGAGAGTAACAGAGAAGGAAATGTTGAAATTGTCCACTTTCCACACAGTCTGCCTAAAGAAAATTCTCCTAATCTTTTGGCCAAATACCATCACTAACCAAGAACTGCTTACTCTGAGCAACCAAGAGGACATTCACACCATCATAACTGGCAGATGCTGGAGTTTGGTTGGCCATGTCCTCAGAAGAGACCCCGATGCCATCACAAGAACAGCTATGCAATCGACCCCTGAAGGAAAGTGAAAGAGGGACTGGCCAAAAACAACTTGGCAGAGAATTGTGGAGGCTGAGTTGCAAAGAATGAACCAGAGCTGGGGTACTGTACGAAGGGTGGCTGCCGATCGAATGAAATTGAAGCAGTTTCTATCTGCCCTACAAGACGCCACCAGGCATGACGGTCACTGACTGCTTTGACAGCTGGTGGCTAAGGATAAAAAAAGTGCATATGTGTGACGGCAAAGGCACAAACTGCCGTATATTTTAGAAGACCACTGGCAGAGAGAGAGCCAGAGAAGTAAAAGCAGATCTATACTTGCGCTTAATAGAACTTGAGATAATTTTAGAAATATTAGAAAGCTTAAATATTCACAGCAAAGACGAGAAAGGGAAATAGAACAAATAGCAGCCACAACAATTGACAAACAGGTAGTTTAGAGCAGATGAAGCTGATCTGTTCTCTATGTACAGCATAAAAATGGTGAAACATAGAGGCTGTGCTAGAAGTATCAGCTGCTCAATACAACATAAACAGCATGGAATGTGCCATTGAAACAAACTTAATAAAACAAAAAAATGAAAAGGAGAATGAATCATTTGATAGTTAGGAGGGAAGGTCAAAAAGTAATGCCTCCTATTTTTTATGTATGTAAATACTGCATCTGTGTGCAATTTGTAAATTTAGCAGGATTCCTCAAACACTCTTCTGCACTGTATAGCATTACCAACCTGTTTCAGTAACAGGTGGCACCACTGTAACAGTTTAAAAATGGCTGCCAAAGACGTTCGGTTAGAACAACGTTATGTCATAGAATTCCTCAATGCTGAAGGCGAGCCCAATTCGCATCCACAAACGTTTGAAGAATGTTTATGGAGATTCAACAGTGGATGTTAGCACTGTCCGACGTTGGGTACATCGTTGTTTTTTTTTTAACCAGAATCCAAGAGGCAGTCAATGGAATGGCATCACACAACATCGCCGACAAGAAAGAAGTTCAAAAGTTCACCATCTGTAGGGAAAGTTATGGCCTCCGTGTTTTGGGATGAGAAGGGTGTGATTCTTCTCGACTTCTTGGAACAGGGAAACACAGTGAATGCAGACCGTTACATTGAAACTTTGAAGAAGCTTAGAGGTCGTCTTCGGCGACTTTACCCATTAAAAGATCAGAGAACTGCACTACTGTTGCACGATAATGCCACGCCACACACCGCTAAACGCACCATTGATGCGATTGCAGAATTTAGCTGGACATTATTACCACATCCCCCTTACAGTCCCGATCTTGCACCTTCTGACTTCCATCTGTTTGGACCACTGAAAGAAGATCTTCGCGGACATCACTTTGAGGACACCGAGACCCTTAAACGCGTCGTATGCCAGTGGTTTAGGAAAATGGACAAAAATTTTTACTGTGCGGGGATACATGCCCTTGTGAGAAGATGGACAAAAACTGTAACAAATAACGGAGACTACATTGAGAAATAAATGTTTGAAGTTCAGACTTGGGGCTACATTTCAATGTGAATTTTATCTGTTTTCTTGCCTATTGAATGAAATTAAAAATTATGAGGCATTACTTTTTGACCGTCCCTCGTACAAATAAAGATCTTATCAAAATCTAGTAGTGTCATGCTCCAGTCTACCAAGCTGTAAATTGGTACCTGACTGCTCTTGAGTTGAAGAAGGCAAAGGCAGCGTGGAAGGAAACTGGTTACCCCACCTCTTGAAGCCGGACCTAGTTTTTAGTATTCTCTAACCCTTTACTCCTCTATGGCAGTATCTGCTGCGGGATGTTCTTTACCTTTTGGTCTATACAAGACAGAAGCAGAGGTGACCTTGAAGAAACATAATGCTACACATTGAAGCATCAAAGAAATTGGGACAATTTTGAATATATTTGTTTCATCTTCTTCGTCCACTCTTAGACGTCTACTTGAATGTTTGCGAAGAAAGCAGTGGTCAACTTGAGGCTATTTGTATCTCCATAGTTTTTCTGGGAAAGTTACAGGTGATGGCCATATGTGCTTTTTCTGTTGCTCAAAAGTTGGGCATCTTTGAAGCAGATGTTCAGCAGTCATTTTATCGGTGCCACAGTTTCATTCATTGGTAGTTCCTATCTTTAGCTTGTTGAATAGATGATTTCCCAACCTGTTGTGGTCCGTGCGGAGTCTGAAAATTATCACGTACTGCCTTCTGCTGAGCTGGTAATAGGCATCATTTTGTGTGGGTCTTGGATGTTCTGCATCCCATTTGTTTCTGTATCTGGTTCTGATAAAACTCTTTACCTCTTTGAAAGTTATGCTTGTGTCAGGTTGAGTAGCTTTCCACCTTCCTTTGCCAATCTGTCGGCCTCTTCATTGCTGGGAATGGTACAATGAGATGGGATCCATTGTATCACAACCCTTTTGAATCATTGACATAGTTTGTGGAGTGACAATTTTATAGTTACATGATACTGTGTTGTTCACAACAGTTGCCAGTATATATTAAATTTGTTAGTCATTGTATATTTTATAACTACATTTAACAATATTGCAGTTAAGACAATTATAGTTACTTAATTGTGCTTCAGAGGTGCATTAAAGCAATACTTAACATTGAAGACTTAAGTTTTTTAAAGAGGGCAAGATATAATAATTGGAGAAAACGAGGAAGGAGAATTAGTCCAGTGTGTCATGAACATGAGTTTGGCATTAGGCATAAGACTGGCAGGGATGAACGTATGAGAGGATGCATCAGGGGTATATACAGCCAGTGCGCAACAGAAACAGTTAGCATTCATACCCTTCGACGTTTGCAGAGGGAGACTGAGCACCTATAGGTTTGCCCAGTGATGTCGATTCTGAACAACAATAATAATATACATAACTTTCATTCATTAGCATCAATCTTACATATGACAATTCATATGTGATTTCAGTTTTGGACTAGTTTTATTGTCTCTGTATATAATTAGATTAAAGTTGTTGCTTCAGGTGGAGAATAGCTTTTGTTATTTTTAATTGTCTGTAACATTTCCAGTAAGTTGAAATATGAAATTTAAAAACTTTAGATGCTTGAAATAACTTCACTTGATAGTAAAAGGAATTTTAAAGATGTTGAGTACTCATACGTATACACACAAATTGCATATCCGAGCCACATTATAACTTTGAGGGTTTTTAAGGGTTGTTACAGGTTGTAATAATATTAATAATAATGAAATCAAAACAACATTATCATTTATGTTGTTTATTGTTTAATAGGTGAAAGCAATCTTGGTGAATATATTTGGAGGCATTGTCAACTGTGCTATTATCGCCAATGGAATCACAAATGCTTGCAAATCCATTAACCTGAAACTGCCACTTATCGTGAGACTAGAAGGTATGTTAGATGGAACACAACTGTTTCTTAATATGAGGTAGTTATGCCAAGGTTTATATGTGTGCTGGAAACCAGGATTATCTTGAGAATGTTGTTTTCATTTTCCCAGGGGAAAAAATAACTAAACTCGCGTGTTTGGTTCTGAAAATAACCATAATCAATTCCTGTACAGCAGTAACAAAATGTTTGTTCCCTTTACTACCAAATCATTAATTATTTGTGACTAGCAATAACCCGTCAAACTTGGCTGGTTTTTAATTATAGTGTGCTGTTTCCGTTCCCGGATGAGCAGACAGAAGTACACTCTTAGAGTGTTTTTGGTTTCTTTCCATTATACAGTGTAATCAAACTGTTCATGAACACCATCATTTGAATGCTTTTCTTTGTTGATTGTAACTATTTTCGGGAGAGCTGTGTGCTTTCTGTGCTTCTCTGTGGCGCGGAGAGCTGGAGAGTACAGAGAAGGAAATGTCGAAATTGTCCTCTTTTCACACAACATGCCTGAGAAAAATTCTCTGAATCTTTTGGCCGAATATCATCACCAACCAAGATCTGCTTACTCGGAGTAAGAAGAGGACATGCACACCATCATAGCTGGCAGACGCTGGAGCTGGGTTGGCCATGTCCTCAGAAGAGACCCCGATGCCATCACAAGAACAGCTATGCTTATGGACCCCTGAAGGAAAACGAAAGAGAGGCCGACCAAAAACAACTTGGCGGAGGACTGTTTAGGCTGAGATGCAAAGAATGAACCAGAGTTGGGGCGCTGTACGAAGGATGGCCGCCGACCGAGCAAAGTGGAATCAATTTGTTGTTGCCCTACAAGACGCCACCAGGCGTAATGGCCACTGACTGCTTTGATGGTCGGCGGCTAAGGATCAAAGAAAGAAAAGAAGATATATAATGGAAACAATATAATTTTTCAACATGGTTGCATTCCTCAGCTGTGACCAACGTACACACGGCGAGAATTGTTATTTTAGATTCAATTTAAAAGTTCTTTGATGACAATATTTCGTGTGAAACTGCGTGGATTGTTTTCAAAGAGTGTTCCCTGATAATAAGTGGTTTTAACAAAAACTTTCAAGTTTTCATGATTTGTACATCGGGTGAGAACTCATGCACACCAATTTTTACGCACTTTTTCTTTGTCGAGCGCTACTAATTTCGTGAAAGAATTAAAAAAAAAAACCAAAGTATTTGTTTTATATAACACCCACGCCGCGCAAGTTGCACACCGGGCATTGCGCACTTTTTTTTCTGGCGCGAGTTACTATTTTGAGTGAGACCGACCGACGTAACATACATCGGTAATTATGTTAGTTGGGATAAAGCAGTGAGAGGAACATTTCTGAACACTACATATCTTTAAGTAATTATTTTCTAAGATGCATGGCACATGTTCACTGAACAACTTTTTGTCTAACAAAAAGGAATATGTCATCTAGTGGCCATTCATAAAACAGCTTTAAATTTTTTCACAGTCAAGCCAGTGTTCAGAGAAGTTTTACCAGCAAAGAATCATTACAGACAACCAGAAGCCGCATCTTTTGTTTCGAGATGCATTATTTATAGAATTAGGAAGTGCTGGAAGTATTCTAAATACAGACATCAACAAGGAGATATGATCATATAATTTCCTGTTTTGCTCTCAGTTGAGCTTGTAGTCATCTCAGAAAGCCAGCATTAAAGCATTCATATCCTCTTGCAGCATTGGTTTCTGTAGCAACATATTTTACGTGATGAGGTTACTAGCCTCACGGAAGCCCTTATATTCATAAAAAATCAGGAATTCGATCACCTGTTAAGCCAGAACATTTGTATCGACAACATTTAGGATTATGTAAATAAAAGAGACAGTACATTTTTCTCTTGTTATTAAAAAAAATTAGTATTTACTGTGTGTAACATTAAATTTAAGAATTTTTGGGAAGATCTGGACCTGAGCCAAAGTTTTTATTTTAAACAACGGATGAAAATGCAGCACCATAGTTTGAGAAAAGAAAATGCAGCATAACATTTCAAAACAACTATAATTTCATATCGTTAGCTTAATAAATAAAACATGTAGTCATGGCATGCAGAATTCTTCATGAGGGACCACTTAAAGAACCATTTGAGATAAGAACTTGAGTGTATTTTTCTTCTTACCAACTGTAGAGTGTGTAATGAAATAGAATACAATGGACTCTTGACTGATCGCTGGACGATCTAGACTTTGCAAATGATTTTGCTCTTCTGTCCCATACCCTAACTAGATGCAAGACAAAATTAAAATACTTTACGAAAATACACAGGGACAAGACTGAAATAATGAGAATAAGAGCAGGAAATGATAACATGAGTGCACTTGAAGAATCACCTCTATGAGATATAGAATCACATATCTTGGCAGCAGTAAAGGCAGAGTTGGAGGAACAGATTCTGATATTAAATGAAGGATACATGTGGCAAGAGGAGCTTTCATTACTTTGAGAAATATATGGAAATCAAAACAAATATGATCCAACAGAAAAATAAGAATCTTCATCTCAAATTTCAAGGCAGCCCCATTGGATAGCTCTGAAGCATGAAGAATAGCAAAAATAAGAACCAGGAAGTTGACTTTTATAAATGAGTGCTTGAATAGAATATGAGGACTGAAATGGTATGACAAAATCACCAAAGTGGAACTGTTGGCAAGAACTGGACAAGTGTGAAACGAGAGATGAGAAGCAGCTGGTAATGAATAAGACACACTTTGTTGAAACCTGTTGATAGCCTTTAACAGGCATTCCTTGTTCTGGAATCTCCAGAGTAAGCGAAGAATAGGAGCACATGGGAAAAGAGAGCTGGAATTAGAGATGAAAATTTTGAGAAAGACATGGAGAGACTTTGAGATGGCATGCAACATGAGGACTTGTGAATGTTGAAGGCCTGTGATCCTTGGGGAGCTAAAGAGTATTGAATGATTGATGTCTTCTAGTGTGTGTTATGTTGTCTGCATACAACTAACATGTATTTCTGTTTGGTATTCTGCTGGTGTACAGAATCTTGGTAAAGTGATTATTTGTCATAAACTCAGTGGAGATTGTATTCATACCTGACTTGGAAGTTGTACTATTTGTTGTTGCAAATTGACATGATGGTTTGTTTTGGAGATTGTATTCATACCTGACTTGAAAGTTGTACTATTTGTTGTTGCAAATTGACATGATGGTTTGTTGTTGTGGTTAACTGTTCCCTAGTTGTAGTTGTTGTTGTAGCCTGTGCTGATGCACAGATGTGTCATTGTACTTGTCATAAGTATATGACATCTTTCGATGGCTTGTCTGATCCCAAGCAAGCCTTTTGTACTTTGAACAGATTCTTCCTCTGTAGGCATAGGTGCATATCTCATGCAAGAGCATACAGGAAATCTTTACCTCGTAATATATGTCAGTAGGATTTTGTTGCCTCATAATTATTTTGGTCCGTTTCAAAACTTTCTGTGTGCTTGTTGGGCTGTCTTTTTATGTTGGAGATGGAACTTCATCCTTTGACATTTATATAGTCATTAAGGTCACCAATTCTAGTGTGATACGATGGGCATCATTATTGCAGCAATACCACTTTACAGTATTCACTATTCAGGGAAGCTAATTGTCACAGCTGATTCCTTATCAACATTTTTGTTTAAGATGGGAGGTTTATTCAAATGTTAGAACGTATTGTTGTCTTGTTTTCTAGGTAGAAACAGTAATGTGAATTCAAAATGACCACATAACTTCAATGTGTCAGAACAACAATCTGACATTGGTTTTTATCCATGAATATATTTTGACATCTTACAGTACTTTGGCAGACAAGAATCATCAGAAATTCAATGCAATAAAATTCTTATCATTTCTGTACTTTCCATACTGTCAAAACCATGGCGGTTATTGCAGCATCAATATGTTCATCCAAGTAATTTCTATGTTCACTTCATATACACTGCAAGTCAATATATTGTAAATCCATATTCCAAAGGCTGTCCCATATACGAGGGGGAGTCAAAAAATAACCTTAATTGAGCAATAAAAAGTCAAAATCATGTAGTAGACGGTTGTACTACAGATATGTTATGCCCTTCCGCTTGAGATACCAAGGCGCGCAGGCCCGTCGTCCTGATGGGAAGTATGATGTCAGCAAATCATAGCCAAGATGGCCGCCCCCTTGGAAGTATGCACGAGAGAAGAGCAGCGTGCAGTTATCCGTTTTTTGGGTAGTGAGGGTGAGAAACCAGTAGACATTCATCGGAGGATGAAGAGGCAGTATGGGGACGTTTGTGTGTTGCTTCAGCAGGTTTATGAGCGGCACAGGAAGTTTAAAAGTGGGGTGTCAACTGTGACTGATGCAGCTCGCTCCAGCCGGCCTCACACTGCGACTGCGCCTGACGCTATCGCTGCAGTGGAACGAGTAATATGGGAAAACCAGTGGGTAACAATCGACGAGGTGGCTGGAGAATTGAAGATCAGTCATGGCTCGGCGCACCACATCATTCACGACGTGCTGCAGTACCACAAAGTCCTCGCTAGCTGGGTACCAAAACAACTCACCCCCGAACTGACAGAACGTGTGTGGATGTTTGTGAAATACTGTTACGGCGTTATGAAGCTGAAGGAGATGGCTTTCCACACCGTATAGTCACTGGTGACGAATGCTAGGTCCACTACTTCCAGCCAGAGACTAAGCGAGCCAGCATGGAGTGGCGACATTCGTCATCACAGAAAGCAAAGAAGTTCCGTACAACGCGGTCGGCCGGCAAATTGATGCTCACGCTCTTCTGGGACTGTAAAGGCCCAATCCTGGAACATTACATGCCCAGGGGACTCATTATCAACAGCGAATCATACTGTGATCTGCTTCAGAACCACTTGAAACCTGCAATCAGGTCAAAACGTTGCGGCTTGCTCAGTTCTGGTGTGTTGTTACAGCATGGTAATGCGCGGCCGCACAAATAAGCGGTGCAGTCAGTCAGAAGAGTTTTTTTCTCACGGAAACCAGGCATTAGTGAAGTGCCGGCACACCTGCATTAAATGTGGTGGGGACTATGTTGAAAAGTGATTAAGTGCTTTCATTCCTATTTGTGCATATTCTGTTAATAAAAAATATTAAGGTTGCTTTTTTACTCCTCCTCGTATTAATCAATCCTTTTTACTCAACAACTGTGTCAGCATCAACCCTATCCGCAGACAGTAATAATGGTCATTCGACACTTTGTGGGACATTCACGACTATTCAGTAACATTGATAAAAACAACTTTGTGGTCTCAATATGTCCAATTACGGACATTGAGGTCACATAATACTTGCTTAAATGGTCTTGGTAAGTTGTGTTACTAAACTGGTTACTTCATAAATGACAGATGATGTGTAGGTAATACACCACAGTCCTAAGAAAATGATACAGATATAGAAGGTGTTTGTGATGGTCATGTTTCTTCTTCCAGATAGATAATATACAATCAGTGAAAATACGTATCTGTTATGTTTTGTAAACAAAGAAAATTAATCAGAATGAAATGACAGTTTTATTTTAATGCCCCTGAACACTATACTTAGGTGAAGGTGTCAGTATTAATTTCTTATCAGTTTAAGAAGTGTGATACTTCTACATTTTCAGTTTTAAACATTATTGGTACTTAAAAAAATGTACAATTTACATATGGAAAACACGTTATTAATCAAATTATTTTGTAGATTTAATAGAGATAAATCATGCATTTCATTTTGAAATTAGTTCCGACTTTTGGTCTAACATTTTTTTCAGTGAAAACTGCAGTGTTTATAGCATGCAGGTACATTTATATTGTTTTGTTTGGTCATTAAATTTGTCTTGGTTGTTTCAGGAACAAATGTAGAGGAGGCCAAGAGGATTTTAGAGAAAAGTAATTTACCTATTACATCAGCCACAGACTTAGATGATGCTGCCAGGAAGGCAGTTTCAAGTCTTTACTAACAGATGTTGATGATATGGTGAGTTGTGAAATGTTAATTTGGAAAGTTGAATAAATAAGTAATACATTAGGCATGCTATGACAGAGAATAATACCAGGTTCAGCCTCTCATTATATTACACTGTGCTGGGCCAGTGTGAGAAATTGGTGGCAACAATTAGCATTAACTGTTTGATTCCATAATTATTAATCACCCTGTGCTATGATAATTTTTGAAGAATTTTAAACAGCGGATGATATCACATTTTATTGTAAATTTTATGTGAATATACACATTTTATTCATCAAAAAGTCATAATGTGCAATGTCTCTGTTAGTAATAACATACGTGCTATTGGTGTATGTCGTGAAGTCGGATTCACAACCCGTCATTTTTTACCAAAACGAAACGCCATATGTTAGAAATAGAAGAATGCAGAGAGAACCAATGAAAACGCACCTTTATGCAGTGTTTACAAATAACGTACTAGCCTAACAATGGCGATCTCAAATGTGTGTAACATGGTTTCAGTAGGAGATAAACTACAGCAATATGAGCGAAGTACAGCATGGCAGAGGTCAAGAATTCACAACTAGGAATGTTCATTTATAAGTGTGTGCAAAGACCTCCATGGAAAGTATATTATTACGGGAGAAAGCTCGAGTGGAATGTATCGTGACATCAGGCAAGTCAAAAATGTTGCTGTTTAGGTTACGCATACAATAAAACTAAAGCTTGTAATATAAAGCCAATTAGTTGGATGGATGAGGATTAATTCAGGGCATATTTTAAGCCTTGGTTGAGGAAAATCGCTCCAGAAATAAAGAAGATAATTGAAATCTTAATTTTCAATATTTGTACATCAGGACAAATTGGGCATACATTTTGAGATACGCAAACACCCCTTTAGCCTCTGCTCTCTCGGTCGCCGGATGTGATGTATAAATAGACTTTGCCGTATGCTAATCGAGACCAGTCATTTGAAAATTACAGCGAGCGGAAAAAGAAAAGTGTTAATGAAGAGTGCCTTTGCCTTTTGTACCTGAGAGCAGATCATTCTAACCATTAACAGCTCGACTGTTTGTGCCTGAGGGTAAGAAAGAATGTATATATATAGTCTGTTTAAATAATTGATCAAATTGTGCATTAGGAAGTGTGTAAAATGTGTTAGAAAACTACGGTGTGTTTCTGGTGGACTTACAAGCCTGTGTATATTTAAATAAATGGCGAATGGAAGACAGAGTGAGTTCATAGTTTTAGAAAAGCTTTTAACCCTTTGAACCCTGGCCACCCAGCCTGTAAAATCCCATTCCCCTGGGCTCCTGAGCAAAAAATGCACAAAACAGACACATAAGCAAAACTAGTTACTGTGACACAACAATATAGTCAGTTTTAACTATGTTATCTCAAATTGACTAACCTGATCATCTCCAATATTCCTGCTTAGTGTGCCAGTCCTCCCAGCATGTAGACCCTTCCATTAGGCACAGATAGCTTTCACAATATTTACACCAGATTTTAGTCTTCACTTTTTTGAATGGTCTGTCTTTGTAGGCCATGTCTGGGAAGTCACTAACATGTTTGTTGAATTTGTATGCACACACAACACAAATGTTATTGCCAGTAGCTTGTGGAGACACTTGAGGATGATGCAAGCCCACATTTTGCAGCCTCTGATGTGCATCAACACGGTTGTGAAGCTTCATTGCCGCTGTTCTGTAATCGCCAATGAGTGATAAACAGATTTCATTCATGAACATACCAAATGTTCTGTAGCGTCTTCCAGTTACATTGTGGGTATTGTATTTATTCATTAGTATATAGGCATTATTGCATGCCCACATGAAAAATTTCACTATGAGCCGTCGAGGTCAGCGATAATGCCGGCGCGTTTTATTGAGACAACAAACTTGGTCGTTGACATCGCAGTCACCCATGAAAGTATTGTAGTCAATACAAAGTTGTGGAGTTTGAACATCCACAGTTGTTCCATCCTTGTTTCTCCTTCTAACAGTTCTCATTTCTGTTGGGTTATGATAATTAGATATAAAATTGATGGGTCTTTGGTCCATCCATACAAGGCAAACAATGTTATTGAAACAGACAAATTCTGATTGCCCCCTGCACATTTTCTTCTTTCCTGACAGTTCTTTTGGATAATATTTCCTATTTGTCATTGCTGTCCCTACTGCAAGTGTTCCATAATCACTGTATAACTTGTCAAAGAGAGTTACACTGTTATAAAATCTGTCCATGACAAGAATATGGTTTTTGTTTGCCAAATCACCTGAAGTCAAAATCCTGATGACGACACTACCAACAACACCGAGTTCTGCAATAACATCCTCTGTTTTTCCAGTGTAAATTTCCAAATTTAGAATATAGCCCGAGCTCGCTTCACATGCCATGTAAGCCTTTATTCCCCACTTTACGGGCTTTGATTTTATGTATTGTTTGAAGGCAAGTCTGCTTTTAGTGGGGATCATGCCCTCGTCTAAACTCAAGTGTTGTGAGGGTGAATAATAATATCGAAATCTTGGAAGCAACAAATTCAGCATGGGCCTTACTTTGTACAGTTTATCTGCTTTATCCAGAGCAGGGTCCTCTTCATCTACAAGATGAAGAAATGTCCATATAGCAAGAAAGCGATTGCGTTCCATTACAGTGCGAAATCCAGGAGTTTGCGAAATGAAGTTCGAAGACGAGCTGGACCAGTAATCTTCGTAACGTGGTTTATTCACACTGTGCTCCATTTGAAGACGCAGTCCAAAGAATGCTTTTACCTCTGGCACTGTTACATCTTTATAATTTTTAGCATAGTAGCTGGTTGGCTTTTTTCTTTTTACTTGCTCAGCACATCTGTTTGTCTGCTCACACAAATTGTGCCAGAAATTACTGTCGAGGAAAAGTTCCAAAAATTCAATGGCTTTACTCTCAGGAGAAATGGAATTTGGAATATTCTTAGGGCCTATCTGTTCCACAAATGTTGTGTCTACGATAAACATAGGTCTAAATATATTTGCAGTAGACCAACCTGTATCAAATTTACTTGATACATTGTGTGGGATACGCCCCTTTCCACGCCCCTGCACCATAGCCCAATCCCCTGAGGGGCCAGGAACAGGGTTAGAACTAGCTTGATCATAATCTGATTCACAAGTTTCGTCACTCGATTCATTTTCGATGTCACTTTCACAATAATCACCATCTAAATCTAATTCATCATCCTCCGAATCATTGAGCACAAGTTCAACAGCTTGTTCTGTTGTTAGCCTTTTAGAATGGCTATTTCCTGGATTTTCAACACGCCTTTTCATTGTGAAAACAGTTAAAAAATTGCAAAATATTATCACGTCGTGGGTGCCGCCATCTTGGTCTAACATTCCACAAGATATGTGTACTTCCTGACGTCATTATTTTTTACACATTTCCATTCCCACCCCATTTTGCTAAGCTAGGTGTGTCAGACCGAGATTACGGTCTCTCGGGGAGAGGATTTTTTACGCACGGATCGAAATTTCGGGACCTCGGGTTCAAAAGGTTAAAGAATTATTTCTTGATGGAATGGACCACACACCAGGAACATAAGGAAGGATGAAAGGAATTGGTTTACTGTGTTGATTAAGATTTCACTTAGTATTTTACACAAGACCTAATAAATGTATGGAGGCGAATCATGGACAGTTAGCTATATCCAAGGAATTGGAGAAAGATATGTTCACAGTGAACTGAGGTGTGTTAATGATGTCTTGATATGACCTGTGCGTCTAACTGCACTCTGTCGTCTGAAACTATCTCTTACCTCCTACTTCTGTAGAAAGGGGATAGAGATAGACAATATAGTGGTGAAATTGAATATATTTCAGGTTGTATCCTGTAACTAACGTCCACCGAAAGGAGCTTGACTCTAATATAGGAACTAGTGGTGCGAGTGCCCTTGATGCTATAGGGCCGGTTACCCTGTCCTAGGCCTGGAGGAGACACAAATTCCTGCCAGAACAGAGGTGGAACAGAATCAAAGCACATAATAAAAGATGAGTAGCCACACAAGGCTGCTGTTCAGTTCTTCCAGCATCACCACAAAATAAGTTAATGATGAACAAACAGTGCAATTTTATCTAGGCAGCCGTCCTAGTCAGAATTAGACACTCTTAATAAACTGTGAAAAGTTTGAAGCAATAGTAAATAAAGACTGTCTTCAACAAAGTGATTTCAAGAGAAAGAGGAGAACAGTTATATAGTTCAAAAAGACTTAATAACTAAGAACATTTGTTTCAATTGTGTTATTTGTTTGCTTATGTAATTGAATTTTGATTTTTCATGACAAAATTTTGAGTAGAAAATAATATTTGTAAAAATAAATTGTAAATATTTACCAGCAGACTTTCTTAAATTACACTGACTAACAAAAAAAAACTTTTTTTTTCTTTCTCTAACATTTCTATGTTTTTCTGGTCAATTTTAATGCGCTGTTTTTAAATCTGCAAACCGTTTTTCTCTATCAGGTCGGGATCTCTAGAAATACGCAATTGAAGTTTTTTAACAACGCATACAGTATTACAACATCATTCGTACAAGAAGTATAACAGTTATGTAGGCTTGAATTTCTTTGCAGTCGACTTTCGTTGGTGAATGGCATGTGGTACATCGCGATGAAGCATCCAACAATAATCGACAAGCATGGTCACACTCCACCGTCCTTGATAACGTGACTCCATTACGGCGATATCTTGATGGAATCATTCTCCATGTTCATCGCTGACTTTGCCAAGGTTGTCAGGGAAAAAGTTAAGATGCGAATCGAGCAAATGGATTTTGAGGGACATGTTACAGCCCATAATTATGTATGCATCTATGCACTGCTTAACAATATGCACATAGTCGACAGATTTGTGATTTTCCAGAAAGTTATCGACGATCGATTTGAATGCCATCCATGCGCGAAGTTCCCTACCATGTAACAAGTTCTCGAATTGTTTGTCTGCAATAACTTTCCTAATCTGAGGTCCTACAAAGATACCTTCCTTTATCTTTGCATCGCTAACTTGCGGAAACTTTTCTCGAAGATAAGTGAAAGCTTTGCTCGTTTTATCTAACGCTTTTACAAAATTCTTCATGAGCCCCAACTTTATATGTAACAGTGGTAAAATGAAGGTGTCTTTGTTAACTAATGGCTCGCGTATTACATTTTTATGCCCGAGCTTCATACGATCCCGGATAGGCCACACCTTTCTTGCATAATGTTCCTGTCTGTTGCGGCTGTCCCATTCACATCGGAAGCAACAAAATTTAGTATACCCAGTCTGCATGCCCGTGAGAATTGCAATGACCTTTAGGTCTCCACAAATCCGCCATTGGTAGTCATTGTACTTTATTTTTTCCAAACGTATAGCCATATTGTCATAAGTTTCTTTCATATGAACAGAGTAGGCGACTATAATTGATGAAAAAAAATTTATGTTATGCAATGACACGGCTTTTAGATTAGTCTTGGAAGAATCGATGAAAAATCGCCATTCGTTGACTATGTGCTCATGACCGTTTACATCTTTGCAATAGCAAATGTCATCATCCATCTCAAAGTATTGAACAAGTTCTCTGTGTCTATGACAAAATTTAGATATCGGAGTATTGGGCGCTGAAAGATTCGCTTCTTTGAGTTGCGAACCGAGTAATTCCGCTTGTCCTTTGGTAAGAGCGAGATCACGTATTAGATCTGAAAGTTCTGAATGGTTAATTAAGTAAACACCATCATTCACCGGTATGTAATCTGAGTCAGAATTAGTTTCTAAAGCAAGTAAACTATCACTTTCTGATGGTTCATTTATGTCCAACGGATATTGTTCTGGTGGTACTTGGATCGGACACGTGATTGGATCATGAGGCACTGGTTTCGAAACCGATTCAATATTTGGATAAACCACAGACTTTCTAGTTTTAAAAGTGAAACCATAGATATTTGTCAAGCAGAAGTAACAATCAGTAGTGTGATTTGTATGTTCACGCCATATTACTGGCACGCCAAAAGGCATCGACTTATGCTTCGGCGATTTTCGTAACCAACCTGCCAATGTATCAAACAAACCGCAGTTGGCTTCCAAGATTTATTTGCATCATCAACTTTCGAATCGAAATAAAGTTCATATGCTATCTTTAGTAATGGTGTAAAGTTTTTCTGGTCAACACGATCGGTAAAATATCCGCACACGTAACAGAACAGATCAGCCGAATTTCTACAACTTCTAGAAGCCATATTTTGCTCAGAATGATTTCAAAATACAGTAACTATTTGAAAAATCGCGTAACATATGTCATGCATCTTTTAGCAGTATAAAAAGTAGAATTATGTTGCATTTTATTAATTTTTAATAAGTTATATAGTAAAAATGAAACGGAGCAAATAACGGTTTCCCAAAAATATATTTATTCACAAATATCTTAAGAACCCGACGTGATAGAGATAAACGGATTTCAGATTTGAAATCAGCGCAAGAAACTGACCTAAGAACACTTATTCTTATATAAGAAAGAAAAATGTTGTTTATCAGTGTTATTTCAGTTAAGTTACAGTTCTTGTTGGTAGATAATTTAATTAATACCCCTAACAGAGCTAATAATATTCCTAACAATGATAATAATAATATTAACAGAGGAGGATCTGGAGAGGAGCAAGTAGGAACTTAGAGTAATATATTACCATCTTCTCTAGGAACTTATACAGCTTGATGTCTATACACCCTTACTCTTTTCAGAGAAGGGGGTATTACTTATAAGACCAGACTCTTATCTGGCACTATCCTGGTATCACCTGATACAACTTTGTGTCCAGGATATCTTACAATTTCAATAATAATCAACCCTCTCGTGACAGTGTATATAAAAACAGTTGATTGCAGTTTGAAAGACAACTAAAAGTTAACAGTAGAATATGAACTTACCGAATGCAGTTTTTCGTTGTGGTCAATAAAACTTGCTTTTTAGTCTTGGAACAATTAGTTAATATATTTATGAATTAATATAATGTGTAATATAATATAAAAAAAAAGGAACCCGTTACACGCCCATTGAGGCATATTGGGAATATGGTGTTAGGCCCATATTATCTTGACCGTCGGCCGCCTTAACCTTCTCAGAGTTGCTCTGGTACCCATTTGGGGCTGGGTCGACCCAGGAGCCGTTTGTGGCCTAAAAAATTCCCACCTCATCTGGGGATCGAACCATAGACCACTGCGCTAGGAAGCCAGTGCACTAACCACTATGCTACCGCGGCTCCCATTGTGTAATATGGTCATCTTTAATACGTTAAGTGAATTCACACCACTTACAATAATGACAAAATATATATTATATTGCATAAGTAATTTTCAAACCAACAGACTAAAATAATATCACATAAAAGCCTCTTGACGGTTGTGTGAGGTTTATAACAGTATCTCTAGCTTGATATTCCACCTGTGAATAGTTACTAAGTGTAGCTATAGGTCTAGTTCTGTTGCTTTTCGATGGGCCAGATTAGGACATCACCCACTCATCAGTTAAATCTGATCATCCTAACCTTCCTGCACACTCTCATGTTTTAATAAACTATGACTATCATGCAAATTATTGTCTTTGTCAACAATCATCATTTGTCATTTTCTTTTGCATTCCTAATGTAGCACGAAGCCACCACTGCAGCTGGTGCCCTTGTACAAAGCCTGCACCAAAAATGTAGCAGTGGTTAATATGGCAGTTTGTTTTACATGATGAGGTTTGACAGCCCCATGGACAGTGCAATATTAGTTGCCATGTATGACATGCCTGAGGGTGCAATGGTCCTAATCCTTCTTTGTCTCTACAGAGACTGTGATGTTATTTTTGGGTGTCCTTTTACACTTTTTCTTTATCTCCTACATTATTCATTTATTTCTTCATTTTTTGCACATGAATTCGTGCCATTGACACTCCCTAAATTGCCATACCTTTTCGCACACTGCAATAGTGTTATTTCATGGGTAATTGACTATCTTGAGGATTAATTTTGTTGCGTATGGTTTTTTACAACATTTCTGTTGTTGCGCATCAAAGATCGCTGAGTTGAGTTTGGTGAAAATATTTGAAGATATGTGAATAGTACACTTAGGTGCATTATTCATGCACACAGTAAAAAAGGATGACGTAGGAGTTTTGTGGGTTGAAACAATGACGTGGAGAACAAAATGAACCCCAAGAAATAAACAAGACGGGAACAGCCTTGTGTTTGCTGGTGCGCTGAAAAACCTGTGTAAAAGAGTATATTGATTCGTGCCATGAATAGTAATACACAACAGGATGAGTACTATTAATAAGGTATAATTTGATGCTTATACATTTTGTAGACGGGCAGGTCTATACACCGTAAAAATCGGAGTCTGAAAGATCCTGCTCTGTCGCTAATGTGTGCTGACTTTGGGGAATTCATGTTAATGAAGTTAAATGAGTTTGAAAAGAAGTTACGGGAGAAGGGCACGGATATAATCAATACATAGAGATGTATAGATGGATTGGGATTGAGAAGCAACAATGTACTACCGTCAAGGAGTATAAAACTATGTTACGAATAGACAGAATGACATTACCTAATGACGGCCCATCATTTCTCATTGATCATCAAATATGACATTCTACTTTCGTTTTCATCTCTGCCATCCCCCATATTCTGAGAACCGATATCAGCGCTAATAAAGACAATCTCCTCGCCATCGCATCTGAGTCAGAATCCATTAGAATTAGAGCGAAAATGGCCGCGTGTTCGATGCCGATTCATTTCGATTAAAAAAATGCACACGTGCTAAAGGTTAATCTTCCGACCACAATGTACTTAGCAGAGGCATTTGTTCTTTTATTTTCTCTAAAATTCGTGGTACGAGACCAGTTGGTAGCAAGAGTTTCTACGCCACTAGTTTGTAATTCAAGAGCTGGGATTTGACACTAACCACCTACGTTGGACGAGTTGTGTAGAGAAGTGCCCTCATCACAAAAGACTTAACGAAACATCTGCAGCAGTACTCACTCATTTGAAGAGCTAAAAGGCGAACGCAACAGACTTTTATAATTGCCCTATCAAGTCACTATGAAGACACTTTTTATCTAAATTTCACCATTCATTCATATTTATTTTAAACTATTAAAGAATAATTGATTATTAAATTTGTTACGTGTTTTTTTACAAATTCATAGTTGATTCAATTATTATACAGGGTATCCATAAAAGAATGTACCTATTTCTTTTCTTTTTCACCTACTTGACTAGTGTGTGGAGAGACATGTAACAATTTCCAGTTGCAACTCAACTGCAAAAGTTTCACTTGCAATACACTGTTTTTGCAAAATGGCACCGACCAAACAACAGAAGGCGTTTTGTGTGGTAGAATATGCGAAAACGACGTCTGTTCTCACAGTTCAACGCAATTTTCGGCGACAGTTTGGGGTTGATCCACCTGATAAGAATTCCATTAAGCATTGGTATCCAAAATTCCTGGAGGAAGTTTGCCCCAAAGGCAAAAGCACAGGTCACCCATCATGTTCGGAGGAGGCAGTGGATAGAGTTCGGCAAGCCTTCCAGCACAGTCCCATGAAGTCGGTTTGAAGGGCGAGTCGTGAGTTGGAAATGCCCCGCAGTACGGTATGGAAAGTGCTTCATAAGCTTTTGAGAATGAAGGCTTACAAGCTGCAGCTTGTGCGGGAACTCACTGAACCAGCTGCAGCTTATGCAGGAACTCACTGAACCAGACAAAGCACTTTGCACGGCCTTCAGCGAGAACATGCAGAAATTGCTTGAGAATGATGATTTCGGGGAGAGGCTCGTGTTCAGTGATGAGGCGACCTTCCACATCAGCGGCAGAGTCAACAGACACAACGTACCGATCTGGGGTTCAGAACACCCTCATTCATTGAGCATAAGAGAGATTCTCCAAAGATAAACGTCTTTGGTGCCATATCCAGAAGGAAGCTTTACGGGCCATTTTTTGCCGAAAAACGGAAAAATCGTTACTGGTCTCTCGTACTTGGTGGATTGGTCACAGTGGTCCTGACGATGCAGTGTTGCTGAGATGGCCCCAGAGGTCCCCAGACATGACACCATGTGATTTCTTTTTGTGGGGCTTCATCGAGGACAGAGTCTTTGTCCAACCGTTGCCTCAAGATCTGGTGGAGCTGAGAGAGCGGATCATTGGAGCCTTTGCTGCTGTTACAGGAGACATGCTGATTCGAGTGTGGGAAGAAATGGACTATTGACTAGATATCTGTCATGTCATGAAGGGTGTACAAATTGAGTCTATGCTTAAACACTTGCAGAGATTATCTTACTTTTGTGATAGAAAGCATCCTCATACCACATCATGGGACCGAGAATAAATTTTTTGAAAAGGGTACAATCTTTTATGGACACCCTAGTTATTGAGAGCGTACGTATATATCAGACTCTTTAATATATATTCACATCTATAGAGCCAATAAATAATAATAAGGGATTTCATTGAATTAACTCAGCTGGGGGCTTGAATGAGCTAATTATTGCATAACCCATCTTCACAGAAGGCAGTGGGTCAAATACGGTACTAAAGTTAACATTGCTTCGCCTCATGCAGCATTGTTCTTGACATCTGAAATATCTTATGAACACTCCCTTGTGGTAGAAGCATCATTATCCTTCTACCTTCAACTCTGCTAAGAGTAATCTTGTGTGAAGGTAGACACCTTTGAAGACCCGCATCAGATACTTGGCCACTGTTGGACCACTACTGCAGAGCAAAGGGGAGGCAACCCGCGACAGAGACCCCTGGGAACTACATGGGGCACTATCAACAATGTGTCCAAGTAAATGTTACACATTCATTCATTTAGAAGGCTTAGAATTTCTAGATATATGACTTGCCATTTTTCTTTAGCCATAACAAAGACAAGCACATACATGTGATTCACAACAAAAATATGATTACAAACATGGTAATATGTACAGACACTGCTTAACATGTTCGGTTGCTCAGTTACAGAAATCACAGTACAATTTAATTGTTACATTTCTGCTTTTATTATTGATGAATCTGAATCAACCCCACCGGCTTCGCTCCAGCACTAATATCAAAACAAAGCAGTGCTGTGAGTTAAGACATAAGGTTTCCATAATACTCAGGAGACAGGCTTGAGGAAATGATAGGAAACTCTTTACAGAGCGATACAACAGGAGGCAGTCTGATCATCAGAAGCAGCCCCCCCCCCCCCCCAATCAGACAAGTGTTTCGGCCCAGTATACTCCTTTACACTCTAAGGTGGCAGGCCCACTTGGGTCATGACTCCCAAGTGTCTCAGCCTCCTGTTGTCTTGTATCGAAAATGAACCCATTTCACTTTGGTAGCAACTTTAAAATTCACAACTCCGCCAGCTGTAGAGGCAATTGTGAAAGTAACAAAGAGAAGACAAATTATTCCGTTCATTCCGTCGCCCTTCATAACTAAGGACACACACTGACACTGAGACATTAGCGCGCAGTCGATGAGCTGCGCGCCGCAAGCCACTGAAATTTACCTGACACTCTCCCTATAGTATACATCACCTGTTGCCCCAGAGTCGCATCTCTTTCACTCGTACACCAAAAAAAACTCAGCGTTGTGGACTTAGAAAAATTTTGGTGTTTTCTGTACCACAGCGTTTATTGTTACGATGTCCATCGCCCATTGCGGTTGTTCCACAGCCAGCCTGATGCCTTTTCGGCAGTTTCACTAAGCCTCTTCAGTGCCCTTGTTCTAGACTGTCCCTTCAGCCCCAACAGTTTCAATAAATCATACACTGATGCAGCCACAAGCCCTCTTGCGCCCACTTCAACCGCCATGACCCTTGCACTGAATCCATCGTGTCTCAGATCCGCGGCCAGATCGCTATACTTGGCCGCTTTGAATGAATGTTGCTCGTCCAATCTGGATTTAAATGGCACAGTCAGTTCAATCAGTATAACCTGAAGCGATGCTGAAGAATGAAGCACTATATCCGGCCGTCTCCGCGATTTTCTGATACTCTCTCGATATGCTCCTCGTCCAGGTAGGTCTACCGTCATCTCCCAGTTGTTTGCACAGTCAAGAAGAGATGGTAAACTGCTACCTGGTTTACTCGGTTTGGGGTGTGCTGACTTTCCTGCCCTCAGAAAGTATGTATTTGTGGTGCTCAGCCTGGCTTTGCTATTCGCCTTCATCCTTGCCAGGTCTTTTGTCGCAGCAAGCTCATTTAGCACTTTGTTGTGGCGCCATGTGTATCGCCCTTGCCCTAATGACACCTTACACGCTGAGAGTACGTGTTCAAGTGTCTGCCTCCCCTGGCACAGGGGGCACTGCTCATCATCCGACTTTCCCCATCTCGCAAGGTTTGTGGCCGACGGTAGCAGGTCATACATTGATCTAACAATGAAGCTGAGCCTAAGAAATGCCTTATGCCATATATCATTCCATGTCAAGGACCTCTGCAGGGCTCCTTCCCATGTAGTCCATTGACTTTGTTGGGCCTGCTGCACTGCTTTTTGCAACCTCTTATCATTCTCAGCTCCTCGTATCTCCTGAACTACCATGTCTCTGCGCTCCCTGCTTGATGCCTTGGACCACCAGCGGATGTCTCCATGACCAAATCCCCGTCTATTCGTTTGTGTGTATCCAATTACCTCCCTCAGTTTGAGCGACTCTTGGGCAGCATCAACAGCTTCTTCCACTCTCCACTTCCTTCCCGTTTTCAGTGTGGGCTGAATGGACTTAACCACTGATACGGGGCTGAGGCTTCCCAGGGGTTACATTCATTTAGGTGGCTTTATATTAATTGTAGTAGACTTCTTCTCAGCTACTTACATTTATGATATTGGTGTCGTGAAGGCTTGGCCGTCTTGAAATACGAACACTGCTGATAAGCCAGTGTCATTAGGGATATGGCCCATTCAAATCCTACCCCTGGCCCGTACACTTGCAACTGTTAATCAAAGTCCAAAGGCCTGATTGGACACTTCACGATATATTTAATTAGACATTTCACAGCTCCACAAGTACATCAAGAGAGTATGTTCATGCACAAAGGCATCAGTATGACGGTCTATATATCGTCGAAGTACAGTCTCGTACTAATGAAAGATGTCGTCAACATTTTCATACAATTTTATTTAATAATATGTCACTCACGTACAACACAGCATCCTCTGTCAATCCTGTATAAATAAAGAAGCTAGCATTACACACGGAGGTGTATGCGTAATCCAGCTGATGTTACAACATAATGCAGATCGAGGAAATAATATAACTCTCTGGAGCAAATACACATAAGCCTCCGACATCATGAATGGCCACACAGTCTAATGCCGGCAAGGCACGCTTGCTTGGCCCACATAGAGACCTTATCGTCTGCAGACATAGCCAGCAGAATTAATGACGTCACTTCCTAAAACCAAGGACAACCGTCCATAAACAAATCAACCAGGAAGTGATCGTTGAAAACCAATGTTATGATATTTACACAACAACCACGTCATCTGCTGACTCGCGTAGCATCATTGCAAGCCTTTGCCTTTCCAACTTTGTACTCTTCAACAACTGACTTTAAGGGAAGCAGAAGTTTTGACTTTTTGCAGTACAATGCTACATCTGACAGACCTGGTGGTACCCCTAGCCATTTCCTCATGAACTTGTTAACCTTCTGCTCTATAGCTTCCACTGTACTTGTGCTTATTTCATATATAAGCAGTGGCCACAGCAACTTAGGTATCAACATGAACTGGAGGCACCACAGTTTGAATTTTCCCAGGAGTCTGTTTTGGTCTATGATCTGTAGCCCCCTGCCTGCCATTTCTATTGTCTGTTGCACTGCCTTCGAGTCTTTTAATGAGGCATCGTACACCCTGCCAAGACTTTTAACAGGTTCCTCAATGACAGTAGGGATTCTCTGGTTGGAAACCATGAAGATGACCTTTGCTATCTTCCCTTTCCTGACTGATAGGCTTCTCGACTTCTTGGGTTTGAAGCTCATTCTGCACCAGCTGACTAGTTCATCCAGGCGTTCTAACATCCTCCGGGCCTGATGTTCATCTGATGTCAGAATTGTTGTGTCATCCATGAATGCTTTGAGCAGTGGCATGTGACACATTCCACCGAGCTTTGGACCTATAGCCATTCCTTCAGCCGCATTGAGGATTACCTGCATGGCCATCACAAACAGTATCGGAGAGATGGTACATCCCATCACAATTCCAACTTCAAGGCCAATCCACTTCATTGTGTACTTTCTGGTTGAAAATCTGACAGAAAACCCTGCGAAATACAGCTTCAGCATTACTGCAATCTCTTGAGGAACATGATACATTTCTAGGGCCTGCCACAACATCTGGTGTGGAACGGATCCATAAGCATTTGCTGGATCTAACCAGATTACATGGAGGTTTGCTCTTTCAGACTTTGCCTTTTGGATTGCTTCCCAGATCATTGTGGCATGCTCTAGACATCCTGGTGTACCTGGTGTCGCAAAATTGGTTTCAAGTCATTGCAAATGAGTTCAGTTAGATTTATAAACCCATCTACGATCGAGTGACCGCTTTCAAAATGGCGGCGTATCAGCGAAATGTGTATCGGACAGAGGAAATCGCCAACGATAAAATAAAACGAAGGGAATCCGTATGAAAAGGATTTTACATTTCAGTACAGGGAAGGATGGTGTATAACTGCATATAAGATGGAACGGTAGGAAGTTCTCATTTACGGAGATATATGCGTATTTCGGCTGCCCACAGTTACGCTAAAAGCATGTAAACTCACTTCTGTTCTAAATATTAAAATCAACAAATAACAGTTTGGGAATTTACATGGATAGGAAGATAGAGTTTTATCAGCTGAATAAAACTAGATAAGATGGAACAATATGGATATTATATATGCTGAGAATGAGAAAGGAAAAATTTCAGTCGACGCACAGATCGGCTGAAATCACGGTTCGGGAAGGATTTTTCAGGTTAGGTTTAAGCTGTGACGTCGGTACTCTCCGATACGTCCGCGCTATACGTATTTAAAGCGGATCGGTAAACTGAGAGAGATACACAACGCAAGAGGTTGAGACAAGACTGAGGGCAGATAACGCCACGACTCTAAATCCATCTGAAGTGTGAGCGGATCGCCAGAAAATTTCGGTCTAAGTGTCTGGAGTCTGAGGGTAAGCGAATTTACGATAGCTATCCTGTATAATAATTTCTTTTATTTTGTATTACAGGTTCATTTAGAATTCACAAAATATGCCTGTATAATATTCATTGATATAACGTATTATTATTTTAATATGATTTATTCATGTGCTTAGTGGAAGATGGTTGCTTGTACAAAAAACGTATCAAAACTAGCCCCACAGCCAAATAGAAAATATTTATTATATTTAATGCTGTATCTCGTCGATATTAAATGCATTATCGCTTACGAAGATAAGGGCAGTCCCATGACCAGAGATTGTCATAGGGAAATGAAGTGTTAGAAACTTCATCATGGAAGATCCCAGTTACGAGGCTAAGGTGACTAGTCCCCTTCCTCGCTGCCTTTGCCTTCCCTAGTTCGAGCGCACAACTTTGTACCCATTTACAGCTGGTAAACTGGAGTGTTCTACAGCCAGTTTCAGTAGAAAGCAACCTGATCACGTGGTCACTCACTCTATTTATTTTATGTATTAATTTTGGGTAGTTGCTAAGATAGCATCAGATTTGAATTTGTACTTGATATGATTTGGAAGGATCAAGTTATAGAATATGAAGGGATGTATAGGAGTGGATTAAACCAGATGATGTTTATTAATGATATGTTAATATTAATTCTGTATCATTGAAATGATGTTACTTGCTATGACTGTATAACTCTGACACCTGATGACTGACTTGTCTGACTTACGTGCTAGTCAGTTATACTTAATTGAAATGTTAATATTAATGCTATATCACTGAAATGATGTCCTTACTTACTATGATTGTATAACGGTGACATCTGATGACTGACTGGTCTGACATCTGTGCTAGTCAGCTACAAGTCTAGCCAGATACTAGCCAAGGCTGATATGTTGCAGGTTCCATGAAATAACTCAAACCAGACTGTCCAGTATCAGAAGCCGGTGCAGTTCATCCGAGGCAATCCCACAAAAGTGCAGGACCCCAAAGAGTGAACTTCAACTGATCATTGGCATCCCTACTGTTGGGCCTACCAAGTCTGATATCAGCAAAGGACAGTTTCAGCAGTATCAAGTTGGAAAGATAAGTGTCCTGTTTGACACTGACCACCTATACATGTGAAACAGCCAATAGTTGAAAACAATAAGTAACCATACATAAACTCAGTCAACTGATGACAGTTATCCTTAAATTCAAAGGACTAATAACAGTGATTTCAGTAACTTTATTATTTAAGATCTTGAAGTCTAAACAGAAAATAATAGTAATTGTGTGAATATTTTTATATATATATGTGTATACTCTTTTCCAACTAGTAGAAATAGAATATTAGTGTAATTATTAAACTATTTTAACTGTACCTGAGGATTTATTCACTTTTTCCATTTTGTGGGTTCAGTGAATGTACATTTTACTTATCCCCTAGCATATAAGTAATCATAAGATAGTCACAGGGAGGAGACACCTTAAATCCTGGTACTACTTCTTACCAACTGGGCCAGGGTTTTCACAGTCTGACTATTGTTATGATAACAATACACCAGTGCTTATTTCTAAGACTGGGGTATTACTTGTAAGGTCAGAACTCTTTACTGGCATACTCTTACATAATAAATAAATTTAAATAACCTCCCGCTACACCTGGGATACCTCCTTTCTGAATGGTAGTGTCAATGTACCCATTTGCCAGGAGGTATGTAGTGAGCCTTTTCGCCATCACTGAGAAGAATATCTTCCCTTCGACATTAAGTAGTGAGATTGGCCTAAACTGACTGATGTCTGTGGAATTTTGTTCGCCTTTCTCCATTCCTTGCTTACAAGCTGGGTTTTCCACGCATTCTTCAGTAAACGGAGCAGTCGTTTGAGCACCTCAGGGCATCTCTTATACACAACATATGGAACACCATTAGGGCCTGGAGCTGACTTGCACCAAGCTTTCTGGACAATGCTTTCTACCTCTTGCACCATTGGGGGCTTGGTGTTAAATTCAGCTCCCAGCTTACTCGACCATTTAAGGCCTGCCATGCTGCTGAGCGGCTCATCTTTGCTACCATCTGAATATGTCATTCTAAGGTGTTCTTCCAGATCTTCTTTCCTGATGTTTAGCGTACCCGATCGTGGCTGCTCAAACAGTTCTTTGGCAAACTTGAAGGGCTCCCTGAAGAATCTTTCCCTATCCCTTCAAGTCTTCCTTCTCTTCCTGCACAACCTTTCTGCTCTACAAAGTGCATTATGTTGGCCTTTCAGGTGCTCCCAAACCTGTCGTAACCCTTCCTTCTCTGTGGCAACTGCATTCTTGAACAGTTTTCGGGCATGCTTCTTCTTTTTCCTGATTTCTTCTATTTTAATTTGTCTTCTACTTTTTCGCGGTGGGTTACTTTCCTTGCCTCCCCGACTCCGAACACTTTGCGACAGTGCAGGTATATTATGTCGCTGAAGATTTCTAGCTTCTCCAAAGTTATCTGCTTCAGGTTGTTATCCAACTCTTTTGCCAAGGCTTCGTCCAGCTGTTCCCAAAGCCCCTTTGCACTGGCAGGTGGAAACGTGATTGCATCTCTCTTCCCGTCCAAGAAGTGTGTGAGATCATCAGGCAGATCAACTTGAATGTACTCAGCACTATGGATTGACTCCTGGCTGCGTTCTTCTAACGTCTTACCCGTCGAGACAGAGCGCTGTTGATTTCCCCCTGATGAACTCCCACACCCCTTTTTCGTTCTGTGGATTTTTATTCCTCTCTGAGTAGAGAATTTCCTACCACAGGCACATGGAAATTCCAGCCGCTGTTCAGAGCTCGAAGTCCGTGTAACGGGTCTGGTCGATTCCAATGAGGCGCCTGTGGATTCATCATTCTCTCCCCCCCCCCCCCCCCCACCTTTTCGATGAATCCTGGGGGGCATCTATACTTTTTGGGTCCTGTAGCAATTGTAATACAGCTTACGGGGTGCTAACCCGATCAGCCGGTTTCTAGTCTTTCCCAGTGTCATCTGTCTTTCCAGAAGTCCATCGGTCTTTTCCCGATTGTCACTGGTTTGACCATGCAACTATGATAGGAAACTCTTTACAGAGCGATACAACAGGAGGCAATCTGATCATCAGAAGAAGTCCCCCCCCCAATCGGACAAGTGATTCGGCCCAGTATACTCCTTTACACTCTAAGAGGGGCGGGCCCATTGGGTCATGACTCCCAAGTGTCTCAGCCTCCTGTTGTCTTGTATCGAAAATGAACCCATTTCACTTTGGTATCAACTTTAAAATCCTCAACTCCGCCAGCCGTGGAGGCAATTGTGAAAGTAACAAAGAGAAGACAAATTACTCCGTTCGTTTCGTCGGACACACCTGCGCGAAGCCGACGAGGCTAGCCACTGCACGCTAGCAACTGAAATTCTGTGCCTAACACCTCATATAATATAAGAAAATGTTTACTCATGATGGAGGCTATGTCAGGAATAAGGATATAGGAATCATATTTCATAAGATATTATATGTAAAGAAAAAATTTGCAGAATGCATATACTAGCTAGTGGCAGAAAAGCCAACACAATGCTCTAATGAAAGCGTAAGACTTCTCAGATCAGAATCGAAACAAAAAAAAAATAATGGGAAAAGAAAAATCAGCATGCATTGATAACATAACATTAGAAGATCAAACCCTAGAAGAAATTGGCAGAGATAAAATTTATAATTTTCATTACATACAAAATACAGGATACATACCATCTATTATGAAATCATCAGAATTTAATTTTGTCCAAAAAAACTTAAGGCAGTGAAGTTTTCAGACTTAGTTGGTCCAGTGTATAACATGATCAAATACTCCTCAGAATTATACAAGGGGAAACAAGTGCAGTGGTAGGCCACTTTGGTTGTCAACAGGACACTGGGAACAGAAATATGTAGAGGTTCAAAGTCTTCATTATCGGTAGCGAATGACATGCCTGGAAGAAATAGGACTGCATTGAAAAAACATTAACTAATTAGTAAGCTGTATTGCTTACAAGCAGTGACAGTGGGAGCAGGAACGATTCGCTCACCAAATATTGACGTAAAAAACATTTTAAGGCAACAGGGCAAAAGAACAGCCTACTTAATTTGAAGGAAACCTCGAGAGAATAGCAGAAAATAGTCTTTCAGGCCAGAAACAGAAAATATTGGAGATCCCAATGGGATTTTATGGGATTCCCATTGATATTGAAAAGGCACTTGGTCCGATGTGATCGTTTCCCCCAATGGTACTGTTGTAGTTACAGTGAATTAATGTACATGTTTGTTTGTGTGCGCGCGCGCGTGCTGTGCAGTCCACATAAACTGAACTCAGTTCAGCTGATTTTTACTTACTTCGAAGCAGTTCTGCTGGTCAAAGTCACATGTCTTCTTTGCACATGTCTGGTTATATCAATTTCTGTTAACCAGAATTTTCGGATAAGTCAAGGTAATTTGTCTTTCCCAAACTTTATTTAGCACCTCTTAAGCAGGAGCTGTAACTTCATGCCTCCGAAAAGACCAAGTTGTAAGTATGTGTGGCCGTATGTAATATTTTATTTGCGAGCAGTGTGCACAAGTGTGTGAATGGAAATAAGTCGATGGATGGCGGGAAGAAGCCGAGAAGGTGGTCTGAGTGTACAGTGAGATCAAACAGCAACCTTGTTATGACTTTGGAACCCTGGGTTGTGTGCAGAAAGCTCTTACTAACGACTTACCTGTACAATAAATGATAGGAGAGTAGAAAACAATAAAATGATTTTCTGATGGTCTATAGTTCGAACCCTCAAAGTGCCTGTAACGTGTTGCTTTAACCTGTATAGTTTTATTTTTCTTTTTTTTTCCTTTCTCAAGAGTGCCTGCCATATACCTATTTTTATTTATTGGTTCCTGTTCACAGGCCCCCCCCCCCCCCTGTTTCCATGTTTCTGTCAGTGCTATTGTACTTTGATTAGTTCTTCATTTTTGTTTTCCTTTTTGTTCCCTGTCAAACATAGAACCACCACTGCAGCTGGTCTGCTTCCAGGAAGTTTGCACCAAAGTATACAAGTATATGTGGCACCCAAGAAGAATCTATGTCTTGGCCTCAGTGAACAAAATCAATATCTGCATGATGCAAACAGAATGCAGTGACAGTCAGTTCATCTTTTATGAAGTTTGAACATAGCTCTGGGTAGACATAAGAAAAGTACAACGATTTGTACAACAGTTTTGATATTTTTCTATTCGTTTGAATTAATGATTTTGTCTATTAATGTTTATTCATCATTACCCTTCAGCTCCCTAAGAATCATAGGCCATCAACAATTTCTCAACAAAGTCTTTCTGTCCTATGCCTTTTCATGTCTTATTTATATCTTTCATGTCTGTTTCCAGTCCCCTCTTAATTTTTTTTCTTGTTTATTTCTTCATTTTCTTGACAATTAATATTTCTGATTTAAAAAATTTTTTAATGAATGCAGCAAAACGTTATGCACATTACTTATATACAAATTGCAGTGCCGTGTAATGCTGACACTGGCACCTGCTGTCTTGTTTTAATATTTGTTTTCTGTGGTTAATATTTCTAAGACTAGAGGTTGAGATTTAGGTGTCCAATTGTAAAGTGTTAAAATAATTACTTTATGCTTTCATTCTGATTCTACCCGTAAAATGTCCAAACTTCTGATAATCATAATTTCTGATAAGTAGAAGTATTTTAAATGGTCCCAGTGACTTCTACTTATCCAGACTGCACTGTGAATATGTATGTAAGTATGATTGTTTGCAACCTTTTATATTAAAATCAAAAAGCTCTGAAAACTGAACGCTTTTTTCATGAAGCATCATTCATGTGCACGACAAGGCCGATGCAATTTTTTTTTTTTGACAATGCCCTCAACCCTTTTTCTGCATTTTTCCTTCACAATCGATATGAAGCTCCATCTCTTGTGGTTTCTATTTTCTTTTAATGCAGCAGCAGCATGCAGAACACAGCTCCTACTGTTTTTGATTTAGTGAGCGCAGACAGATTTGTGGGAGGGAGGAAAACACACGTAAACAACATAGTTGTGTGCATGGTTACTGATTCAGTGACAAGGATATTACATACTTAAGTCATTCCTCTTCTACCCTGGGGTGTAGTGGTTTGCCAGAGAGAGCGCCATACTATCCTATCGGCTGCTTTCCTCCTGGCCTGGTTCCAATCTAGTCCTCTGTCCTTCAGAGATTGTCTAATGTTGTCCTCCCAGCGGACTCTGGATCATCCTGGAGGTCTGGATCTCTTGCTCTTAGTTTCCTATACTTGTCATGGTAACAACGATATGTATCACCGCAAATATCGAGGAGGAAGTTGAAAGAACATACTGTCTTAATTATAAGCTTTCTCCGTGAAACATATGAAAATACACTCGCCAATATTTAGTGCATAAATCTGTGATCACCTTGTCGTAGTTAACAGAGCATTGTAAAACTTCCAAGTATTACAAGATCAGTTGTGTTTCATGTTGCTACCAGTCGCCCATGCGTCTATGGCTCTCAAATATTTTTGTGATTTTAATTTCATTGTGAAAATGTCAAAAAAATAGAAACAGATACCATGTGGATAACATGCATGCAGAGCTCTTGTGATTTTATTTTCTCTAGACAAGTCACTGGCCACATAACAACAAGGATAGTCGTAAAAGACAGGCCGAAAACAACACTAGTTCACCTACTGCCAACCTATGGCTCATTGCAAGAGGGGAGATTTCTTCTAGACCTCTGTCAAGCCACACCTAAATAAAGAAACCTGTTTACTTCATTCCTTTTGTAATAGGTTTCATTTGGCATTAAAATTGCTTGAGGGCTGTAAAATTTTCTGGTGAGAAAGGACAAATTTAAAGTTAAATTACATTTTTTTTTTTTTTAAACCCTTCACTGTAGTTTTTGTGACTAAAATCATAATTTTGCCTCATTTATCATTTCAGTGAGCACTTTCTTTTGTTAGTCAAAGCTCTTGCCTGCCCAGTCTGTGCCGTGACCATATTGTGCACACTTTCTGATAACCCTGATGCAGAAGAGTCAGACAGCAGAGAGAAGCGACTTCATTAACAAATGCACCCACTTACTGCTTGATGAAGATTTACATTACATCACGTAGCTATAATGTTGTGTGTTAATATACATTCAAAATCCTGTCTCCAGGCTGTGTAACTCTAGCTTGTATAAAACTCTCTCCCTGAATCTGTCTGACACTTCTGTCTGTGTTACTTATCATCATCATCACCCTTCAACTTCCCAAGGAGCATATACCTTAAACAAACATATGCCAAGTCTTCTTGTCCTGTGCCATCAGCTCAAAGTCTTTCCATGTCTTCTTCATCCCTTTCATATCCTTCTCCAGTTCTCTTCACCTTTGTTCTTTGGTCTATCTCTACTTCTTTTACCCTAGGGATTCCAGAACAAGGGCTGCCTAGTAATGCTGTCAGCAGATTTTCTCAATGTTGTCTTAAACATCTCCAGTGTCTCCTTCTCATCTCTTGTTCCACATGTGCTTGTCTGGTTCTTGTCATCATTTCTACATTAGTGATCTTGCTAATTCATCATGCCGTGTCATACATAATTCACTTCCAGATAAATTACAACAAATTTATTTTAAAATTATGTATACATTGCTTATTTTATAACTAGCTGACTTTTTAGATCATTGTTGCATTCACTTATTTGATTGGTAAATGTATTTCACATTAACATTTATGTTTTCTATATGCACACACTAAAGAAGATTGTACCGAGAAATGTTGTCACAGACAGTTTATGAAATCAGTTTGTGAAATTATAAAGCAGGTGAGAGTGCTTTAACTGGAATGTTTGTATCCAGAAGAGACAAATTCTATTTTTACTCTTGTTTTACTTCCTCTTGAAAATCCTTGATTCGTGAAAGAGTATTATCAGAAATGTAACCGGAAAACAGTGACAAGCATTTTTCTAATTTCCCATTGCAAATACATAAATGGATATTTTTTTTATTATGTTTTTAGTCCCACATTCTCTCAATAATATTTTCAAAGTACTCTGAAAAAGATATTTTTAGACTGGCTATTGAAAACCAAACATTCTTCTAAGCTTCTCCTAAATCTAGATTGTCACCAGTCCTGCCACTTCTCTGACTTTCCACCTAGGTCTATGTTTTATGGGTACCATCTAATTTTCTATGTTATTTACCATGGAAATCTGTTTTTTCCTGTCAGTTTATTCACGCAAACCACCTTTCTGATTGAATAACTGATATGTTTCTGAAGCACTTAAGGCTGCAAAGTGTATGTTGTTCAGGAGAACAGAGCTTTTCAAAATCTGCCACAAGCAGGCTTTTTTTCTGTAATTATTGCTAAAATTACAGATACATTGATTTACCAGATGGGGACTATTGTAGTAAGACGTTTTGATGAAGAATAATGCAAAGTGGTTGACACCTTGTTGGATTTAGTGTAAGTGGATGATGTATCTAGATCTGGTTTTATATCTTGCATAGTAAAAAAATGTGATATATGGCCCAAAAATATAAAAACTCACAATAGCAACAACAATAGACATTGCCATGTCAGACTTATTGTCCAGGGGTAACATACAGTTATAGTCAACAACTATAACCAGACACCATTACATATAAAGTAATTCAATGCTATAACTACTGCTGAACCATCCCTATCATAATTTTATGCATCTGTCAACATATCATAACATCAAATGTACAATGTCCAGCAGTGCAACGAACCTCGCCAATGCTTCAAATGTTACAGCACTACAAAATTATGCAGAATTATACCTTGCATATTGACTAACAAAATACCACATCTAAAATAAATGAAAATGGCAGATAATTTCACAACTTCTTATCTGTATCATCAGGCAGTTTATCAAAAGATGTAGAAACCTTGGTAACCTTCAAATACAACTCAATCATCACACGACTTGCTTCTTGACTTGGCATCTCTTACTCGGCTGCCTTACCCACCAAAAAAAGACACCAATCACTTCCCACATAATACTAAAATTAACTCACTTCTCCAAAACACTGGAGCTACACCCAGCTTACAACAATTCAAATAGACAGAGAGATTTCATGCAAATATACTAGAAACATTCTCTTAAGCTTAACATACTCACATGTCATACTAATTCAAACATCCTAGTGAATCTCCTTACAGAGCATATATTCTCACTCTCAGCACCTATTCTCAAAACATCCTGTAATCTCAATTAGAGCTGTACTGGAAAAGAAGTAAATTTTAGCGCGTAATATGACAGGATTTACAAATGACAAGGGTGTAATAGTAATTGATATAAAGATAAAGGGCTCACTCCATTCACATTCTCTTTACATTAACGATGCAAGTAATTTTCTTCCATTTTGGTTAGAAGTACATTTAAAAATAGTTTGCCTCTTCTTTTCAAGGAGTTGCTAAAAAGTCAGAGACATATAGACCTAATTTTTTAAACTCCACAAAACACTATTGTTTGTCTCATAAAGCAGATGTATGCAGAATCCTAGTGCATTGGGATATTTTACTTCTTTATTTAAATTTTTTTGACAGACCAAATGGCTAAGATAATACAGTTTGTACCAAAGATCATTACCCTTTCTGGGTTATGTTCTTAATAAGAGTGAAATTATGAACATGGTATTCTGTCTGAGCATTCAGTTTCAAAGCTTTGTTGCAGAAAAGGGGCATGTTCATTTTATGAAGGTGTTGTCACTACTCAAAAGTTGTCTGCAGCTGAGTAACTTGATCATTGTACACATTAAAAGCACTTTTACTGAGGCACCTGTGCACAGATTAGAAAACCTGTTTCTGCATGACACTGTCAAATTTATAGGAAAAGCTATTCCATTGATTTCCATTTTCAGAAAAAAGCATTCTTGCAAAACTTTTGGATAAAAAATATACTGCCTCTGAGACTACATGGCATGCCATTGATTTCCATTTTCAGAAAAAAGCATTCTTGCAAAACTTCTGAGGACTGGATAAAAAAATATACCTTGATAGGGTAAAAAACTCAAATTTTCCTTTCAGAATCAAACAACCATGGGTATAGTGTTAGTATCAGAATCAAACAACCATGGGTATAGTGTTAGTATGGACTTAAAATGTTTGTCCACATAATGACCTCATTAATTATGCAAATTAGCTATCCAATATGGCCGCCGTAGTGAATAAATTGTACACCTTTTTTAAAACATCATAACTATGTTATTTGTAGAAGGATCTGACTGAAACTTGGCAAATTGAATCATTATATATAGCGTGAAGTCATGAACTAAAATGACAGAGATTGACAGAAAGGTTATTTTTTAATGAATTTTCAAAATGTATATTTCTGGAATGTTTGATATTTGTGCATCATTAATGCATGATGGTCATAAAACTAAAACTTTGAATTCAATTGTATCCATTTTAGGTCAGAATCTGTAAGATTATATGACAACCAACTGTGTTTTAATTTTCATGTCAATTGAATGTACAGATCCAGAGATATCTTGTTTCAAAGATCACCAATTATGCTAAAAAGACAATTCCGAGAAAACAAAGAAAAACAGAAAAAGAATTCACAAAATGAAGTTTAATGAATCTCCTGTTGAATAAAGGTCTCCTTCTACTGCAGCTGCAGTGTCTATGAATCCCCTTTTCAGTGCTCTCAGGGTCTTTCCATTGCAATGTTCTTACTTGCTGAATAGATCATGTGCAGCGTTCTCCTGTATGCTTTCTTTGCCATGGGTTGACTTGTGTTCATGTATATCGAAAAATTATGCAATGCACTGTGGCCTTTCCCAATAGAACGCACAAATGCCACCATTCGCACATTTACTTCTTTGTTTGTGAGTAGCTGAAGATGAAACATCAGAAGTATTGAAATTGGCATTCCATTTGCCACAGTTTGTGCACTTGATGCTGATTTCATGACAAAAGCCATTCCGAGTCTCTTCGACGATCTCACAGGTCAGTGAGTACTGATACCATTTGTCACATCTAAAGTTAGCGCATAAAAACCCAAACAGTAGTTTTACATCCATAAGGATAAACCCATTTCCTCTGTTGTCATTTTTAGCTTGTCCTTCACTTTCTTGGACCTTTATGACCTTTATTTTCTTTGCTGAGGAACACAGACGCTTTATAGCATCACTATCGACAATAGGTGTCTCATTTTCAGGCAACGGTTTGTTGGTGTACATGCCTCTTAGTCTTTGTCTTATTTCCCATTATGAACAAAAGAAGCTCTGCTAACTACTATTATACAGAATCAGTATAAAACTAGCAATAAATAGAGTTGATGTTGGTGAAAATGCACAATGCATGTAACAAATGTTGAAATTTACGATCAACGCTTTCTAGACACACACTTTTGAAAAATTCATAAGAAATCATTGAGTGATTCCCCGTGGAAAAATTATAAATATCTTTTTCCTGTTGCCTCAGTATAATTATAATTTCGCAGTTTTACAATTACGCACCTTCATGTTGGGTCATTATTCACATGGTAACCAACTATAAACATTGGTTGCTATGCAAATCACTCAAGGGGGTGTGTGTAGAAAAACACTTATTCCTATCAAACCAGAGTATCTCTAAGCTTCTATGAATTATTTTTAGTTCAAGAACATGTTGACGATGATTTAAAGCATGAAAATGAAAATTTTTGGATTTTAATTTTTTTAAAAACCTTTTCTGGGTATACTACTACCTTAAACTTGTTGTGTGATACAAAAGCGGTTTTTACAGCAGCTTTACGTATTCCCTCAATTTAGATTAGCATGAAAACAGTGACATTCACTTTGTTTTGCTAGAGAAGCCTTAAGTAATTGACTTTGAACGATCAGCATTTTGCTAAGGCATGTTAAAAGGTAGTAAGTCAAATGTTGTCTCCTGCCTAATTCTATATGTATACTGTTAGTACTTCCACATTCTTCAGCGAGTGTTTCAAGAATATTTTCTCAAGTGCAATCTTGTGACAACAAACAGACAAATAGGCTGCAATGTGATACAGTTGCAGACAGATTTGGAACAATCAAATTTTTAAATTACTCTGCTCAGCACTACTCTGGCATCGATATCAACTGCCCTATCTCCGCTTTGTGCTCTGAATCAAATTTGTTTGAAAAAAAAAATAGCACACTGTATCCTTCAAAAAGAAACTGTTCAAGAATTATCAAACAGTTTAAATGTTACTTAAACTTGAATCATTCTGTTATTCACAATCCATTTTGTCAAAAACTATTGCTGCAATGTAATCGTCTTTTATAGCCTGTTGCGTATGGTGTTTTACAACATTTCTGTTGTTGCGCATCAAAGAGCGCTAAGTTGCGTCTGGTGAAAATATATAAGATATGTGAATAGTACACTTAGGTGCATTATGCATGCACACAGTAAAAAAGGATGACGTAGGAGTTTTTGTGTGTTGAAACAATAACGTGGAGAACAAAAATGGACCCCAAGAAATAAACAAGACGTGAACAGCCTTGTGTGTGCTGGTTTGCTTGAAAACCCGTGGAAAAGGGTTATATTGATTCGTGCCATGAATGGGAATGCATACCAGGATGAGTACTATTAATAATGTATAATTTGATGCTTATACATTTTTTAGACTGGCAGGTCTATACACCGTAAAAATCGGAGTCTGAAAGATCCTGCCTGCTCTGTCGCTAATGTGTACTGACTTTTGGGGAAATTCATGTTATTAAAGTTATATGAGTTTGGAAAAGAAATTACGGGTGAAGGGCACGGATATAATCAATCCATAGAGATGTATAGATGGATTGGGACGGAGAAGCAACAATGTATCACCGTCAAGGAGTATAAAACTAGGTTACGAATAGACAGAATGACATTAACTAATGACGGCTCATCATGTCTCATTGATCATGAGTTTTCAATAAACTTTGTTGTTATTTTACCGGACCAGTATTGGCTTCCTACCTGGTTATCTTTGAGCTGTTGGGCATATCTGAGACCTTACAAATTCGTTATTCCTTGAGAGAGAACACTGCATAAATAATACAGGGACGATACAGTGCAGTTTTAGGCATACCCAAGAACAAAGCATTCGCGTGACACCTTTGTTATATACAAATGATCTAACATTCATATAGACTCATATGGGAATAATGATGGTATACATATATCAAATGCAGACAACCTCTTTTAATACACTGGAATAAACGAACGGGCGGACATACCTTAACATGGTGGCCATTATAATGTACCTTCCCGTGCTATTAAAATTCAGATATTTGGAGCTCAATTAATTGCCACGCATATTGGAACAATGACACTTGTTGCATGCTCAATCAATCGATCGTTATGTCAAAGTCGTAACCTTGACTTGGAAGGTCAACGTTCGTGTGATGTACATATTCAAGTCTCCAGAGAAGTATCATAGTTGTACCTGGTTTTCGATTTCCATTTTCAAGTCCTGCTGTGTACCTGCGGAGGTTACATTGAGTGACGTCATTCGGTAACAGATACTTTCAACCAGAGCGAATTGCTGGTCCTTTTGAGAATTGCTCATCTTCAATTCAGCTGTATGAATTTCATAACCTGTGTTGGATAGAATACTTTACGAGGAGTACTGGGATTCCCGCAGATAAGTAGACATTGTTATTATGGTGTCAGTACCCTGGTTATTATTAGTAAGCACCTTTCTTTGTCATTTTAACTCGTAAGAAGCTTGTTCTTCATCATAGGTGTCCTGGGGTGTTTTCCTAGGTTGATTTCAGGTCGATGAATCGCAAAGGCTTATAGCCAGTTTCTTTGGGGCTGCTGAAATGTTGTAAATTTTTGTGTTGACTCCGTGGTTCTTTACGATATTATCTCTTCTTTAATTGTTTAGGTGCGGTGATGGTCATTGCTAACGTGTATACAGTGCAAACCGCTTAAGGCGATCTCGGATGTGGCGAATTTCTGTTGTGAAGAACAATTTGTTTATCCCCGGCAATTTTTCTTCTTTGTCTTTGTAAAAAATGTCCGGTTAAGCGGAATCCGTTTATCACGAATTTTCGGATATGCCGAACGATTAACGTGTCCCGACTGTATAATTTGATCTGCTTAAGGCGAACTTTTTTTCAAATACAGTACCTGGACATTTGTACAACTTTTCGGAAATTGCGCGTTTCGTCAGTGTTAGAATTTGAGTTATTTCCCCTCTAAAAATGGCTGGAAAGTTAAAATCCATATCTTTGAAAAGAAAGATTGAGCTAGTACAAGAATTGGAAAATAGTGGCAAAAAGAAAATGGAAATAGCAAAGGAATTCGACATTCCAAAATCAACGCTTTCAGGAATCATAAAAAATAAGGATCGGTACAGAAAAATGTTTTATGGTGGACAAGTTGATTGTCACAAAATGAAGAACCGAAAAGCGACGTGTGATGTGGTTGACACGGCACTCCTAAAATGGTTCACCATGGCGAGATCAGCAAATGTTCCTGTAAATGGAACGGCAGAAGAGTTAGCACTTCTGGAAGGTCGGACTGGCTGGAAATGTAGTCCTGGCTGGTTGGGTTGTTTTAAAAAACGGCACATTACTTACAAAGCCGCGGTAGCATAGTGGTTAGTGCACTGGCTTCCTAGCGCAGTAGTCTATGGTTCGATCCCCAGATGAGGTGGGCATTTTTTAGGTTACAAACGGCTCCTGGGTCGACCCAGTTCCAAATGGGTACCAGAGCAACCCTGTGAAGGTTGTGTGTACAAATATGGATGGTTCAGATAAATTGCCATTACTTGAAATCGGTAAATTAAAAAATCCAAGCTGTTTTAAAGGTTTGAAAAAATTGTGTGTTGATTATGCAGCTAATTCAATAGCCTGGATGACATCATACATTTTCACCAAGTGGCTATATGCATTTGATCATTCTATGTGAACGTCAACATCACAAAGTTCTTTTGGTGCTTTACAACTGTTCAGCCCACATAAATGTTCAAAATCTAAAAGCAACAGAACTTTTATTTTTACCACCAAATGCGACATCCAAACTTCAGCCTTGTGACCAAGATATTATTCAAAATCTGAAGGTTCATTATAGGTCAGCAATGTTGTCCAAACTTGTAGGTCACATTGATGCAATACAGAGGAAAATTACATACTTTTTCATTTAAGAGTGCTTTATCATTTAAGAGTGTGCAAATTCTAGAGATAATGATGACTGTGGGTTAACGGTACAAACTATTTCACAGTTGAAAGTTTCAAATTGCATGGATAAAACTAACATGTATATAATGCAGGCTGGATGCCAAGATGATTTAATTTATCATTTCTTTGAATTTAAGGATGTCATGGAAAGACATTTTTATTAACTCAGTACAGGTACTAAGTAAGATACAGAGGAAAATTGCAGCTTTTTTATTTCAAAGTGTAAAAAGTGCTGTTATTCTCTAGATATTTGTGCCAGGTTTGTACATTAACACTTTTGGTGATTTACATATTTTCTGTGTCATACATCTGTCATATTCAACGCTAATTCATTATTGTATTGTACGTTGTAAATGCATTACCATATGCTTGAACTCTTATCTGGATAAGAGGAATTTCTGATAAGAAGAACTATTTCTTGGGTCCCTGGTGAGTTCTCCTTATCAGGTCTGCACTGTATTTCTATGTAATTGATTCTCTTCATGGATCATTATGTTTTCAGTAGTACTATTATCTTGTATAATTTCTTAGTTGATTGATTTATAGCTGCATATTTTATTAAATAAAAGATGATCGATCTCCAGTAATGAGTATCGATAAGGTGACGAATATAGGATACTAATTGGAATACTACATTTTTTTTAAGGTAAATATATTAATTCAGATTCTGAAATGTCGACGGCGGAATACTTTATTAAACAGGGTAAAATTCTTGGTTTATCAGGAGACAAATTACAAGAGTTTGCTCAAACAGAATATAAAGAGGCGCAGGAAAGGGAGAAACGTCGGTTAGAATTAAAAGATAGAGAATTAGCCAACCAGGAACGTATGAAACGGTTGGAAATGGAAGATAATGAAAAAAGGAGGCAAGATGATGAGAGAATTAAACTTTTGGAAATGGAAAATAATGCAAAAAGAAGGCAAGACGAAGATAAAAGGAGGCAAGACGAAGAGAGAATTAAACTCTTGGAGATGGAAGAGAATGAGAAAAGGAGACAATATGAAGAGAGAATGATGCTATTGGAAATTGAAAGACAGAAGTTGCAAAATGGAAATGCTACTTGTCAATCACATACTCAGAATGATGGTCAGAAAGGTGACATTAAAATTCATCTGCCAATGTTTAAACCAGGGGTCGACGATATTACGTTCTTCTTGTCAAGATTCCAATTGGTATGCACAGAATATAAAATTGATAAAAGTAAGTGGTATAGCAAACTGATGAATTTTTTATCAGGAGAGGCGTTAAGTGCAGTCGCTTCGTTAGAAGGCGATAGTCAAAACTATGAGGAAGCTAGAGCTACGCTATTAAAAAAATATCAGCTTACAGCTGAAGGTTATAGAAGGTGTTTTAGAGAGTTGTTGCCGGAAACAGGAAAAGAGTTCTCACAATTCATTTCGGATATTTGTTTAACTTTTAATCGTTGGATCGAACTTGAAAAGGTACAACGGAATTTTGAAGATCTTGCAGATTTAATATTACTGGATAAGGTATTATCCTCAGTAAGTGATAAGTTTTTGGCATTTTTACAGGAGCGGAATCCTAAATCGTTATCGGAAGTTGAGACCCTCGGGCGCCAGTTTTCGGTTGCTCATCCGAACTTGAATGTCAGAAACACTAAACTACATGAATTGTTACAGTCAGCGGGTGTTGCTACTGTAAATAACAGACAGGGAAAATTTAAATCGAATGATGGTGACAGAGATAAGTTTCGTTATAGAAGTGCCAGTTCAGATCAAAATAATAATTATCAAAGAAATTTTTCTCATTTTGAAGTTGAAAAAGAAATAAATCACCAGAGTTCCGAAGATGGAGAAATAAACGACCTGATAATGCTCATCACGATTATTTTGGACACAGAGAGAGAGGAAATGGGCAACTAAATAATCAAAACGGTAATATTAATAATAGATCTAGTTATTCTCAGAATTACAGAAGAAATTTTTATGGCAATAATCAAGATAATGGCAGTGCATTTCATTCAAATAGTTTGCATCGGTCTGGTCATCATGGAAATTCGGTACAGAGAGCAGAAAATGATATTACAAATAATAATAACAACGCTGTTAGTCAAGCAAATGCTTGCTGTTCATTTGACTTTGGTAATGCGGAAGAATGTTTTGAGTGCAAGAATCTATTTCAGCCTGACGTGGTATCCAGACTGAGATGTGGACACCCATTGCCGGCGTTACCTGCAATGTCAGCTCATGAAGGAACCGGGTTTTTAGAGTTTCACAAGGGCTTACTTAATGGCATGCCAGTAACTTTATTAAAGGATTCAGGTTGCATGACGGTAGGTGTGCGACAATGTTTGGTTGATCCTTCTTGTTGTACAGGCACATGGGTTAAGTGCATTACGTTTGGTGGTAGAATTGAGAAATTTCAAACTGCGGTGGTTCATATCGCGACGCCATTTTTTACGGGACAAATAAAAGTATGTTTGTTGCCGAATCCAGTTTGCGATTTAGTTCTTGGTCGCATTCACGGTTTTAAAGAGTGTACTCTTGAGCAAATAAATGATTGGGAACGAGAACACGTACACAGGGCTAATGTTGTGGTTACTCGAGCACAGGAGCAGTCTCAACATAATGTTGTGCCACTAGTTAATGATGATGTGTTACACAGTAACATCAACAAGGAAGTTTTTTCTACTTTACAAAACAGTGATGTTTCATTAAAGAAATTTTTTTAGTTTAGTCCAACGTGATGATACAAATGGTCATACTTCTCACAAACAATGGTATACTATCGTAAATGACATATTAGTGCGAAGATTCAGAGATAGTAAATCTTGTCATATTACTACTCAGATCATGGTGCCAAAGGTAATGAGATCCTATATCTTGAGTCATGCTCACGATTCCCGTTGTGCAGGTCACATGGGATACTCTCGTACTAGATCTAGAATTCTGGCATCTTTTTTCTGGCCGGGAATGTCGAAAGACATTGCGATGTTTTGCCGTTCTTGTGTTACTTGTCAGGAGGTGAAGTCTAGAGGGGCACGTCATTTGGCTCCAATTCAAGCAGCCGATATTCCGGTGCGTCCATTTGAGAAGATGGCCGTGGACATTATTGGCCCACTTCCTATAATGTCATCGAGAGGACATAGATATGTATTAACTTGTATAGATTTGTGCACGCGTTGGCCAGAGGCCATACCACTCAAGAACATTACTACGCAGGATGTAGCTGATGCTTTGTTTCATATCTTTACTATAATCGGATTTCCGAGAAAACTGTTGTCGGACAGAGGTTCTCAGTTTGTGTCAGGTGCAATGACTGAGGTTATGGCAATGTTTCATATAGACAGATCACTGAGTTCCGTATATCACGCCACCTCAAACGGGATGGTGGAGCGTCTAAATCGATCAATAAAACAGATGTTAGGAAAGATTACAATCGATTTTCCTAAAGAGTGGGACCGAGTTTTACCAGCGGTACTTTTTGCATATCGTGAAATACCGAATGAGCATACAGGTTTCAGTCCATTTCAACTTGTATTTGGTGCTCAGCTCAGAGGTCCATTGTCCTTGATCAAAGACTTGTTGATCGATTCTTCCTTGTCGCAAGAAACTCAATCGTTTTACGAGTATGTTGTAAATCTTAGGAAAGAAATCATGGATGCATGCCAGCTGGCAACAGATGCATCGGAAAGAGCTAAAGAAAAAGCTCGTATGTTACAGAATCACTCAAGACGTCTTCGTCTTCTTGTACCAGGGCGACGAAGCGTTCGTGCTTTTACCGAGCAAACAGAATCGACTACTGATAACTTGGTGTGGTCCATTCAAGATTCTGTCACGTATTTCAGATGTCGATTATGTCCTTGATGTTAAGAGACAAAGAAAGATTTTTCACATTAACATGTTGAAAGAGTTTCACTCAAGACCTGAACATCTTCAGGCAGTCTTTCACGCGGTTGATAATGTAGGTTCACATCCAATGAGCTGGGCGTCTTTATCAGTGATTCAGGAAGAAGAATCTTCTTTCCCAGCAGTATCAATGACGTTTCCTAGTCTACCGGTTCAATCTACCGAAACTTGGGAGGACGTGACAATCTGTCCGAATCTTACACTTGAGAACAAAACACATGTATCCGAATTATTACTTTCGTTTCATGATGTACTTACAGATATACCAGGCAAAACAAATGTCATCACACATGACATCATTTTAAATGATGAAAAGGCTATTAGAGTGCGTCCATACCCGATACCATTACACTTTCAAGACAAAGTAAACAAAGAAATAGATGACATGCTGCACTTAGGTATAATCAGTTCTTCTCAAAGTAATTTGCTTTTCCCATGGTTGTAATAAGAAAAAAAGACAGTAACATTCGGCTCTGCATTGATTTTAGAAAATTAAATCAGGTCACAATTTTTGACGCCGAACCGTTACCATTATTGGATGATCTTTTACCAAAATTGGCAGATGCAGTATATTTCAGTAAGTTCGATCTGTCAAAAGGTTATTGGCAGGTCCCGTTGGCGGAAAGATGTAAACATTTTACGGCTTTTGCTACTCCCAGAGGGTTGTTCCAGTTCAATTTTATGTGTTTTGGACTGATGAACACACCTGCTACGTTCACTAGAATGATGAGAATTCTCTTCTCGCATAGACAAGATATAATCTCGTACATAGATGATATTTGTTTGTTTAGCAACACTTGGGAAGAACACTTTCACGGTTTACACTCTCTATTATCCACGCTCAGATCTGCTGGGTTATCTGCTAGACCATCTAAGGTGTATATTGGATTCTCTGAGATTACTTTTCTAGGTCATAGGATTGGTCATGGGAATCTTCAAACTTTGGAGCAGAATGTTTCCAAGATTCTAAATCTTTCCATTCCTAGGACAAAAAAACTAGTCCATAGTGTGTTAGGACTAGTGCAATATTGTGGTAAATTTATTCCTAACTTATCTTCAATTACATCAGATCTGTCCACTCTACTTAGGAAAGGGGCTCCTAATGTAATTAGGTGGACTCCAGAATGCAATGCTGCTTTTCTTAAAATTAAAGATTTGTTTTCATCCCCACCGATTTTAAAACTACCCAGGCTTAATAATCTTTATACTCTTCGAACAGATGCTTCGTCCAAGGGCGTTGGTGCTGTTCTGCTTCAACAATTTGATGGACATCTGCATCCGATCACGTACATTTCGAGAAAGTTAAACAAGGCGGAAATGAATTATTCGGTGTTGGAAAAGGAACTTCTCGCTGTGGTCTGGGCAGTAACCAAATTAGAGAAGTATCTGTTAGGTGTACCTTTCGTAATACAGTCAGATCAGAAGGCTTTGGCGTATTTAAAGACGAAGAACCATAAATGCGCCCGAGCAGCCCGTTATTCGATTCTGATGCAGCCGTATAATTATACTATTCAAGCAATTCGAGGGTCCGACAATGTGGTTGCAGACGTACTGTCGAGGTGCCCTCAGGAAGACAGTACACAAGTTTTTAATGACAGTTAGTTCATGGTCAACAGTAGTGGTGATGTAATTGGGACATTGAATTTTTATTAGTTTTATCCGGAACACAATTTGGTGTTTATGGTGTAAGGTGCACATACAGTGTACTATAATATGACTGTGCGGCAATGATATTCTTTAGCGATATATTTTTGCGTGTATATTATAGAGGTTCCTAGGGGCATTGAAATAGGTAATTTGGGACCAATTTATGCATGTATTTGCTATTTTTTGGGGTTGGATCAATAACAAACATGTATGAAATTTGCAGTGTACTCTGTATTGTGGAGGTACACATTATTGCAATCATTTTCCGATGGGTAGGTAATCCTATTAGATATAACCATATTATATAAGTTTTGGTTCTAGTATTATTGATACTAGAGGTAATAGAGGGCGGTGTTGATTCCGCGTAATTTGTTTTAATTTAGTATTATTATTACTTCCTACTTGGATTTTATTCATAAGGCAGTAAATTATAAGACTTGTTTATCACCGTTTCATCTCATCGACGACTGACTAATTATGTTATGAGACATTAGCTGACTTAGACTTACTGAGACGTAGGATAGTATTATGTTGGTATGGTTTTTTAAAATTACCTTAAGTGGTACATTTTTTGAAGAAAAAAGAAACTACGTGTCTTTTTTCTTAACGGTGGTAGGAGGTAATTGTTGCGTATGGTGTTTTACAACATTTCTGTTGTTGCGCATCAAAGAGCGCTGAGTTGCGTTTGGTGAAAATATTTGAAGATATGTGAATAGTACACTTAGGTGCATTATGCATGCACACAGTAAAAAAAGATGACGTAGGAGTTTTTGTGTGTTGAAACAATGACGTGGAGAACAAAAATGGACCCCAAGAAATAAACAAGACGTGAACAGCCTTGTGTGTGCTGGTTTGCTTGAAAACCCGTGGAAAAGGGTTATATTGATTCGTGCCATGAATGGGAATGCATACCAGGATGAGTACTATTAATAATGTATAAATTGATGCTTATACATTTTTTAGACTGGCAGGTCTATACACCGTAAAAATCGGAGTCTGAAAGATCCTGCCTGCTCTGTCGCTAATGTGTACTGACTTTTGGGGAAATTCATGTTATTAAAGTTATATGAGTTTGGAAAAGAAATTACGGGTGAAGGGCACGGATATAATCAATCCATAGAGATGTATAGATGGATTGGGACGGAGAAGCAACAATGTATCACCGTCAAGGAGTATAAAACTAGGTTACGAATAGACAGAATGACATTAACTAATGACGGCTTATCATGTCTCATTGATCATGAGTTTTCAATATGGAAGTTGATGGAAAGAAACTGATTAGTTTTCAAATAAATATGGCATTCTTTTCAGAAACTTACAGAAGTTAATTTAGTTTTTCAGGCGATCAAAGTGACCATATGTTGTGCTCTTAGAAATTAATTTTTAACAGTGTTTACTTTTACTGTGTACAATTTACAGCATTATACGCAATAAAGACTTCACTGAAGATAGTGCATAGCTGTGGAGGAAAGCCATGTTTGAAAGCTAAATACTTTTTCTGTAATCTTATGAATAATTCCTTTAAAGTTAAATGTCAGTAAAAAGTCGATATTAATTTTTTCGTGGACAGGTCATATTGAACATCTGTGTTTTGTTTCTCTTGAATTGGAGTCGCAACACTGACACGATGTGTGCCTCTTTGATATTAGTTATTAGTAATGTCCACTGCTCTTTAGAGGATAGTGATTGAGATTTCATTGAGATTGCAGTAGGGAATATTTTGTAGAGGAAACTCATTTATAAGGAGCAGGAAAGTACTGATGAAAGAGTTGTGCAGCATACTGTTGAATTAAAACAATAAACACTCCTTTTCAGAACAAGCCAGTCTGTGAGTTCCAAAAAGAAAGACAACAATGGTGTCACCATGCAGGGGCTTACTTTTATTATCTGTATATAATCATGAACTGCATTAGGCAGTTTCTATTGTCCATTTTACTGTCCATCTCTATCCGTTTGTTCTTTTCTAATGTCTGTTTTCTTGCTAGATAAGATTAGTATTTGTTAATAATTACACACAACAACTAGGCAAGAGGAATCAGGCAAAGAAAAACGGGAATAAAAGAAAAAACAAACTAGGCAAACAAAACTAGACAAATGAGAATTCCTGAATACACATGCCAATTTTTGAGAGGATAGGATTAGGAACAAGTTAAATTTGTCAGTGTTTACAGTTTGATAGCTGTATACAATCTTGCTAAAGATACCCTTTTAAAGTGCTTTGCATGCTTTTAAATGTATTTTGCCTCTAGGATGGGAAGAAGGAATATTTTAGAAGACAGAAGTAAGCTTAGTTCTACACGAGGCAAAAAAAATTAAACAGGCTTATAAACCACTCACAGTGATCGGGGTGGACTGCAGAGAAGCTGCTTTGCACAAATGGCTAAAGAACTCGATCCCATTATACCACCAGACCTTGTAGTGACAACGGCAGGGTCCCTAACACTAAGCAGTGTATTCCAACAATTGATGAGAACTCGATTCACAGAGTCGATTAACAACATACCACAGGTGATAAAAAAAGGCAGCAGAATGGATACAAATTGGAGCATATAACTATGGAATACAACACGACCCTAGAATTCAGCCATGTGCAGATGGATCTGCAACAAAATCTACAAAAAATGAACGATGTGACATATCCACAAAATTGTACAGGGATAATGCATCAGCAAGGATGGTCAATATTTTATTTGGTGTAGCGAGTGAGTCATGAAATTCGCCACACCTGCCTTCTTTGGTCCTTGGCTGTTGACTGACAAAGCATTCAGAAACCATTACCCCTGGTGTCTTTTGGGGCAGCAGCAGCAAACTGTCTCCACTTTTCTTAGTGAACAGCTGCTATCCTTTTATGGGGTACGCCCCCGCTCTGGCTCATGCTTTGCGTATCTGCCTCCACAGTTCTCCGTCAGGTAGATTGTGGCCAGCCTCGTTTTTGCTTTGCCTCTGAAGTCCACAGCATGGCAGCTCCAGTGATGGTGTCATGGTCTCTTTAAGGACGTGGTCAACCCAATTCCAGCGTCCACCTGCTATGATGAAGCGCTTGTCTTCTTGGTGGCTCAGAATGAGTAGTTCTTGGTTAGTGATGGTGTTCGGTCAGAAAATTTAAAACACTGCATGTGAAATAATAATAATAGCCCCTTCAGTCATAACTGACTATGGGAATGCACCCCTGAGGTGACAGCCCTCAGCTGCTTATTTTTCGAGTTTCGACGTTTTCTCCCCTCTGCTTGGTGTGTGAGCCTCTCTTCGCCCAATCTGAGGTGGCGCCGTAAATAGCATCACCACTTAGTGCGATCGGCAGCTTCATCCTCCCATGTTCGTGGATCCATGTCCAGTGCCCTCTTATCTCTCTTGCACACATCTTTGAACCTCAGCTGTGGTCGCCCAACTGTTCTCTTGCCATCTGCTAAATTGTCCGTAGAAGATATCTTTTGGGATGCGACCATCTTCCATGCGGCGGACATGGCCAAGCCAGCTTAGTCTGCGCTGTCTAAGCAGTGTATACATACTTTGAAGGCCAGCACGTGATAACACCTCGACATTTGTCACTTTATCTTTCCACGAGATGCCGAGGATGTGGCGTAGACGCCGTAAATGGAAGGTATTGAGCCTTCTTTCTTGCATAGCATAGGTCGTCCAGGTCTCGCTGGTGACGCAGGCGTTATATACCGCAGCTTTGGTCTCCGTTGTGAGTTTGGAGTTTCCCCAAACAAGCGATGTGAGGCGGAATGTGAAATTAGCATACAGACTTTTGATTATGGAAACCACGCACTTAGGTATTCCATAAGCCCACAGTATTTTCCATAAGTTGTCTGTGTGTATGCTGTCAAATGCCTTTTACAAAGTTTGTATACAGCTGGCTCTGCCATTCTGAGCATTGCCATATTTTGTGTGTGTGAGTGCTGTTCCTGAGGGTGAAGAAATGGTCTGCACATTGCCTATCTCCCCTGAATCACGCTTGTTAATTCCTCAGTTTATGGTCTAGTTCTCTTGAAATTCTTTCCGTAAGTATCCTGCCCAGTATTTTGCTGGGAACTGGTATGAGAGTAATTTCTTTCCAGTGGTTGCAGTCGGTGAAGCCATCCTTCTTTGACACTTGTTCCTCCATTCCACTCCAGTAGAGTTGCCTCTGTTTGCCAGATTTGTACAAACAGCGGTTCTAATACTGATAGTTCAGTCGCTAATTCAGGACCATTCAAATAGCTCTGCATTTAAGTTGTCATAGCCTGGAGCTTTTCCGTTCTTCAGCCCATTGATAGCTGTGATTCCCTTTGTGGAATAGTAGTAGTGCCTTCAATCATGACTGACTGGGAATGCGCTCCTGAGATGACAGCCCTCAGCTGCTGCTTCTCCTGAATCTCCTGATGCTCTTTCGGCGTGCTCTATTTTCTGCTTGTTGTGAGAGCTTCCTTTCGCCCAATCTGAGGTGGCGCAGTAGGGAGAATCGCCACTTTGTGCAATTGGCAGCTTCATCCTCCCAGCCTGCCAGATTTGTCTAGTGCCACCATGTCTCTCTTTCACGCATCTTTGTACCTCACCTGCGGTCGCCCAACTGTTCTTTTGCCATCTGCCAGTAGTTCGTAGAAGATATCTTCAGGGATGCGACCATCTTCCATGCGGCGGACATGGCCACGCCAGCGTAGTCTGCGCTGTCTAAGCAGCGTATACATGCTTTGAAGGCCAGCACGTGACAACACTTCGACAATTTTCACTTTGTCTTTCCACGAAATACAGAGAAAGATGGCTGCAATTTTGCGAATGCGGTTCTAATATAGGAGGTTCATAAGGGGGTTTCTGTGTCCAGCGAGAGGTTGTTGATGAAAGACCCCAAGTGCACCACTGCCAATTCATAATTATCGATAGTAATAACTGATGCAACATCCTCACCGAGTACATTTGTTTTCCTTAGACTTATTGTGAGGCAAAAGTCTTTGCATTCTTGGAAAAAGCGATTCTTCAAGCACTGGAGTTCCTGTTGACTTTAAGTGACGATTGCAGCGTCGTCGGCGAACTGCAAGTGTCCCTTCTGATTTTTGTTTTTGCCTTCAGCCTTGCGAGGTTAACAAGTTGGCCATCTGACCTAGTGTGGAGACATATTCCTTCAGTTGCATCTCCAAATGCATATTTCAAGAGCAAGGCAAAGAAGATCCCGAAGAGGGTCGGAGTTAGGACGCAGCCTTATTTAACGCCACTGCGTATGTCAAAGGGCTGTGATGTATTTCAAGTACACTGGACTGTTCCCTTCATGGAATGAATGTAATCATTTCCACCAATTTAGTGAGGCAGCAGCCTATTTTCATGAGGGTTTTGAAGAGTCCATTCCTGCTAACCAGGTCAAATATCTTTGTGAGGTTTATAAAGGCGTGTATTTAAATCTAGGTCATTTTCAGCCTCGGAATGTTCAACTATAACTCTGGAGGTGCGATGTTTTGGATTTCTCTGAAGTGCTCTGTCCATCTTGCTCTATTTTCAGTCCCTCTTCTATGGTGATGAGATTTCCGTGCTTATCTCTAACTAGTGTAATGTTGTTTGCGCCCCGTTTTCCCACAGTTCTCTTTGTTATTTCGTAAACTGTGCTTTGTTCAGTCCTCGGTTGTGCTTCTACTACCTGTCTTGCGAGGTTATCAAGGAATTTCATTTTGTCGGCTCAGGTTTGACGTTTTACAGCTGGCTGAAATGCTTACTGTATATTTCCTTAATCCTAGGGAACTTTGCTTCTGTTTACCTTCTTTTGATTTCTTTTCTCGTCCCATTGGTTTTCAATGTTTCTTTTGTTATCTAATCTTGTATCTTTCTTTCCTGGAATCCCAAGCATATTTCGCTGCTATCTTTATGTATTGTTCAAATTGTACTTGATTTATCTGACCCCCCCTCCCCCAGGTTACGAGTTTTCACTCTTTTTCCCCTTGAAATTATACTGAATTTCTGGTCAGTACCCTGAGCTGCTGTCTGTTCCTGACTCTTGGCAGTTGATAACGTTTATTTATATCAAACACAAAAACTTCTTTTTTCATAAGGGGGTCCTTCAATTTACTGATATCAGATATTTTATGTTTTGTTATTTTTGGCCCATTAGTTCTGATCATCTTTATTCTTGCTGCTACTAGGTAGTGATCACTTTCCACAGTTGCGCTTCTTCTTACTATCACATCTTGCAACGAATGTCTCCGTCTGCCATTGATCGTTATGAGGTCTTTCTGGTTTCTGTCACGACCATGTGGTGACTCCTATGTTATAGTCCGTTCGGAAATTCGTGCCCACACATTGACGGATGTTATTGAAATTTGCTACGTGCCCTACTGATATCAATGCAGTTATTAATATATTTTTTGCCTTTACTAAACTCATGTCATGTTCGAATTTTCTTCTTTAAGTTATATAACAAACTCTTACCGTTGTCTGGGTTAATTTTTATTAGTTTTACAGGAAAGTTACAAGATCCGTTCAAAAAATGCGCACTTAATTTTTGTTGCAGCACAGCACAAGCGATGAAATGTGCTATTCAATATTGTTTTGTTTGAATTAGTGTAGTGACTACATGTCCGCACCAGTGCGCACCTATTGCACACAGTCGCGAGTAATTATTTCAGCGGCGTATGCTAATTGCAATGAGTTGGCTGCAACGAAACAAAACGACACCAGCGTATAATATATTAATAAACTAAACTGCATAATTATGAAAAGCGAAATGAATCTGAAATGCAAATTTATCACTTTGCAGAAGGTAACTGTTATATTGTACAGGCATTTTCGCAGAAAGGCTAAGATGGGTTGTTTATACCACGACATCCAAGAACCAGGTAGGAGAACACGAAAGGCCCTGGGTGTGGATAGAAGATCTTTTCGACGTTGGATACCGTGATAAACGAGCGCAAAGGCCTTATTGCTCTATCTTTTCCTACATCTTTCGTATTGTATTTTCTCCGACATTTGCTCTTTCATGCAACCTTTGCGATCCACATTTGTTATTTCATCGTTGTGATTACTCGAGACCAGTATCTAGAGAACCACATTTGTTCTTTCATCGGGGGAAATAAAATCCTTTGATTGAGTCCACATGCCCGACATTATCGTTTGAAGCCCACATTGCATCGTGATAAATCTGGTAAAAACACATATGGTCATCCGAATCAAACATTGGCCAGGGGAAAACGTCTCATGCTGTAATGGTGTTATCTTTAGTCGGCCGCGGTCCAGACAAGCGTTGGTTTACCACATTGGACGCCCATCTTGGTCAGGTGAACAATAAACAATCAGAGGTCAAACTACACCCACGTTTGGACTGACAGGGGACAAGAGCGATCCTGTGAATGAGTGACCAGAGGGGCCATTAATGATTGGTTGGTATGAGCTGTACAAGAAACCCATATTGGACTTCCAGAAATATATAATACCGCATAATCTACTAGAGTGAGGCAGTCAAGTTTTTTACCTTGTGAGGAAGAGATTAAACCCAAAACGCATAGCCTAATACATGTGTTTATTCAGAGTGGATGATAATTCAGTTCTGTGATTAATTGTGTTCTTAAAGGATTTTGCGAAGGGAAAAGAAGGTTAGTAGATCTTATACTTATAAATACATTTTCTTATTTTTGTTTATTTTAACGTCACAGCTAAAATGTGCGAAAGATAAAGTTTCAAATAATTCTTGGCATAACTGATTAATAAAATCAGAAGATTTTCCTAGAAGATGATAGGAGGTAATTAATAGTTCATATTTCACCTTTATCATCATCACAGTCTCCCATGCGCACACACTCTCATGCGCAAGATATTTAACATCATTAGAATTGAACTCAGAGAGAGAGAGATGAATAATGAGCAGTAGTTTAAATGCAAGTCAACCAGTGATGTTAAATGTGAAAACTTACGAAGACTTTTGTGTGTCTTCAGTTCATCAGAAGTCTGAGTCTACACGCAACGTGTCTGACGTCTAACCAGAATTAAGTTATTAAAAACGGACATTTGGCTAGCAGAATTCGCCATAGGACATCTTTCATTCCTCAATTAAGAAGGAATATTGTCTCACCCACAAGTCAGAAGGTGGACGCAGCATTTTTCGTCACCATATACTGCTTGCTCACAAGTTCAATACATCGTTATCACAAGTTCAATACAGAGTCATCATAAATTCAAATCACTCGAAAGATCATTATTATCTGAAGTCAAGCAAAAGAGCTCAAAAGAGGAATCGCATATTTATACCACGTGCAACGCACTCTTAAGCGCATTTTATGAAGCAGACTCGAAAGTATATGAATCACGACTACATACGCAAGATTATGAGTCTACATATCACTAACATTTCGTGAAGATATCCAGTCTGACCAGTACCGTCGGGAGATTAGACAACAGACCTTTTGTTCATATGACAACTATTAACTGTTGATCAACACTACAGAGATATACTCAAACAGTGAAGGAATATACATAGATATCTCGTCAGCGTTCTCCGTACGACAACAGTATTCATCAGAACGTCCTCAGCTTAGAGATACCCCACTCGACATAACGTATAACAACTTGGGACATTTTATGCATACATGTGAATCCTCATATCTAGGAGAAGCATTTAGAGACACATGGACTGTGTAGAGTACTCACCATTTTGGTAACACGTATCATATCACATCATCATTTCACTTTACACCAGTTCATTCTTAATTAACTATTACTTAATTAACTGTAATTTTATTATCTCATCTGTGTGTTTTGTGTGAATCGTCTTTCGCCATCATCACGTTCTAACCATTACTAACCCTATATGTGTGGATATTTCATTAATAAACCCAACGATCGGTTGATCATTATCAAGAGTTTGTTAATGTATCACTCGTGCTGTCGGTGTTACATATTCACCTATAGGAACCTTTCTCTACTCAGATGAGGTTGGGGGCTTTTTCTTTACGGGATCTAAAGGCAGAAGCTAAGGTCGTGGGGAAACAGAACTCTTTCCATAATTAATTAGAAAACACTGTCTAGTGGAAAGCATTCGCATTCCTGTCTTCTTGTCCCTATCTCGAATAGGTCTTTATTATTTCTTAACGACCCAATTTCTAGAGACCTTATATCTATATCTCATAGACTATTCCTGGCAAAACTACTGTTGTAGTTGCCCCAGTACTCACCACACGACAGATACAACAGGACGGTGATTGTACAGAGGCTGCGGTTAAGCAAGGAAGGAAGAAAAAATTGATGATTTTGACAAGGATGTCATTAGACGTTTGATTTTGAAGATGTTTAATGCCAATCAACTTGTTACTCTCCGCATGCTGAAAAGTCGGCTGCAAGCAGAATGTGATATTGACGTCTCAAAAACAACTCTTTGGCAACTTGTCAGAAGTGTCGGCTTCACTTTTAGAAAAACGTCTGGCGGAAGGAATTTTTGATGTGAAAAACCACATCTGGTTGCAACTCGAAGCAAATACCTTAGGCAGATTCGTGAGAGAAGGCAAGACGGATATGATGTAATGTATTTGGACGAATCTTGGGTTAATGCTCATCATACGAACGAGAAAGAATGGCAAACGGAGACCATAGAAGGAAAATTCCCAGCAGCAAAGGTCAACGCATTATATTAGCACATGCTGGCAGCAGACAGAATGGGCTTGTCCGTGATGCAGAGCTTATTTTTCTATTAAAGTCTGTAGATGGTAGGGACTACCACAGAGAAATGAATGTGCAAATTTTTCAAGATTGGATAGTGAAAACACTCCTCCCGACTCTAGATAGGCCGTCTTGCCTAGTGATGGATAATGCGTCCTATCAATATCATAATGTTCTAGCGCAGGAAGATAAAGCTCCCACTTCGGCAAGCACGAAAGACGAAATCAGGAGGTGGCTTGTGAATGAAAATATCTTCGCTGACAACAGCTATTTAAAACAAGAGTTGTTGCAGCTTGTGAGACAGAGGAATAAGACAAAAGTGTATCTGATAAAATCATCCAAGAGCAGGGTCATGTTTCTCTTCGACTCCCACCTTACCATTCTCGCCTTAACCCAATAGAGCTGGTTTGGGCTAGAGTTAAATAGCAAGTGGCCGCCAAGAACACCACTTTTAAAATGTGCGATGTTAAAGACATGACTCGTGAGGCCCTTTCACGAATAGACACAGAGTACTGGGCTAAATGTGAAGAACACGTGCTACAGGAAGAAGAAGATTACTGGCAGCGAGATGGCTTGCAGTTTATCCAACCAATAACTGTTGTGAACTTATTGGAGTCGTCCGATTCGGAATGAGGCACGTCGATCGCATTCCTTTGTTTGTGATAAACTAATTTCATATGCCAATCTATAATAACACATAAACAGTTACGATTCGTCATAGCTTCCTGATGATTTACTGCTATCATGGTTCATTATCAGAACATCATTCCTCGTATCAAAATCACGTGAACAACCAATCACACATTTAGCTCTTAGTATACGAGCGGCCTTCTAGAGAGGCCGATGTTCGATCCCCGTCAATAGCGAAAATTTATAGCTGAATGCATGTTTCAAACCACTGATCAATTTAGTTACGTGCATGATGTAGGGGTTTCATTTCTTCACATTTTGATATATAACACTTATGTTATCTTTATAAATAAATTATTTATTGCAAAATCTGTAATGGTAGTCATGAAAGGCAGCTCGTATACTAAGAGCTAAGACACGCCTTTGAACTGTTTTGTCGCACAAATGTTGTGATTTACTGTAAGAATTAATGTTACGGGCAGATTTAGGCAAATGTTCCAAGAAGATCAAAGAAAATCGCCGTTTTGCACATTTCGCGACAGCTGTGGATGTAGTGATCGCAAAATCTTAACTGCATGGAAAATCTAAGATGCATGCAAAAATTCATGTCCATACAACAAACAGTTTTGGAGAAAATTGACGCTTTCTGTGGGCATGAATTTCCGAACGGACTATAGTTTGTAGATTTCGTTGTGTGGAGAAAGTGTTCCTCTAATGACCAGGTTGTTAATGCTGCAGAAGCCTGTATCACAATTTCCGATTGCTATTCCACTGGCATATATCCCCATTACTTTTTCGTTGTATGCATTATGTGTTCCAACCTTAGCATTGAGGTCTCCCATTACTGTAATAAGGTCATACGCTGGTATACTTTTCACTTCTTTTTGTAATTTTTAATAAAACATCTTTGACCTCTTGGTCACTGTCATTAATTTTTGCATAGCATTGCAATATGGTGATGTTGGTGAATCTCCCTTTCAGTCTCGCTCTTATCAATCTATTGTTGATTGGCTTTCATTCTGAAAATGATCTTATTGTGCCCTTCTGCAAGATAATGGCTATGCCTTCACTGTGTTGGCCATCCTCTCTTTCAGAGTAAAATACTGTTTCTCCTGTTGTTGTTTTTATTCTTCTTGCCCTAGTTCATCTGCTCTCACTTATTCCTGGTATGCGTAATCTGTAGTTTCTCATTTCCTTTGTAGATCTGTTTCAGTTTTCCTGTCTTGTCCATTGTTCTTACATTCTAAAATCCAAGTCTGGTTTCGAGTTTAGCGGTCAGAATGTCTATTTTCATGTCACTGGCTTCCTTTCGACGTTCCCACTGGCAGCCATACGAGCCTCAGACTCTGAATGTCCGTCCCGCGTTCATCTGTTGCTTTTTCCGTGACGTGTGTAATTTTTACATTGGGGGTGTAAACCCTATGCTAAAACTTCCGACCTGGAGGACCTGCTTTAGTCTGACCCTATATATAAATATATCACGGCTGTTTGCGAGCGACGTTTTAGTTTTTCCTGACCGCGCTATCTCGACAGAGGTCACGTGGTCAACTTCCTAACGGGGTAAAAATGTGGCGGTGTTTACTTTTGATAGGGCTTAATTAATGCTTTTAGGCTACTTTATTATTATAAATACCGGCTTTAATTTTGCGTAAAGCTAGACTAGAAATGTTAGAGTAAATTTTAGAACAAGAACAAACATTTTATCACAATTAGAACAGAAGATATAATACTCTGAAATAGTGTAAAATTTACGGTTTTTTTACATTTTGTTATGGTTTGTTTCTAATGCAATTTACACTAAAACGATCACAATCAACATGCATAACAAATTATAGAAATCAAAAGTAGAAAACCTGCAGAAAATGGAAATCATAGTTTTGTTTTGGTTTCATGCATCAAACATTAATTATTGAAACATTAAATTGCAAGTCCACATTTATTACCTTAAAATAACACACCCAATTGTCCCCAAAACATGAGAGCTAACAATTACCTCAATCATACATCACGATGGTCATGTAAAAATGAGTATGGTCATGAGTAAATCGAAATGTTCAATTTAATAAATAAAACATACACCTATGAAATGATTTCCACACTCTGTTAATTCTGTCACTCTCACGCAACAACTGCCCCATAATTTGCTCTAGCCCCAAAATTGCGCTCAATTATCATTCACACTTCCTTTTTTTTAATAGGAGGAATCTGTACATTCACAGATAGAGAAATTTGTAACAAATGAGTTTCCATTATAAATTTTAATTGTGAAAGTTATATTTTTAATACCGCTGGCGCGTCTTTCAATTTTGGAAATAGTGGAATGTACAAATTCTCCTCCTTGTTCTCCATGCATGCCCATTCCAAAGCCATGAGTTCTGATCCAGTCTGCGCAATGTTTTTCTAATATGTGCTGTTTAGGAATTGTCTTACTGGGGAATAGCTTTCTGAACAAAGACATATAAGTCTCTATTGATACTGTTATTGATTCTTTACTAATTGGTTTACTGTGTGATGTTTTGTTGTGTACTTTCTCAAATGCTTCGTTCAGTGAGTTGAATTGTTCTTGGGAAATTAAAACTATGTCAGTTATATCTTGTTTGTCTGTAATTTTCAGTGTTTGTGTAATGATTACTCTTGTAAGATCTTTATAAACTTTTTGTGTGAGATATCTGTGGCAGTGATTCACTACGAATGCTCTGCTATGATACGCCTGTGGTATGATTTTGTGTTTGGCTAGTACCTTGTCCAAGTGTGAGCAAACTGGACCAGACCTAGCACACAGATCTTGAAACTGAAGTTTGGCCAGCGCATCTTGTGCATTTTCAAGTTTAACTTTAAAACTATCTGTCTCCTCCTTATCCTCACAAAGTTCAATATCTGCCTGAAGAAATTCAATTTTAGCTTCTAATTCTTCTGCCTGTTTCCAGTTCCAACCAAATCTCTTCAAGTTCTTAATAGTACTAATGTTTGCATCTATCTCTTGCGAATTCTCAAATATCTTTGCGTCTGTTGTATCGGCTACCTGTTCTAGAATTATGTGGTGTTTCAAAACAATGCCTAATAAAATATGAAGGTAAGGAGTAGCTACATTTTCAATTTCAATCTCGAAAATTGGTTTGTGTAAACAATTATGGTAATGTGCCACTTGCCTTTTATTCCCTTTCCCATATTTCATATATCTATTGTAATCTCTTATCAACATGGCCAAACTTCTTGGTTTGCAAGCTGTATGCTCTCTGGATGTCTTTATTTCCTTGTTTTGCTGGAGTGTTTGCTGGGTATGTTCCTTGAGCTCAAGACAAATCAAACATTTTCATCAAAAAGTCATAATCCCCGAATAAGAAAACAACAACTTTTTTTACCATCCCACTCTAAATCTTTTAGTGACTCTATCTGAACTTTCATGCCATTTGTAAATATTTATAAATTATCATATGTATCTCTGACTCTAGCCATTAATAAAAGGATGGTATTAGATTTAGAATTTGGTTTCTCTAAATTTACTACCTGTATTGTAACTTTGAACTGTGAATGAAAGAAGATATACAGACAGTTACTTAGAATTCTTTGGCAGCCGTCGTGTGCACAGGATTGTCTACCAAAGAACACTAATGGAACAGTCCTTATCTCACACACAATAAAAAAAAGACATTCATATTATAAATACAAGATTAATAAGACTTGAAAGATAGATCAAAGTATGTGGAAGTAATCTGTCTATAGCTTTACATGTTTTCTGACGCTTATATACGTAGCTAAATATAATTATAAATGAATGAAAATGCAAAAGCAGATGGTGCTTTACAAAAAGTTATTTTTTACAACCTTATTTAAGATTTGCGAGTATCAGGAATGCCTTTACAGTGATTTAAATGTTATAAAATCTGGTGACAGTATGCTTGTTCTTGTAATGCCAAACTCTCAAAACTGACTACCACACATTTTCAAGATATGAAACCAAAACAAAAAAAAGTATGTGGAAATAATCTTTAGCTTCCCTTCGAGAAGTCTTTATAATTATAAACTCATTCGAAGGGGCCGATTTTTAGATATTACATTAATAAATAGATTACTTTTGTTATAAATTTCCTCAAATGATGACGCTGTTTTCAAAAGTCTGTAACTCCGTCAAATATAATTTCAAACAAATAAAAATGCAATCAAAAATAGAACACAGAACAAAGTTATAGTACACAAAAAAATTTTAGCGCTGTGTTTAACCAGAATGAGTGTGTAATGATTTATATAATTACTGATTTTACACACACATCAGCTGATTTTCCGCGCCAAAACTAGCAGTAGGCATTTACGGTGCAAGGAAGATTTATTACCCGGTGTCAGAATTCCGGTCACCGAAACTAAAAGAGCGCTCTGGTATAGGGTACAAACAGCCGTGATATATATATATATATATATATATATATATATATATATATATATATATATATATATATATATATATATATATATATATATATATATATATATATCTGATTATATCACAATCTTGTTTTAATCATCTGAAAGTTTAAATGCTAAAGCACTCTTATATTTCATCTCGTTAAAGAAAGGTAAGAAAATTCAACCTTAAACAGTTTTTATTTAACTTCAAAACACAGTAATCCAACGTTGCTGGCATCCGCATCATAAGAATGTTTTACGCATTGGCACACTTGAGAAATTGCTGGTCTCTTCATACGACAATAGGTGCAAAATTGTTTCGTGGTATGACTGCACCCATTTAATCCATTGTTCTTTCATGAAAGCTTTAAACAGCTTGTTAGTAGAAACGTCCAGTGGTTGTAGTTGACTAGTAAGTCCAGCCTGGAATTACAGCAAGATGTTTTTGAAAATTGCATTCTCCTCTTTGTGACATTTGTTTAGGAACACGAAACAGGTTCCATACCAGTAGAGCTGGTTTCTTAGCAGGACTCCGTTACCAACCTTTTCCAGCCATAGTTTCCTCCATCCATCCAGCCCTTACAATGAACGTGGACAAAGATACCAGGGGTACATTTCATTGACCTCCCGCGTTTATGCGCGCGAGGACCTAAAGCGCATAACGCAGGAAGTGTGTGTCTATTGGAGGGAACTATTGGTGTTTATATCGGATCATTTTTGTTGTACTAGTGCGCGGAAATGCAGTGGTCAAGAAATAATGGGTGGGGCAACTACGAAGAAGAGGAATAAACTTAGGATAGGCCTAGAAGCTTATGAATGGTCAGAATTAGAAATTTGATAGAATAAATAGTTTGTTTTTAATTTGCTTTTTATTGTTGGTTTACCACGCTCTTTCGCAGCGCCATATCATATACGTGTTTGTTAATTATTTGTTTATATCCCATAATATACAAATATTTTCTTTTATACCACTAAAAGCACATCACAGACACATATCTACCACATTGCCTTTGGCTGTCGCTAACTCGAAAAGAGCGGAAGTAGAGAGTTACGCCTGTTTGCAAAGAAATTTGCGGGTGGCCTCCATTTTGCGGAAAAATGTCCATGCAAAGAAATGGAACCCACGTGGAATTGTTTCTTTTGGCTGAGTTTTGCTCTTGAATGTGAGAAGAGGTGGAAGTATCGTTCCACTCAGCACAACAAGCCAATACACAACAGTATAGTTTTTTTTTTAAACGGTCTGATGCCTTCACAGTTACTGATTTTGTAGTTTTTAACATCGCATTCTTATTTGAGGATACATCGGATGTTAATGTACTTTATCTTTATTACCAGTCTGACCAAGCTGGTAGTTTGTGTACATCCTAGAATCAATTTTACACCTTTGACTTTTCAGGATTTGATTTTCGTATTGATCTGACATTCCTGGGTTTTTCATGATCTGTCCTCATAACCATTTGCAATCCGTGGCAATAACTTGTGCTATCAAAATCATCCAGTCCCTTTGCAGTTGCCCTGGCTTTTAGGCCTTCCACAATAATAATTTTTGTCGAAACTGTCATACCGGCGTTTATCTGCTATAGAACACAGCCACTCAGTGTGTCCAGTATGTCAGGTCGCTAAATTAGCATCCAGGCAGCGAAAATAGCAATTGGAAAGCAGACAAGAAAATACAATGGAGCACAACAAGGCAATATCACAAGACAAAAACTGAAACCAATAAAAATTAATAAAATCACACAATCAAGGCTAATACAAGAGAAAAGTACTCAAATGAACTAGGATAAAACAAACAAAGGCCCACAAGTGAAATAGGATAGACAGTTTTAAAAAAGCAGAAACAAATGATAAAAAAGCCATATTAAGGGTCCAGCAGGAAATAACAAAAGACGGTACCAAGTTATCAGAACTGAAATAAGAAAACGAGGAGATACTGAAGAGGATCAAAAAAGAAAAGGAAGAAAAAAAAGCAGAAAAACGAACACGATTTACAAAACCCATGGAAAGAACTAGTCAACAGAAATATTGATTTGGAGAACGGTCGGGGCCAAATGCGGAGCATTATGCAAGGGGAGTAAATATGTGGATAACTTTGTTCGCTGTATGATTGTCGTGGTTAAGTTAAGTGTAAGAGTAATTGTCGCGGTAGAAAATAGTAGTGAAGTCGACAATGATAGTGAACTGACAGAGTTATAGTTTACACACAGATAAGGTGTAAATTGGAGGTGGACTTGAGACAAACTTGGAAGAAGATTTATTAAAATTATCTCTCTCTCCAAGCCTCAACACACTTATATAGTCTAAGCACCGCCTGCTCTTTCTCTTTTCTCTGGATCATAAATAGAGACTATAGTAAAGAGCTGAAAAATGTTAATTATGGATGAAAGGGTCGTGAACAGCGCATTAATAAATGATTAAACTTTATTAAAGAAGAAATGTATGAAAATAATGCATATCAGCACAAACAACATAAATTTTACAGCAATAATCACAAATATGCAAATACACACCAACGAACACACAGACCACCAACATAAAACCTGTAGAACACAGAGAGATAAATAAATAGAGTGTCAGTCTGTCCGCTTTCGTGGGACCAAATGCGCTAGCTCCAGAAGGTGTCTTACGTGTAGATATCCTTTAAGGTGATGGAATAACATACATAACTTTCCTGTAGGTGCTAATCGTTGGTGACCCCTAATTGCGCGAGGGGGACTGGAAGACTCTGTCTATCTCCGGCTGACCGCTCATAAGTGCGAGGTTTTACATAACCCAGAAATATACACAAGACGAAGTTACTTGAGGACAAAGGGTCCAATGTGCTCTTATCCGGCGCTAGAATTTTTCTTGCGTACTTGGTAGTAAATCCGGTTTGGGCTGGCTTGACTGTGATTTGACTGAGTGCTCCGTTTAAGCACACAAAGTCTGGTGATATTAAATTCTGCTATAGGCGCTGGGCTGCTTGATAGCGGGAAGCCGCAAGGCTCTGACTGGTAATCCAAAGGCGAGTAGGAAACTACTACTGCAATACTATTTCAGATTTTTTGCGTTGGCTCGTTGCACACTGCGTGAGCTTTATTTCCCTTTAGAGAGAATGGCGTTGACAAAAAGGGTTTTGTTTCAGGTATTGGGGTTGACAACTCGTAGGGCAAATTGCGTTCGGGAGTCGTGAGAGCGATGAGAATGTTACGTTCGTCGCCTGACTGGACTCTTTCGATGGCAAAGGCAGTAAGTATGTCCTGAAACTGAGACCCAAAAGAAGACGACCTTTACATCAAGCAAACAATAAAATTACACTAACGTTATACAAAACAGTTAGGCTCCACTATGAGATTTAAATTATTGTAATCATTGCTATGATAGTTTAGGGCTGTCTTTAACCATATAAGTCTCCTGTTCCTTCCACTCTATCAATTATCAGCATGCGCCCGCATAGGTTAATATATTTTGTACATCCATGTACCTGTCAGTAAATGTTCTGACAGCAAAATCTACTCCTCTTCTTCCAACTAAACATACAGGAAACCTAACCCTGTAGTTACAACTGAGTGGGGTATGCTATTCATCTTACAACATTTAAATGAATTTACATAAAATACAGCATTTGACATTACACAATAGTTGGTATGCGCCCTTTTTGGGGAAAATATTAACATCACACAAGTGGATACATAGAAAAGGTAATGTTCAACACTTTGAGCGCAAGAGAAATTCTTCTGGTCAGACACACCAGGTGCGCTTAGGTAACATTATAGTTAGCTGATCGCTGCTGACCAGTGGGGAATTAGTTCTGAAGGCCAGAACGTAAACAAACCGTGGGGTGGGGTCTGAGAAGGGGAATAATGGGCCACTCAGGTAGAATCCGAAAGAAAAGAAAATAAAAAAATGTAGAGGAAACAAAAACATTAAAAGAGTAATAAAATTGGGACGAGATGGAAAAATAAATTATCAGTCACCGTGACAATGATTATGTACTACTTGATAGGGTTTCACAAATAAAAGTGGCACGGCTGTCATCAAGAACGAGTTTTTCTGTGACTGCGGAACGTATGTGTGAAAGCCTTGATGATTCATCGATTGCAGTGTCATGCTCTAGTAGGCGATCATTAATTAACCTCAGTATCTCCCCCTTATCCATATCCAATGCACCTTCTGTGGGTACTCTTGAAGCTAGTCTGTTAGCCCTTTCATTGCCGCATGCCCCTGCATGACCAGGACAGTATATCCACACCAATTCCTGACGATTCGAGACGTCTATGGAGGTTTTCCATTCGTGCCGGAGCCATTCACTTTGGACCTTCCGAGATTGTGAGTCTGATACAATTAGTGTCTTTGTTAATGAAATCTCAGACAGCCTCTACCTCCATTCTCATGCTGAAGTTTTTTTAATGTAAACCCCGCTATGTTCAGACTGCAACACGAAGTAAATCTGGTTTCATAAAAAAAGGAATGCGAAAACAGTGGCGATATTCTTAGACGTAGCAAGAAAAGGCATACTCTACATCAGGGGTGTCAAACTCAGTTATCATGGGACAACACAACGTAAGCATTCTGAATGGGGTTGCGCTATAGTTTCGTTTGCAATAATAGCTATATTTTGCAGAATACAATTCTGTACAATATATATATATATATATATATATATATATATATATATATATATATATATATATATATATATATATATATATATATATATATATATATATATATATATATATATACTGAAGCACATTAAAAACGCACCACTATTATATATACTGATGCCGAGAAGCTGGCAAAAAAAAGTGTGGGAATGGATTTTCCCCGTGTTTGCCATGCGGTAGAGAGCGAATGGCTGCTGGAATGGAAAGTGCAAGATTCAACCCACGGGTGTGTGTACAGACTACATGAAAACGATGAAAGTTACACGTGCAACACGATTCCCAACAGCTATGACCCTGAAAATGTGTACGCGTTCTGGCAGTATACTCGGTATAAAAAGGCCGTTGAGACAAAACACCCAGTACATGTGCTTGAAATGCCACGACTATCTGAAAACGACCGCCAACGAGCCATTGGTATGTTGGAGACCGGAATGAGCTCGCGGGCCATTGCCAGAAGGATGAATTGCCACCACAGCACTATTGTACGTCTCAGTGAACGTTACGGAACCACTGGCAGTGCCCGGGATAGACTTCGGAGTGGCCAACCACGAGTTACTACCCCTGCGCAAGATCGTCATATTGTGCTGAGTCACCTAAGGAATCGTACTCTCCCGGCAAGTCAAACAGCAAGAGCAATAGTGGGTAGACATGGGCAAGTCTCTCGAATGACAGTCATACGACGACTCAGAGATACAGGCCTTACTGCAAGACGACCTTATGTTGGGCCAAACTTGACTCACAGACATCGTTAGCAGCGCCTGCAATGGGCAGAGCAACATATCAGATGGACTAGACTGCAGTTGAATGCTGTCCTATTCACAGACGAGAACAGATTCAACATATCCTTTGCAGATGGACGTATGCGGATTTAGCGACGGTGTGAAGAGCGCTTTGCAGATTGCTGTGTCAACCGATTTCGAGGTGGCAGTATTCACATTTGGGGAGGATTCAGTTTTCACCATCGCTTGCCTCTTCACGTCTTCCGTGGAAATGTTAATGCTGTGACATATCGAGATGAGGTTCTGGATGCACTGGTTGCTCCTGCGTTCACAATTTATCCAGACTTGCAGCTTCTCCAGCAGGAAAACGCACGTGCATTTTTTTGTATTTTTGGTTTTCTCCCTTGCCTGCACAGAATGCAATGAATTTCATAACAATCAAATGTACAAATTAATGACCAGCATGGATTCATAGGAAAATGAATAAAGATTCCAAATATGTAAACTTGTACACACTTATATTTACATTTCACACTCTGTTCCTGGATTATACAGGTGGTGCGTTTTTAATGTGCTTCAGTATATATATATATATATATATATTATATATATATATATATATATATATATATATATATATATATATATATATATATACCCATATGTGATAGGGTGGGCGAGATGATGATGATGACGTTGTGATATTTGATCACTCTCTTTTCACACTCGCACCGACCCGAACAACAATAAAAACTCTTGATTCTGAGGCAGGGGCTGTATTTATTTCTACAACCCTGTCAGTGACTACAAGTACACAAAGCAAACATTAAACAAATAAACCAGCAAACAAAACACCAAACAAACAAACACCCAGCTAGTGCTCAGTTCCTAATCCTGAAACGCAAACAAAGCACGGGCTAGTTAAAATCATAGTTGAATAACGATACTCTCACCTGCCAAACAGTCCTTCCACGCCACCTGATACCCTCAACTATCACACACGCACACACTCATGCGTGCCGTCCAATGCGAGTAGTAAGGTGTTGTGCATGAGGCTGGCAATCTCACCATGTAACACAGATTGCTACCAAAACCACTACTGCAAGAACACACACTCAGCTTTCACACACACACACACACACTCATGCATGTCGTCCAATGAGACTAGTATGGTGTTGTGCATGAGGCTGGCAATCTCACCATGTAACACAGATTGCTACCGAAACCACTACTGCACGAGCATATGAATACTTCATGCGGAGGCAAACCACACTGGTGGCCCCATGCTCCCTCAGGAGCGGAGAAGAGAAATATATATCTCCAAGTGAGCCCACGTGCTCTCACAAACCATTCTACACATAACCATAATTAAACAATAATAAAATGGACATAAAATAATATTCAACTATCTGTGCAACAAATACTCTCATTAATGAGAATAAACCACCACCCCGCAACTGATCCATCTCAATACTTGTTCCTGCTATCTGAACATGTCGTAAGTGACGACTGGTGCGCCTGGCCACAAGCGTGTCGTATATGACCCCTGATGAGATTGGGAACTCATCACATGAAACACATTGTTACAGAAACAACCCTCGTAATAGCATAGAAATGCTTCTTGTGGGCCTGTAATGGACACCAGCTGCATTGGTGTTTCCATGCTCCGCCGGGAGCAACCAGAGAAACACATGTCTCAACAAAGGAGTCGCCTCGCGCTCTCCAGAAATCTAAATACATATCCTCACCTCACTCAAAGTAACCCACTAAAGATATACAGTAGAAATATCAATAATCGTGAAATACACTCAATTACTCTTATATTAAAGAACAAAATAAAATTATTCTTAACTTTAACAACTAGAACTAAAGTCATCGCTACGTGGCCGCCATCTTGCTATTTTTCTAACAAGTCAATATTATCTAAATTCAAGTGAAATAGTTTCACACTATATTTGCCTTTCTCATGAATGGAATAATCGCTCTTAAACTTTCACATCTATCTATCTATTTATTTCATTAACCATTAAAACAGACACGCTCAATATAATTTCAGAATTATAGAACACTAATGCTATTGTTACGCACATAATTTTTATAAGACTGTGTGTAATTAATCTGTATGAATTGTACACTTTAAATTTTTTGATCAAAGGTAGATAATCCTTGTTTAACTGTGGTTACATTTTACTATGGGGGTTACCTTCTCTTGTGTCTTGACTCGTCAATCCATTTTTTCGAACGATGTCTCCTTATACGGTAGTATCGGTCAACTGTTTCTTGGAATGATTGAAACCAGGGTTGAGGTTTATTCCCTGTCCATATAAGGCGTGATTTCTGAACATAGCTTTGTTGGAATGTTTCCTTCATCGTCTCGTTTTGAGTGTTACTCAGGCGTATGCGTTCTGCGCATGTCTGAACTTTAAGAGAGTTAGAATAGTCTTCCGCCCAGGGAGTCGAGGAGATGTACTGAGCAGAGAGGACGCCATGCTGCGTCTGTGATTTTTGATAGGGAATTCTGTAGTCCTCCTGTGAGTTAGTTAACTAACGAGGCTTTCCCTATATGATTCGAAAACGCCTGGAGGCGTATGTTTTGTGGTGTTGATTCTGAAGCAAGGTAATACCCTCCTTTATTGAACTCTGTGATCTACCTAGATGTTTGACATTTTGTCGTTCTCTGCTCGCTTGTGTGTTACAGAAAGGAGAGGTTCTTCTACTAGGAATTACACCCCAGGTATCTTCATACCTGAGATCTATATATATATACGGGTCGCTCTAGGCCCAGAGAAAGATTTCTATGTTCTAGGATCTTCGCTATGCCAGCGATTGCACCTATGTCGAGGGTTAGACTTAGCGATGCTATAAAGGTCAGCTTGACCTGTACTCCTGAAATGCCATTCCCGTGCGTTCAGTGGTGAACTCATTTACATATCTGATCTGCCAGCATCAGAGAGGAGTACTGATATTTATGAATATTTATGATATGAAGCTGAGGCTATCGTCAGCTAGGATTACCTATATCAACTTAGAGAATGTGTGCAGATCCATGAAGAAACTTTATCAATGCTGAATACTATGAACTGTCATGTCCATGACTTTTTGTGAAATGGATGTATCATTATGTGTCATTGTGGCGTCCGAAATAAATGATGGAAACGTCACCAGCAGTTATAACATTTCTATGACTTATACATGTCATAACTCCTGTATTGTGGAACTGTGAATCTACGTCACACCTACACACACGGCAACCTACTTCAAACCACACAAGACACCATCACCACAGCCTATATATATATTCCTGGTGTCTATAGGGGTGGTCCTTACTTGGCTACAAATTAACAACGACTTGGACTTATACCTGTAAATGTTCATAGTGGCCAGATTGTGGCTTATCATCTTTAGTGGTCAGTAGTCAGCCTAAAACCACCCTTATCAGCTATTCTAAATTAACTCACGTGCTCAAGGCATTTACAGATTGAGTCTGGTGTCTAACTTCGTTTCTCTCTCGTCTGGGCGGCTTTTGCAAAATAGGCCCGTTCGCAGCCCGCTATCTCTTTTATAAGCCCAGGTCGAATCACTCAATTTACTGCGCATGGCGTAGTAATTGCGCCACGCAAATAACACTCGCGATATTTGTTTTATTAGGCACGAAAACACAGATATGGCCCACAATTATCAAATATAACACATCACAACTAATTCTTAGGCTTTATTATGGCCTAAACTAATATATCTTCATGAAGACTTTTCACATCCCAGAGTGCTGCGCGCATATCGAAAATATATGGGCGATAAATATGCCTTGAACCTGAAGGGGGAACCGGGGTGTCTTTACGTGAAGGGGGAAGCCGGGTGTCTTTCCGTGAAGGGGGAAGCCGGGTGTCTTTCCGGTCCCATCACACACACACACACACACACACACATATATATATATATATATATATATATATATATATATATATATATATATATATATATATATATATATATATATATATATATATATATATATGGGTAATTAATGTATGATCTGGTCTACGGCGTATATTTGCGCTCATGTGGCATTCTCACACTGGAGTGGGCAATTTAAATGAAACACACCGTTGCCATCTTTGAAACTTGTGAGACTCGGGGCATGTAATCAGAGACAGCCCTCGGTTATTAGACATCTTGATGCTGTCTGACACCAGAGTAACACACCTTGTTGAGTACAAAACCGTGAGAGTTGTGACTCCGGGCAACAGATATCGTGGGAATGTTACCACTAGTGGGCGGACCTTGAGTTGTGGACGATTAGGAAGATAATCTTTACTAAAATGTGATCTCATGTCATCCAAACTGAGCATAGGACTCCTAATTTGCTCCCTAGAGGGATAGGCGGAGCTTTGCCTGACATTTTGACGTGGCTATCATGTGGTACGGGGGTGGATATGTAGATTTAAACTGAAACAGTGAGAGAGTCGAGTCAAGAGTTGAGAAGGAGCCAGATCGTCTTCTTGTGCGGTATGCATCCTCGGTATGATACACCAGTGAGGTAGAGGATTTGATATCGCATATGTTGCGTCTGTGCTAAGAGAACTAACGACATAGAGGTATGCTTACATATGAGTTATTATGAGTACATTTTTACAATACTTTAGATTTAGTAATATTAGACGTTTCAGGTTTAGGAGTTAATAAGAGTTTGTCTATCTATAACAGTTTGATAGAAGCTGATTTGCGATGTATGTGTTTTCTAGTGTAATTTCACGTATATCTCATCGCTATTTTCAACTGTGAGACTGAGTGTTAAATGTGTAAAGTATTAAGTGAATTTATAAGAGGAATTCTTGTATCGCATAGCGTTGTATACAAGTGTGTACTTATTACCATTATTATTATTTGTGTAGTGTTAAATAATAGTTATTTTGCATTCTTGTGAGCCGTAAGTGTGGTTAATTTGACATTAGTGATTATTGTGAGAGAAAGATTAGCTTACCCTCTAGCTCCGTGAATAGCCTATGCCTATTACATTTAGTATAGAGCTGTAAGAATAGAGTATATATCTGCTTGTTCTTTAGAGCAGCTTTGTCTCTCACATACTGATAAATTGATGTCATTTAGACCAGTGCGCAGTGTGGAATATTTCATCATAGATAGAAGTGTTTCATTTAAGTTTTCTCTCGTGATGATGTAGTGTTACGCACAAATAATTACTTTTTTCCAAAGTCTTTGTATGATCGTTTTTCGTATGTATGATCATTATTTGACTGAAATGCATGTTATATATATTTTATGGTCAAAGGGACAGAATCCGATATATCGATACTGCTATTTTTTATGAGTTTACCTCCTCTTGTATAGAGACACGTTCGGTCTATAATGTCTTGAACGAAGCGTGACCATATCTCCTTATTTGGTAGTATCAGTCAACTGTTGTAGATGTTTGAAACCTTTCTTAACGCTTCTGTTCATGTCCATAAAAGGCGCGACTGTGTAAGACTTTTATCTCGAATGTTCTTAGAATCGTCTTATTGTGAACAGCGACTCAGAGATTGTCACTCTGCGCATGTCTCGACTTGGTTGTCGTTTGTTGTTCCGCCCAGGTCGGGGAGTTGAGAAATGGACTGATTAGCGAGCGGACGCGACTGCGTCTTGTGATTCTCTGAGGGAAATACATTGTCTTTGTGAGTTAGTTAGCTAACTAGACTATTTCCCCGTATTATTCAAGCCTGCCTGGAGGCATATGTTCATGGTTGATTTTCCGAAATAAGGTAATTCCTCTTGTATCGAACTTTAGGCTATCATCTAGAGGTTCGTCATTTTGTCGCCTTTTTGCTCGCCTGTGTGATTCAAAATGGAGAGGTACTTTGACTAGGATTAAGTCACCGGTATCTTTATACCTGAACTAGTTATATATCTATGGGTCGCTCTAGACCAACAAGACTATTGTCTGTGTTCCAGGATTCGTTATATCAGAGATCACGTCCAAGTCAGATGGTTAGACTTAGGAAGGTTATAAAGGTCGAGCTGACCTGTAATCCATGTATGCTACTCACGTGCAGACAGTAAACGGACGTATTGTATACATCTGATCTGCTAGCATCAGGAAGGAATAATTATTATTGTCTATGAACATTAAGGATCTGCAGCGGACCACGGTTGCAGAAGTTATATGTATTATTTATCAAGCTTCGCTATGATATTTGTTGTCCATACAACTATTGAGTATTGACTTCTACATGACTGTCAGTTAACATGAGTTTGAATGCTGCATTCGTTATACTATGCTGATGATAACATAAGTATCATGACTGTTTTGTGGCGTGCAATAAATGGTATAAACCTAAAGCGAAGTTACCATTTTATGACTCTACACGTCATGTTGCCTGTGGTGTACCCTGTGAACTGTTCTACTGCAACACACACAGCAACAATCTAAACCAGATAAGACACCCACATCTTGCATTGTAATACCTGGTGTCGATAGAGGTGGTAGTTTGACGGCATCCTAATTCCACCCTTATCATGTAGTTAGTATTTAGTAAGAGTATGAAGACATTATTGTTGACTGAGATATATTTATTGTTGATTACACATACATACAAACACCACACACAACACACACATAGACACATAAGCACATGTACTTGCATATTTTCACACATGTGTATGTATTATTACGTAGATGATGTTTGTCCATTAGAAAGATGCAAGTTTATTTTGTTTCATTTTATTTCATAGTCCAGCAGTCTGTACTGGGTTATATGGTGTTACGTAGAAAATACCTAAATAGCTAGGTTATGCGATGTTGCATAGGAATTACCTACAAAGTAAACTTGTGGACGACATTGTTTTCTGTATGATTCATATGCTACCTGATAGGGTTTCATTAATAAAAGTGGGACCCCTGTCACCAAGAGAGTTGTTCTGTGACTGCGGAACGCGTGTGAAAGTAGGCCAGAGAGAGTGACGACAACATTATACACGAATTCTTATTCTTCTTCACACATCGTCTTCGCACTGTCATATATATATATATATAACTAATAAAAGTTCCTGTCCAACTTGGCGGACATATATATATATACTGAAGCACATTAAAAACGCACCACTATTATATATACTGATGCCGAGAAGCTGGCAAAAAAAAGTGTGGGAATGGATTTTCCCCGTGTTTGCCATGCGGTAGAGAGCGAATGGCTGCTGGAATGGAAAGTGCAAAATTCAACCCATGGGTGTGTGTACAGACTACATGAAAACGATGAAAGTTACACGTGCAACACGATTCTCAACAGCTATGACCCTGAAAATGTGTACGCGTTGTGGCAGTATACTCGGTATAAAAAGGCCGTTGAGACAAAACACCCAGTACATGTGCTTGAAATGCCACGACTATCTGAAAACGACCGCCAACGAGCCATTGGTATGTTGGAGACCGGAATGAGCTCGCGGGCCATTGCCAGAAGGATGAATTGCCACCACAGCACTATTGTACGTCTCAATGAACGTTACGGAACCACTGGCAGTGCCCGGGATAGACTTCGGAGTGGCCAACCACGAGTTACTACCCCTGCGCAAGATCGTCATATTGTGCTGAGTCACCTAAGGAATTGACTCTCCCGGCAAGTCAAACAGCAAGAGCAATAGTGGGTAGACATGGGCAAGTCTCTCGAATGACAGTCATACGACGACTCAGAGATACAGGCCTTACTGCAAGACGACCTTATGTTGGGCCAAACTTGACTCACAGACATCGTCAGCAGCGCCTGCAATGGGCAGAGCAACATATCAGATGGACTAGACTGCAGTTGAATGCTGTCCTATTCACAGACGAGAACAGATTCAACATATCCTTTGCAGATGGACGTATGCGGATTTAGCGACGGTGTGAAGAGCGCTTTGCAGATTGCTGTGTCAACCGATCTCGAGGTGGCAGTATTCACATTTGGGGAGGATTCAGTTTTCACCATCGCTTGCCTCTTCACGTCTTCCGTGGAAATGTTAATGCTGTGACATATCGAGATGAGGTTCTGGATGCACTGGTTGCTCCTGCGTTCACAATTTATCCAGACTTGCAGCTTCTCCAGCAGGATAACGCACGTGCATTTTTTTGTATTTTTGGTTTTCTCCCTTGCCTGCACAGAATGCAGTGAATTTCATAACAATCAAATGTACAAATTAATGACCAGCATGGATTCATAGGAAAATGAATAAAGATTCCAAATATGTAAACTTGTACACACTTATATTTACATTTCACACTCTGTTCCTGGATTATACAGGTGGTGCGTTTTTAATGTGCTTCAGTATATATATATATATATATATATATATATATATATATATATATATATATATATATATATATATATATATATATATATATATATATATATATATATATATCATCATCAGTTGCCATCTCCACAACGAAGGTTGGCTGTAATGAATCTCCAACGTCTTCTGTCTCTTGTCTTGGTGGTGCACTCTGATAGACTCTTTCCTGTCCATCTCTTGATGTTATCTTCCCACTTATAGCGCTGTCTTCCCCTTGCACGTTTGCTTTCAACTCTCCTTTCTGTTATGGTCTTCTGCAAGGTGTTATGCCTTTTTATGTGGCCAAAGTATTTTAGCTGCCGAACTTTGACCTCCCTCATTAGTTCTCTTTTCATACCTAGATTTTTTAGGACCTCCTTATTTGTTTTCATCTCACAACAACAAGATAAGAACTGATATGTAGAGAACTCTCTGTCCCCAGGGGAAGAATCTACTGTACAAATTTACAAGTTAACAGGGAAGAGGCAACTCCTCTAATGAGTAAGGAAGTACACACACACACACACACACACACACACACACATACACACACACACACACATATATATATATATAAAGCTTGACACGAATAAGCCTATATATGGATGAAGAGAAGGGACAAGCATTATTCTATCGATATTTGGTCGAAACAGATAAAAGGCGTTAAAGTTGCTCGGCAAATAATTAAGGACCACGTTTTTGAGAATGAAATAAGATGTGAGTTACATTTTGACCTCATTTCTGAAGAGAACGTTGTGCACACGTTGGAAACGAGTAGAAACACCACACCAGGCCCTGATGGTGTCCAGTATCAACACATTAAACAGCTGGACGTCACGTGAAATTATGAATGTGGTGAGGGATTTCAACAACATCACACAAAACGCTAACGTACCGGAAGACTGGATCCAAAGTTACCTACAGCCTATTCCTAAATCTAGTAAAGATCCCACACTACTTAGCAGCTATCGAAATCATCACAGTGCAAAATGTCTATAGTAAACTACTTGAAAAGATAGTTGCGAGACAAGTAATGAGCCACCTCGAAAATGCACACATCCTTCCCGATACTATGGGTAGCTCTAGGCCCACGGAAGCAACATGGAAAAATGCCGGAACATTTGCGTTTGTTGTGTACGAGGGATTCCAAGGTAAACGAGAGACGATTGCTGTAGCAATTGATCTAGAGGACGCTTATAACAGTGTGAACTTCGAAACATTAATGAACTGTGAAATGGCTTGCAGTGTTAACTCGTGGCTAACTAGATGGATAGCAGCTGCCTTAACTGAGTGATCAGTTGCATGTCGCTTGTAAACGGACATTGTCACAGAATTAGGCCGTTCGCCTTCTCTCTCTCTCTCTCTCTCTCTCTCTCTCTCTCTCTCTCTCTCTCTCTCTCTGCAGCAACTATCCATTTTTTTCTTTATTTTATGCACATAAACCTGTCCCATTGCCACGCTTTGGTTTGTTGACCTCGTTTCGTACTGCAATAGTGTTATTTCACGGCTAATTCACCATCCTTAAGGATTAATTTTAATCGCGTTGTTAGACCAAGATTTACTTCATTCGGTCAACGGAAAGTATTGGTGACTTTCTAAGTAATCCTTTCCCGTCAGACACCTATGCCCGTCTGGGGGCATTGTTCACTACAACCACGTTCAGACACTTGGGCGGATAATACAAAAAGAATTACAGGTAATAATTGCTTAACTCACTTCCGACTAGACATTACAGAGAAACCCGTCTGGGTAGACAAATTTGCGATGACACTATCTGCAGACGATGTTACAAATCGTAATTTGAAAGGTTACTTAAGAGAACGGAAGAAATCGCGCCATATATGGGAAATGAGGTCATGTGTAAATTTAAATTTTAAAATTATATTTAAAATACGCAGAAAAAAATTGTTGGGATATACTCCATCATAATACGCATGATTGAATAAAATTGGCTGGGCAGTTCTGGATGTTATAAACAACACTCATGATTGGAGCCTGGTCAGATTGTAACAACCACGTGCGTGGAACAAAAGTTGCAACATATTCTGACACTTTCGCCGGTTTAGAGCACTGTGAAATTCACCTCGTCATGAAGACAACCAGCTAGCCAGAGTAAGGAATATGATCAGAATTCCATTTGTTGGACTGGACCTTGTTTGAACATCTTGTGGCCTTATATCCCAGGAAAACTCTACTTACTTTAACACGGAAAGCAGGAATCCTAGGAATCTGAACGCAAAGTCAAAGTGGGAGCCTAGTGCAAAGTAATACCCCAAACCGCGTGTAAGAGGCATCTTAAACAAGTTGCCATAACTATTGCTCTGAACCAGGAGTCACTAATCCTAAAGAGATTTTAGGTCAATGGTACCAGTTGAGGGTACTATCTCTGAAACAAAGTGGTTTGCTTTCAACGCTAGACACCATCATCAGACGGGTCTTGAAGACGCTGGACCAGCTTCGTGATTACTACCGGATATTTTTTGGAACGTGTCTCAACCTCCAGATTTGACCAGTGACGAGAGTGCACCAGTCTATAACCTGCAAAGAACCAACCATCGGCTGGAGCAGAAACCAAACTTACTGGCAGCGGAGTACAAACTTAAAAGCTGCCAAGTGAACTTTTCAAACAATTCCCTCAGTATCCATGATAACCTTTGTTTTTTTTTTTTTGTTTTTTTTTTTTGAAAGAGAATTATTCATTTCACACTGTTAAACATAATTGATTATTAAATTTGTTATTTGTATGAATAGTATATATTTATAGTTGACTTAATCCTTTTGAGTGTACTGCACCTGTATGTCTCAGTCATCGTAAATACACTTAAAACAGCTGCTAAATTAAGATTTCACTGAATTAAATCAGCTGGGGGCTTGAACGAGATAAATCATACAATATACCTCTTCACAAAAGTTGTCGGGCAGATAATAAGTTAACTGTGCTAAGACACATTCAACACTGTTCTTGACTTCTGAAATATCGTGTGAAGACTCTCTCGAGGTAGAAACATCATCATCCTTCTATTTGTATCTCTACGGAGAGTAATCTTGTGTAAAGGTAGATACCTTTGAGGACCCACATTATATACTCTAGGTTTTGGCCATTGTTGGACCATCACTGTGCAGAGCAAAGGGGAGGCAACCCGTGAGAGACATCAGAACCAATGTGCATTAGCCCGGGATTAACCCAGGGTTCTCCACTATCACCAGTGCTGTTTAACATCTACACAGAAAAAGTAGCCACTGTTAAGCCAACTGGGCTAGGACGAACATAGACATTAACAATTTTGCTGATGACATTAATTAAGGGCGCGAGAATAAAGCTGGGTATGTTATGGATGGCACAGGCAGAGGCAACTATTATGTAGATGACCACAGTTGAAAATATTTTCAAAGGGGCAGAGTGGAGTAAATCAGATGGGACCTGGACTAATTACCAACAAGTCATCATCAGCCTTGGTAGAAAGCGCAGAACTTGGGCCAATGGGAATGCACAGCTGGAAATTGATCAATTAATAAATGATCATGCTGGGGATGATGGTGCCATTGTGCACACTGATGGATCTGTAATCCGGTGAGAAATCAGGGTGGGGCTTCTCTGCTAGAATAAGGGGCAGAATCGTCGTTGAACATAGCGGGGCTTATATGATAACAACCTCCAGCATGAGAATGGAGGTAGAGGCAGCTACTGCAGCCATAAGGTGGTCGTCTGAGACTTCATTAACAAGGTCGGTTATTGTGTCAGACTCACAATCCATGCTTCGGAAGGACCAAAGTGGATGGCTCCGACATGAATGGAAAACCTCCATAGAAGGCTCGAATCTTTAGGAACCGATGTGGATCTACTGTCCTGGTCATGCAAGGGTATGTGGTAATGAAAGAGCTGATAGACTAGCTTCAAGAGCACCCATAGAAGGTGCACTGAATATGGATAAGGGAGAGATACTGAGGGCAATTAATGATCGCCTATTAGAGAATGACACTGCAATTGATGAACCATCAAGGCTAAGATTGCTGGAATTAGGCATCAAACATAAGACCAGCAGGGATGGACGAATGAGAGGATGCATCCGGCGTGTATGCAACCAACGCGCAACAGAAACAATTAGCATTCATACCCTTCGACATTTGTTGAACCTATGGGTTTGCCCGGAGTGCAGTGACGTCGATTCTGATGAATTATAATAATTATATATATATATATATATATATATATATATATATATATATATATATATATATATATATATATATATATATATATATATGTGTGTGTGTGTGTGTGTGTGTGTGCGCGCGCGTGCGCGCGAGACATAAATGAATGAAAGAACATAGGTAATTTTTATTTTATTTATAACATATAAGGAAGGGAAACCCGAGGCCTGTAAACAGTAAATAAATATTAGACAAACATAAAGGTATGTTTTCAGGCACTCGTAAGAAATAAAGAAGTAGAACACTAGACAATAGAAAAACAACAGACGTGAGTGGCTTACCCAGGGTTTGAACACCGGACCTTATGTACGACAACACCGCCTAGCTATACAAGCGAATCACACTATCCTCCCGGCCAGCTAGGCATCCCCCAAAAAAGATGCTTTGATGACCAGTCATTAGTGCGAAACGCAAGACAACACCGGAAGTTTACAATGGGCAGCTTAGCCTTATTAATGACGCAATCACTTCTGTTGTTCCCCTATTGTACAGTATATGTCAGTCCACACAAGACAAAGACCTTGATACTGTGTCTAGTAAATGATAGAAGACTTATGTATGTGCGCTACTAAACATTGTTAATAATCTCCGCAAAGTTACGCATATTAGTAAAATGGCTTGGCGAATAAAAATAAAAATGAGGAATACGACAATCATAATACATGTTTTTAATTGTTATTGTTAAACAGAATCGACAGGCAAACCCATAGGTTCTTAGTCTCCCTCAGTATATGTCGAAGAGTGTGAATGCTAACTGTTCCTGTAGCTCTCTGGTTATAAACACGACGGAGGCATTCTCTCATACGTCCATCTCTGCTAGCATGACGTTTGATGCCAAATTCCAAAAGTCTTAACCTTGATGATTCATCTATTGCAGTGTCATTCTCTAACAGGCAATTATTAATTGTTATCACTCTCTCTCCTTTATCCATATCCAGTGTTCCCACTGCTGGTGCTCTTGATGCTAGTCTGTCAGCTCTCTCATTGCCGCGTACCCCTGCATGACCAGGACAGTAGAACCACCGCAGCTCCTGCAGATTCGAAGTTTCTATGTTGGTTTTCCATTCATGCTGCAGCCAACCGTTTTGAACCTTTCGAAGCATGGACTGAGAGTCTGACACAATGACTGCCTTTGTTACTGAAGTTTCAGTTAGCCATCTTAAGGCTACAGTAGCTGCCTCTGCCTGCATTCTCATGCTGGAAGTTGTTATCTTGTACGCCCGCTAGGCTCTTTACCCCAGCAGAGAAGCCCCTGTCTGATTTTTCACCACGGATCATAGACCCATTAGTATACACAGTGACATCATTATCCCCGGCATGACCAAGTGTCAGTTGATTAATTTCTAGTTCCGCTTTCCCATTGCCCCACGGTCTACATTCTCTGCCAAGGCTGATGATGACTTGCTTGTAGTTAATCCAGTTATCAGCTGACTTACTCCACTCTTCCCTTTTGAATATATTTTCAACTGTGGTCACCTGCTTGATCGATGTTTCTGCCTGTGACATCCATGACATTCCCCTCTTTATTCTTGTTCCCTGTATGTTTCCATGCAAGGGGTGCCGTTTGTCTGAAGTTACTCGCATATAGGCTTTTTGCCTGGGCCATTACATATCTGGATCTAATGATTAGACTACAAGCATGTACCTCGTTGTCACAATGGGGGTGTCAGGAACTTACATTAGGTGTGTCGTGCAGTGGCGGTTCCAGGGGGCTGTCATTGGGGGTGCTGCACTGTTCATTCATTTAAAATACTATACATAATACTCACAAATTGTGACCACCATGTGAAATATCAACCCAGACACAAATGATTAGCGTCTTATCTCATCTAAAATCTTTCAAGAAGTTCTGAAAAGTTATTTTAAAAGTTTACTGCAACTAGGAGTAATCATTGTCAGTCGTAGCAGCTTCCCGAGTCTCAAACCGGTTACACGGACATGTATGCTACTATTTCTCGTGTTTAAAATTGTCATTGTAACTTCCCTTTAATTTGCTCATTGCGCTTGAGCTGTGGATGGCTGCAGCTCTGGTTAAAAAATTCAAACCAATCGTAGTTCGCCTCTAGCTGTGTGTATGACAAGCATTCGCTTATAAGAGGTCAAGGTCACTTGAGCTGCACTTTTTGCAGCACTTTTCCCCAATACGGTGTTAGATAATTTTTTGTGTGTATTTAACCCTTCCGGTGTAACCTCAATTTTTTGGTCTGTCCGTATTATGTATTATAATGTAGTAGAGACAGCAGTATGCAGTCCTTTTCTTAGGGAGTGCTGCAGCTCAACAGCTCATTAAAGAAAGCCGCCACTGGTGTCGTGTGAGATTGCGCACAACAATGACTCGTATTAAATAACTAAGCGCTACTGGTTACAGTTCCATAACATTTATTTGACTGTTACACAAGTGCTGAATACCAATTACATCGTCAAGCACACTGACATAACACTCAGGCTAATATTGCCTGTATGAAATAACTCTAAAACTACACTATTCACGTACTGGCTTCACTGACGTAAAAGATTGTAAGCAATTCGTCCCTATGTGTGGCATACACCCCTCGCACCAACATATTCACCATCCAGGTGTGAATCACCTATCACAAGTGATTGGCGGCATGAAACGTCGTCACATAGATTCTCTAAGAATCGCTCTCAGGCGACATAGTCACAAGGTGGGCAATTTACAGCGCTTTACTCCACAGTAGCTCCAAGGCAGGACCAACTCATCGCCTTAACATGTTCTCCACAAACACTACCAAAGTTCTCCAGGAACACTCCTAGGCGGGAAGACATCGCCTATATAACAATAGGTACGACAATGCAACAATAAGTAAGACCTATACCACAATCACTATATCCATCACAACTGTGGTTTCACACTGTTATAAAATACGAGCACACAATCAATCAATACCCTTTTGCTCCCCAAGGAGCATAGGCCTTCATCAAACACATGCCAAGTCTTCCTGTCCCGTGCCATCATCTCAAGTTCTGTCCATGTTTTCGTCATCATTTTTACCTCTGTATCCAGCTCTCTTCTCCATGTATTTTTTGGGCTACCTCTGCCTCTCTTTCCCTGTGGATTTCAGAACAAGAACTGCCTTGTAATGCTATCAACGTGTTTCCTCAATGTGTGTCCTATCCATCGCCAGCGTCTTCTTCTCAACTCTTGTTCCACTGGCACTTGTCTGGTTCTTGTCATCAATTCCACATTTGTGACTTTGTCATACCATTTCAGTCCTTCTATTCTACGCAAGCACCCGTTTATAAAAGTCTGGCTTTTTAGTTGTTATTTTTGTTGTTCTCCATGTCTCAGAGCCATACAATAGGACTGACTTCACATTTGAGTTGAAGATTCTTATTTTCATGTTGGACTTGATTTCTCTTGTTCTCCATATGTTTCCCTATGCAATAAAAGCTCCTCTTACTTTTTGTATTCTTATTTTGATATCACTGTCTGTCCCTCCAACTTTGTCTATATTGCTGCCAAGACATGTGTACAATTCTACATCCTTTAGTGGTGTTTCTTCAAGTTCAACCTTGTTATCATTTCTTGCATTTATTCTCATAATCTTTGTCTTTTCCCTGTGTATTTTCAGGCCCACTTGTTGTGACCTCTCATCGAGAATTTTCATTTTCTCTTGCATCTGATTATAGTTATGAGACAGAAGAGCCAAGTCATCTGCAAAATCCAGATCATCAAGCTGTTTAGTCAGATTCCACTGGAATCCATTTCTGTTGTGTGATGTCTGTGGTGGATTATGATTAAGTGATTTCATATATCTTTTTCTTTATCTTCATGGTTTTCTTCTACCTTCTCTGTCACCTACGCCTGTAGGAATTTAACCCTCACATATTCAAACCTCTGTCTTTTTTTATAATTTAGCAAGCAGTTTATGGCTGGTACCATTTAATTGCATTCTCTTTGATGCAGGCTAGCGAGCAGACCTGGTCCCGCTCACCTGTAATTATCTCGGCAGAGATCATAAAAATCGCCATAATGAGATCAGTCGGTGATGGAAAGGGGAGACAATTTGTCTATTACCTTTGCCTGGATTCGTTCGTTGTAAGTTAATTTACAAGATGCGAACCGCCATATCAAAGACTCTCGCTTTAATTCATTTACGACCATTTCTGCAGATGGCGAGAGTGAGGCGATAATATATGTAGATTCTATTTCATCTAGATCTTAATATAGACCTGGCTTCGGTATGGGTGCGGTAAAAGTTGTTTGATTCGCAGAATGAGATAGAGTTTATGTAGATTTTCCAACAGGTGACAACATCTGGCAAGAGTCTGCTAGTTACAACTTTCCCTGTGATTCTTTGTCAGTTTCAGATATTTATACCCCAGCAGTTTAGACTTCATTCATTCAGTACTGCCACAGCGTTAGAGAGACTTCTAGCGCGAGTTCTAGAATTACTGTAATAGAAGAGTCTTAGTTTCTCGTGGAGAAAATCTTAGAAGTTTGTGTGAAAGTAAAGATATATATGACTAGTTGTAGTGGTTTTTGATGTTATTGTATGGTTGTTATGTTACCTAGTGTACTGGATGAGGTCAGCTGTGAAGGCTCCTGAGATAAAAGTTTATGTGAGTTACAGAAGGCCTTTCTGCTACCACTTACGACCTCAAACAGACCTATTCTACTATTATGAATGTTAGCTACGTTAAAAGTCTAGGGTACTGAAATGTAATGTGTAGGTAAAAAATACACAGACACACACATGTAAATTCTAAGTCTAATAATGATAATAATAAACTCTATGATACACTGAACTAACACTGGCTTTTAGAATTTAAGTTTGAAAATTTTTTTAATTTATTAGTCCTGAACCAATTGTTTCTTTTGGTCAGGACATATGAAACAATATGTATTTATCAATCAAATTGCATATATATATTTAATCTTCTTCTTCTTCTTCCGTCCTTAGCTACCGACCGTCAAAGCAGTCAGTGGCCATTACGCCTAATGGCGTCTTAGGGCAACAGCAGAAAGGTTTTCTTTGCCATTATTTCCCATCACGCCTAGTGGCGTCTTTAGGGCAATGGCAAATCAATCCATTTGCCGTTGTTTCCGTAATCGAAGTGACTGGCAAACGGGTGATCAGCCCGTTGGATATATATTTAATAATCAAATGAAATTTTTGTACATAGATATATTCTTACATTGGTTAATATTAATAATATCTACAATGTCCTGGGAAAACTAGCACTGGATGTTTAGTTGGGGTGGCGTCATCATGCCCAATCTATGTTTACAGAGTTCAGTGTCCTTGACATATGGACTGATATTAGTGTTTATATAACAAGATTTTATTTCTTTAATGATGGTGGACACAGTTGATGAATCAACAGCAGGCCAGGTTTGCACTTAACTGGCCTGTGACGATGTAGTACAGAATTCTGGTGGCCCACTCCTCTCAGTAGCTGGAGTAAAATGTTAGGCCGCACAGGCATCCGCTCTTGTACTTCTACAAAAGCATCTGGCACAATCGTAGTGTCAGATCAGAAACTCTGAAACCAAAATTTGTGCCATGTGTCAACACTCTATTTACTGCACCACTCTTACACACAACACAGCACAACAACATTACACAGATTGGGTCAGATCTCTCTGACCAACTTAGCACATCTCACCCAGTTGTTATCAAATAGTACCAGTTTCCCAAGACTGCATTGTATCCGAAATATGTTCAATAGTTTCCTCTTCCATTCAATAAGGTGGGTGATATGTTCCCACTGATCTCAAATATAGATCCGCCTTCCATAATCTTAGATAGGTTTTCATATATATTTGTTTGTCTCTAGGCCCTGGACTGCGGCTGGGGACCTAGAGTAAGCACTCACTTGTCGTATTCATTTTTCATGATATGGCAGTATCAATCACTCAAAATATTAAAATAAACAAGATAAATGCTTTTTCCCTTACCACAATTCAGAATTGAGAACACAGTTACTTAGTACTAGCAAAACTTAGCTGAGCTGCTGGCTAGATTAGGGCGTCCCACTGATTTTTATTTAATATTTCCTGGAAATCACCTCTAGCAGTAACGAACTGTGTCAATGGACAGTCTTCTATAAAATGGCACAAGCGAGCGTCTGTCATTCAGTAATATAAAACCTTCTGTCCAATCAACGGACTTCCCCTCTAACTTTTTCAAATATTCAAAATATAAATGTCCAATTTCAGTCCAGTCTCAGTCTAGTATGTAGTATTTTCCTGTCGGTCTGTCCGTCTCAACTTGGCTTTTCCCAACACAAGAAAAAAACTACACAAATTTTTGTCTCCCCCTACTTCTAAGATCCTATGCTAGTTATTTTTAGCTACTATTCTCCGACTTTGCCCTAGTTCAACGCAGTTTGTTTTTTGCATTCTTAGGCTCAAGGACGCCAAAATATAACTTTAGTGAAAATACGCACAAAAAACTGTTCGCTAGTCTATATTGAACAAGACAGTCTTTCGTCAATATCTTCAGTGTTATCCGTCCGTCTGTGTAATTAAAAGTATATTATTTCTCTGCTCAAGATGGGCTATCAAACTAGCTAGTTTTTATTTTCATAAACTTATTATTAAGAAAAAACCTACTTTTCTCAAGGTTAGTTTTGAAATTTGTTTTTGAACCTTCGTGTACGGCGTTTGCCGCTATATTTAAATTAAAACGACCAATTACGGTAAAACGTCTAAGATACGTCTGTTTCTAATAAGAGCTAAGGTCTTTTTTTGTCCATTTCCTTACATTGTGTCAACTAGTGGCGTAATTTTCTCCTTTAAACTACAAATTGCGTCTTTTTTTTAGCATTTAGATTCAAACACGTGTTCAGACCGTCATAATAATTTTTTTTTCTTTTATCTCCGTTTCCCTCCCGTCTAAAAGGGTAAACCGTTTAGTCTGCATGTTCCAACTAGTTAGTTTCAATGGCGCTAGAAAGCGCTGGCGTAGGCGAGAATGTATCCTCGTATCTTACGTATAATTTTATCCCTACATGTTATCTTACCCGTTATCTTTATAATTGGAGGTATTTTAACGTTGCATCACTGTAATTTTCACCACACTAGTTTTGTCGAGCGATATAATTGTTAATTTGAATTATATCTTCACTAGATTGTGTGCAGAGTGATTTACTAGTTTAATCGTCATTAGAAATTCTCTAAGTTACTGTGTTACAGTGGATACCAGAATAAATTATAATTTCTAGCTAAAACCCATTCAGCTATAAATAAATTTAATTAAATTGATAGTAACCAGTCAGAGAACATTTTAACTAACTAAGTAAATGCACTGATTCATCATGAGTGTTGACGAGTGTTACGTGCAGTCTTTGATATCTTACAATATTATACATTGGTATACTTGTTATGTTCGCAAATATTTTGTAAACAAAATAGTGCTTAAGGGAAAGTCATTATTGAGTTACTTCCCTTGAAAGTTGTGTCGGCTCTTTCGATCGAACTCCGCGGATGAGTCCAGTTTTCTGCGATTTATTCTTCGTTTGGGTAGTAATAGATTGTTCTTGCTTCAGAATATCTATGGCCTGAATTTATGTGTATTGTTTGTCTGAGTAGGACGAGTCTGTCTTATATCTGTATATCTTTACATATCTAAGTCGAACTATATGTTCTGTTGTCTCTAGAGAGGTCAAAGGCTATTCGGCGGATGTGTCGCTAGAGTGTGGGGTGATTTGGCTTCGTCCCGATAGGGACTGTGTTTTCTATGTCGGCTTGTCGCCGGGGAAAAAGTGATCTCAGTATTTGTGGGGAAAGTGATAGTCGTCTAGACCTATCGTGTATGCTTTACCCCAGTGTTTATTCGTATTGCCAAGGAATGGCAGAATCATATTTCTGATACCAAGGTAATAATAGACACTCTTATGAACTCTCGTACGAAGCCACCATTTTCGATAGGTACGATTTGAATGTCTAAGAGAATATATTTGACTCGATGAAAACGACTTCGATTCCTAGCAGCACTATATCCTGTAGATTGCAGTCAAGTGTTCATGATCAAATCTACAGAGCAATGAAAGATTTAATGAATGACTAACTTTAGGACAGATTCATTATCTGTATCCAAACGTGAGTGACAGCTCACGAGTGAAGCCATCTTGGAACCAAACATGTAGTGACTTTCAAGAAGAGAAAAGGGATGCCCGTATTATCGCTTGATTAGTCCAGAGATCACTGCTACACATGAGAACCCATTGCTAGCGGTTCAATATTATTATATGAAAAAACTGTGCTGAACCTTATGTTAAAGAATCTTCGCTAGACGAGATTAGGTAGAAGCCATCTTGGATATTGTTTATAATCTGACGTGCTTTGTCAGTAAACTCAGTTGATATATATATATGGGCAATACTGAGTGCTTGGCTACTGACAGTCCATTATAATATTATTCTACATGAGTGCCCATGTAACATAACATTGCAAGACCAGTTATCCACTGTACCATGATGTATTATGCCAACCTGTGATTTGTCACTATCTGTGCTGTCGAGTGTGTACGTCCAATTAAACTTTAGTAAAGGTACAAAGTCGTTGGTGTCGATGACTTCCAGCCATACATGAGTGTAAGAAAAGAACATTTGTCAACACCACGAACCCTTCCTATCATTCGCACATTATACACTCCATCTATGTCTACACACCACTGCGTAGGTCAAGTTGACATTCCATACTCGAACCACGAGCAACACAACAACACAGTATTTAACTCTGGTGATGTTCGAGCGAGCTTCAGTAATCAGAACACCAGAGGACTTTATCAACTCTTACTCAGGGCAAGGGTCTTGTATTAAGAGTTTATCAACTGATGATGATGATGTCTGCTTCCATCCACTTATAATTATCTTTTGGTGGACATCATTAACGGGAATAAAATAACAACTTTATCAACGAGATATGTATTTGTGTCTAATTCATGATGATTGATTTTATTTAATGACTAGAATTTATTTCACGGGAGTTTTAAACGATAAGACAAGCTCTAAGTTTGCGGTTTATAATTTAAGTTAAATGACCGAAGTGAACATATTCTATTTACTCGTAGGTTAGGGTTGAGTATTTATGTTTTCTTTTCCTTTTATACAGTATCTTGGTCAAGCCCAAAACCTACCAGCGATTTCTGTTTATGTATAGCAGAGAATAACTAGACGGAAAGAACTATTTTTCTGAAATTTATATTGTAACTGGCATTGAGTTCCAGAGTTCCTTTCCAATAATCACAGTTTTACAGTCGGCCCGTGGTGGCGACTAAATCAAACATTTAACATAATCAAACCTGTGACATTACTTGTATAACAACCACTGTGTAGAGAAGAAGATAAATCCTGAACAGAGTTATTTACCTGCAACTCGAGGTAACAATCGATTATTTCAAGCTACTGTACCCTTGTGAACATTAAACATCTTATTTATTTACTACCTGGACAAAAATTGAAGTGACATTTATCAGCATCCTACGTACCATAGTGAAGCGAGCGCTTACCAAAATTAGAATTTATTAGCATTGGAGAAGCTGGGGCTTGTTTCGCCTAAACACACCATTAGATGGGCTGTATGTTCCTTAAACAATTGTTCCAGATGTGGTGAGAGTGCCTATTAGGTAAGAGAGCATGTCTTGTGATCACAAATGTGTCAGAGCGAGAAAATGCAGGGATGATTGATTCTTTGATTCTATAATCCATATATCCATTGATTGTTTTTCTTCTTAAAGATTACATACGCTATCTATTTCAGAGTAGATTACAGGAAAAACCTCTGTTATTTACGGTAGAGAGAAATCCTAGACCATAGTATATAAATCTGTGACTCTTTGGGGGCGAATAACTTCTCTTATAACGGGATCTTGGTTCAACAGAGGGGGAAAGGATTACACCTATGGGTCAACTCTGTTATTGATTCCTTAACCTATGTTTATTTGTGTATTGATTTGATAGTCTAAATTTATTTACTGTGTTGTGAAAATTTCTTAGGATAAATAAAATTTACATAAACTTATTCAAGTGTGTCGGTCAGCTCGTCCGAAAATATCTATATTCCATTGTTATAGTTTTCACGTTTGTACGTCAAACTGTCGTCACGTATATGTGTGTGTCGGTGAGTGGTTGATATAAAGTACATCTATAATTGAGCAATCTGTCTGACAAATACTTTCTGTTGTAGAGATAGGCTGAGCGAGAGGATCTCCTCGAATCTCAGGGACAGAATTACCTAGTTTCCACCATCTCACTCGTGAAAATCTATTTCTATTATTATCTCTCACTGAGTCACCTCAGGTTCTAGTCTATTCAGAAAGGACCAATCTGTGTCTTAATTTCCCTATCATAAATTCACGACAATGTCGATGTTTTCATAACCCAATCTACTGCTAGTACGAAAAGAAATATAAACAAGAGGCATCTCTGTCTCACTCCCGTTCTAATCCTAAACGGTTCTGTAAGTTGTCCTTCATGAAGAACTCTGCATGTCATGTCTTCATAGGTCTTCTTTATTAAGTTAATGATCTTCATGGGAACTCCATAATGTCTCATCAATTTCCAAAGTGATTCTCTGTCTACACCGTCAAATGCCTTTTCGTAGTCCACGAATCCGATGTATAGAGGTGAATTCAATTCCAGACTTTGTTCAGCTCTTATTCTCAATGTGGCTATCTGGTCTGTACAGGATCTGTTTTGCTTAGGCAACTTGACCAGATAACATTCCTTCCATTCTGCTGATATTTCCTCTCTCTCCCAGACTTTGCCAAGTAGTTTGTTTAATATCTCTGTAGAGGTATCAATATCTGTTTTGATGGCCTCTGCTGGAATGCAATTTGAACCAGCTGCTTTTCCATCTTTCAGAAGCTTTATAGCACACAGCTCGACTACAAATCATAGACTGTCTCTAGTCACATTCGGGTACTCTGTCAGTCACCGAGACTTATGTTCACCAAACACGCTATCCCCATGCGCACGCACAAGTCACAAAATGCTGACAAGAAGTCAGCCATGAACTCAACCATTGAGTTAAAACAAGTGTTGACAACCTCAGTGACTCTTACTTACACTCACTCCATCCTTCACCCACATGAAACCGTTCTGTGACAAGGGGTTTCACGCGTACAGCCCAAAACTAAACGCATCCCTTCATTTGGAATACGTTCTAGTTTTTCATATTATGTTACTAACAGCGTTAGTATTCCCAGCCCATACTCAGTGACTGGTTCCAAAGGTTGTTATAGCCGGGAGTTGTAGTGAGGATAAGCTCTAACTGCAGATAAATACTTCTACGGCACGCGCCTCAAATAGCCTCTGACAACCAAGTCCAGATCCTGGCCTTCATGAGTGGCTCAATTTGAGCCCGGCGGAACTGTTTCCACTGATGGGGGGGGGGGGGGGGGGCGAAGGCGAGTCACCGGCGCCTTAATACCAGTAGCTTCGGGCAGATAGGGCTAGTGATCCTTGGTTGGTAGCCTATCTAAGAGAAGGTGAAACTCTGAATTCAAACCACCGCTGCATAGCGGGAATATCCATTTATAGGAAAGGTTTCGGAAGTAAACCCTGAGGAAAAATCCGGAGTCGTAGTCCCTAAGGCAGTCTAATGTTGATTCGACATTATTCTGGCAACTCCTGTGACGTGGCTGGTACCAAACTGTATCGGCTACTGCCGTTCCTTTGGATCTACCGGCTGCGTGGAGAGGGGGAACAAGTTGCATGGGAAACAGCTTGATCTCCATATAACTGTGCCCAAGCTCGCGCCCTGGAGACGACACTCCAGGTTCACCCTATAGAGAAGTAGCAGTTACCGGTTATAAGCATTTTGTCAAATTGGCGACGGGCATAGCGCCAAGGGCTACTTCCGACAGTGGGAGAGGTTCTAGGATCTCACTGGACAGCTACGGCCCGCTTTAAGCTGGGCTGCCCCCAGTAAATTAGGTGTTGTCCGGCAACTGTCTGCTTTCCCTATTGGGTGCATGGGGATTAGGGACAAACTGTGGACAGAACATTTTGCACCAAGCAATTATAAAAATAGAAATAAAAAACCTATCAGATCGGGATTCTGGAACATCTGGACTGGACTATCCGAAAACCTACAGGTCAAAAACGATGTCGGGAAGACAGACGTAATCAATGACGAGCTCAAACAACTTCAGGTGGATATAGCTGCACTTCAGAAAACGCGCCTGGCAGGCTCAGGAATGGTGAGCGAGAAGGACAACGCATCGTATTGGCAAGGGAAAGACCTTAATAAAACTAGAGAACATGGAGTAGGTTTTGCGGTTAAAAAAAATCGCTAAACTAAATTGGTTGAAGCAGGTGAGAATGGATCAGAACGCCTGTTAACGCTCCGCCTGCAAACTAGCGCAGGTCCCATTCCCCTTGCCAGTGTGTATGCTCCTACTCTGTCCTCTTCATCAGAAGCTAAAGTCGAGTTTTACGAGAATCTAGCAGCAGTCATCAATAGCACACATAGACAAGAACATTTGTTCTCCTTGGTGACTTTAATGCCAGAATGGGTGCTGATAATGTTTCATGGCCTTCATGTCTGGGCAGGTTTGGTATTGGCAAGATTAATGAAAATCTTGCCACATTAATGAAAACCTTGTGTGGAGCTTGTCCATCATTACCTCTGCGTGACCAACACCTACTTTCAGGCAAAACCCCAGTATAAGGTGTCATGGAAACACTCACGATCCAAGAACTGGCACCAACTGGATCTCCACGCGCTCGTAGACTGTGACTGTGCAGACTGTGATACAGATCACTCCTTGGTTTGCTGCAAAATCAGAGCACAACCAAGAAAACTCCATCGTGTCAGACATAAAGAACACCACGCATCGATACCAGCAAGATGTCAGACCATGTCATGATCTCTCAATTTACCGCTGTCATTGAAGCTATGCGCAGTGCGGCGATTGAATATAAAAGCTCACCGAGCGCTAGAACCCTACAGATCCTGAAGGCTATGAGAAGCAAAGTTCAACATACTGCTCGACGTTGTGCAAATGACTTTTGGCTCCAGCTCAGTGATGGCATCCAGACCGCAGCGCAAACAGGCAACTCTTGACAAATGTATGACGGTAAAAAGAAGGCCCTTGGTCCCCAAAAACGTAAGACAGCACCGCTAAAAACCATCAGCGGAGAGAAGCTAACCGATAAGGGTAAGCAGATGGAGAGGTGGGTCGAGCACTACTCTGAGCTTTACTCTAGAGAAAATACCATCACGCCTGCAGCCCTTGATGCTGTCAAATGTCTGCCAACTATGGAGGAGCTGGATGCTGAACCAACATTGGAAGAACTCAGCAAGGCCATTAATAGCATTGCCTCTGGAAAAGCATCAGGCAGTGATGGGATCCCTCCTGATTTAATCAAATGCTGTAAGAGCACGCTATTACATCCCTGCATAGAGTGCTGTGGCAGTGCTGGGAAGAGACACTTATTCCTCAAGATATGCGAAATGCCAAGATTGTACGAGGTAACACTGTATAAAAATAAAGGAGACCGAAGTGATTGCAATAACTACAGAGGCATCTCTCTTCTTAGTATTGTTGGTAAGTTTTTTGCCAGAGTCATCTTAATGCGACTACATAAGTTAGCTGAGTGCACATACCCAGAGTCACAGTGTGGATTCCGAGCACTGACCCGCCAGCTTCAGGAAAAATCAAGAGAGCAGAAAAGGCCTCTATAGACCTCACAAAAGCATTTGACCTGGTTAGTAGGGACAGACTCTTCAAAATTCTCCTGAAAATAGGCTGCCCCACCAAATTGCTGGAAATGATAAAGTCATTCCATAAGGACATGAAGGGAACAGTCCAATATGCTGGAAGCACATCACAACCCTTTGAATACGCAGTGGCGTAAACAAGGCTGCATTCTGGCTCCAATCCTCTAGGGATCTTCTTTGCCTTACTTTTGAAACATGCGTTCAGAGATGCAACTGAAGGAATATACATTCACACTAGGTCAGATGGCCTATGTTTAATCTCGCAAAGCTGAAGGCAAAAATAAAAATCAGAAGGGTCACTATTAGAGACTTGCTATTCGCTGATGACGCTGCAGTCGTCACTCAAAGCCAACAGGAGTTTCAGAGCTTGATGAATCGCATCACCCAAGCATGCATGGACTATGGCTTCACCATAAATCTAAAGAAAACAAATGTGCTAAGTCAGGACGTGGGTGTTACACCAGTTATTACTATCGATAACTATGAATTGGCAGTGGTGCACCACTTCACAAACCTGGGTCTACATTCAATGACAAACTCTCTCTGGACACAGAAATTGACAGCCGCATTGGTAAAGCTGCAGCGACCTTTGCCCGCCTCATATCGCGTGTTTGGGAAAACTCGAAACTCACAACGAAGACCAAAGCTGCGGTATATAACGCCTGCGTCACTAGCACACTTCTTTATGGTAGCGAGACATGAACAACCTATGCTTAGCAAGAAAGAAGGCTCAATACCTTCCATCTACGGTGTCTTCGCCACATCCTCGGCATTTCGTGGAAAGATAAAGTGACAAATGTCGAGGTGTTGTCACGTGTTGGCCTTCAAAGCATGTATACACTGCTTAGACAGCGTAGAGTACGCTGTATTGGCCACGTCCGCCGCATGGAAGATATCATCTGCGGACAACTGGCAGATGGTAGAAGAACAGTTGAGCAACCGCAGCTAAGATTCAAAGATGTGTGCAAGAGAGACACGAGGGCACTTGACATAAATCCAGCAACCAGGGAGGATGAAGCTGCCGATCGCGCCAAGTGGCGGTGCGATCTACGGTGCCACCTCAAATAGGGCGAAAAGAAGCTCACACAACAGCAGAAGACAGGAGAAAACGTCGAAAGGAACACCAGGAAAATAAGCAGTTGAGGACTGTCACCTCAGGGGGGCATTCCCATAGTCAGTTTTGACTGAAGGGGCTATTATTATTATTATTATTATACTCAATGACTGATATGACGAGCGGATATACGATTTTTTAATTTCTATTTCACACTAAACGTTAATAAATTCATTTTGAAAATTACCACTTGCCTTCTCAAAATCAAAAGAAAATTGAGTGCTGAAACAGGAGAAATCTATTTAACTATTTTGAAATCTTTAAATCGCCTTTCAAAGTTAAAAAGTAGCTCCTTCCGGATTGGAGGCGTTGCGGCTAAAATTAGAAGCACCCTGTGACTATTGAAAAGTCCTGACGTGTAGGAAAGTGAGAATAATTACCACATTTCTTGTGTGTAAAATAATTATTTATTTACTGATTTTTCCCTTACAGGCTGTTCCGTAGTTTCCAAGCCTTTTCCCCTTCACTTCTGAGGTTGAGGTTGTTGCAGGTGTCTGATCAATTCTCCCTATTTGATTTTTTGGTTTCAAGTCTGATCTTTGCAACTAGCCTGCTGCATTCTATTTTGTTTTCTTTTGCTGTTTTTTTTTCTCGGCGTTGTTCCTGGTGTCTCTTCTTTTCTTGACCTGATCTTCAAGTGTCTTTGTGCAGAAAGGGTTATATTCCTTTCTGCATCCCCCTTGGGATCGTTTTGTGCTCTGCATCATGTATGGTTTGGGTGATAGTATTGTGCAGGGTGGCAATGTCTGTGTCCTCGCTGATTGTTGCTAGGCCTTCGTATGTGAGGAGTCGGAATTTTTCTCATTCAGCTCTTTTGTAGTTCCTGCGTTTGAGAGATTTGTAGTAGAATGGGGCCATGTCACTCCATATGTCATCACGGATTTTCATTGTACATTCATTCAGTATGTCTGCCAAGATGATAGTTAGGTCAGATCTCTATATAGATCCACTGGCTCTATGTAGGAGTGTAGATATGGATGTGGAGTCTTGTAGTATTATCAGTTAGCTGGTGTTACACAGTTCCTCTATACTGTTGCATATGTAGCTCCTATCTTTGTATCCTAAGGATGGTTTATACGCATTAAAGTCTCCTGCCATGATAGTTTTTTTTAGATCTGTGTTGTGGATGTTGATTTGGCTTTTGGAATTGGGAGGGCAGTAGACATTGAACAGAGTGAAGCGCAGTCCATCTCTTGGATATAATTTCCATTGTTTCTTTTGTTTTGAGCTTATCCGTGGACATCATTTCTTAGAAGCTGTGCAATACATCTGCACTTATCACATTTGCCTTTGTACATGATATAACCTGATATGGGTTTTTTGTTGTTGAAAATCAGCTATAAGCGTTTCCTGTATTAGTGCTATGTGAATGTTGAGTTCGTTTAGTTGTTTTCCTAGCTCCAGAGTCTTTGGTCTCAGTCCAGAGTTGTTCACCTGCAGAATGTTAAGTGTGTCCCTCGTAGCTGACTTATCGCTCTTGGTAGCCGTGGTGGTGGTGGTGGGGGGGGGGGGGGGGGGAACTACCCGGCTCGGACCTTTTATGAGACGACGTCCGAGCTCATGTGATTTTGTTTTACCTGGCATTTTCATATTTCTCAGTATGTGGGGTAGGGGGTGGGGTGTGGTTTCTGGAGCTTTCTTAAAAACCAGAAGGCTGCCCCGACTCAGCAGGTTTTGAGACAAGGCTCAACACTCTTCACTGGCTGGCTGGTGTTTTTAAGTGACAAGTCTGGGACACTCATGTAGTGGGTTTTGATGTTATGAAATGATGTTGATATTTTTCCTTAATGTACTGAATGAGGCCAGCTGTGAAGGTTCCTGATTCTAACAAATTTAGGGTTGAGTTATCAGGATACCTTTCTGCTACCCCCTTATGGCCTCAAGCAGACTTATTCTTGACTAGTATGAATAATAGCTACGTCTAATGTCTAGGGATATGCAAGTGTGGTGTGATGGTACTTTAACAATAATACACAGCCATACAAACAAGTATTAAAGGTCTAAGATTAAAGGAAGTAACACCTGGGATAACTTTGTACAATTAATAATTTTCTGTATTATTTATTGGTCCTGAACCTAGTATTCTTCTGGTCAGGACTTTAAAATTGAAAAGAATTCAAGATATATACAAAATATAAATTTTAGACCCACAGGGACAAGTGTCCAAACAAATACTGTTAAGTTATATTAATAGTGTTACTAAAATATGTCTATAACTGGTTTCTAACACTGGATGGCTGTTTTGGATTTTTTAATCACTCCCAGTCTCTTTACCATCGAATGTCACTGTTCATTTTACTATGGAACTATTTTATTTCTTGGATACAGGGGTATGCGGCTCTTATAGCTGATGTACTGTTAGGGTACCAGATATTTCACTTATCTGGCCCACTGGAACTGTCTGAATTCTTTCTGCCGAATGACCACTGCTCCAAAAGTAATAGGGGGGATACTGGCGACCCCTATCACTACTGGCCTCCAAAACTTCTCAACAGCTTTCACATAGAACTCTGGCACCAGACCAGTGCCAGATAAGACCCTGTAATAATGAAACAATGTCTCCTGGTTGATATCTTATTTAGACTGTGTTTTATATACAAAGGAGCATACATAAGAAATAAAGAGCTGGGTCATATCCAATGGACCAATCCAGCACATCCATTCCACAGTGTACCAGTGTTGTTTACATGTCTCTCCTACAAAGGCGGCACTGCATCTGCAATAATCTTATTAATCTTTCTTTTCTACCATACAATGGGATAGGTGAGCTGGGTCCATCTGGTCACCTAAGAAAACATTTTATTGCACAAGACATGTGCATTTACAAAACTGGCAATGTGTTTCATCTTAATTCCCCTTCAAGCCCTGCATTAATCAGCTTGGGACCTGATTACTTAGTCGTGATAGCAGCAACTCTCACTCACATTTTTAAACAAAATATATATGAATAAAGTCGGTCTTACCAGAATTCAATGAAAAAAAAAATACAGGTACGTTGAATAGCAGATTCCAGATGTACTGCTGGCTGGACTGTGATGCCTATACTTTCATATATTTTTGCTTTAATACGGCTAATCACTTTTCACAAAATTCACAACGTCCTGCTCTCGGGACTATCTTCTACAAATGGCGTCAAGCCGTTGAATTTTCTTAATAATATGAAAGGCTTTGGCCAATAAACGAACGACAATTTTGAAATTAAAAGCAAAACATACTTGATTTTTGGACACTACCAAGTTTTTTCCTCTCTCATTCTTAGATCTCTACTGCTAAATATATTTTGTGTTAAACCATCCCATAATTTTTCTCCCCCTTTTCTGCCCCGTTCTACAACAGACTACTTGTAACCTTTTCCTGCCTTTTTCAAGGACGCGTAAAAAAAGTCACCGTTAGTGCAAGTCCAAACGAGCATGTGTTGGTCTGTCTGTACGAACAAATACCGTCTTTTGTCTATAACTTTATTTCTATCTGTCGGATTTTTGATTCGAAAGCATATTACCCATCAGAACAAGACTAGCTCTTAGACTAGCTAACTTTTATAATCATAAACCTAGTAATAAAGAATTCAATATATTTTCCATTTTGGTGTTCGTTGTTTTCTAAGTTTCCACTACTTGCAAATGGATTGATTTGCCGTTGCCCTAAAGACGCCAATAGGCGTGATGGGAAACAATGGCAAAGAAAACCTTTCTGCTGTTGCCCTAAGACGCCACTAGGCGTAATGGCCACTGACTGCTTTGACGGTCGGTGGCTAAGGACGGAAGAAGAAGAAGAAGAAGACTACTTGAATGTTATAAAATTCGCCTCAGATCTTCCTTTTTCCCGATAGGAAGTAATTATGCGTGTGTGTGTGTATATATATTTTTCCACAGTGTCTGTGGTTAGAAATGTATTGGACTAGCGGGGTATTTTTAAATTTTCAAACTTGCGACATCGTTTTCGACACCAGCTAACGGCATGTCTCGCACTGTTGGCCCGAGTAGCTAATTCAAACCTCTAACACTTGACAAGCCGGCAGCAGGTGTCCGCTCTCTCAATCTTATGCGTTTGTGTGTTTTATTCTTTCTATCTTTCCTGGAACCAATACGCTAGTAGTTTTTTCAAACTTTTATCGTTAACCCTTGACGGGCGCGTTTTAAAGGCTAATAGTACCAACGCGGCGATAAGATTTCTCACTATGTTCTATCCTACCTAAATCAATGCGTTTTCTGGCGCGGGAAGAAGACGCGTTACAACTTTACTAATTTTATTTCTACTGCTATTATTTTGACTTTAATATATAATTAATTAATGATTTTATCGTTGCATCAATGTACTTCACCACACATCTCCCCACCTAAGAACTTGCCTGATGCTAGTTCTAAACAGTGATACACATAGATAAAATCAACTCCCTACGCCTGCTGAATACTCTGATTTGGATCACAGGGATGCCTACTGAGGAAATCTGCACCCACGTTCAGTGACCCCGGAATATATTCAATGGTAAATTGATATGGCTGTAATAATAACGACCATCTTAATAATCTGGCATTTTCATGCTTGGCCTGTGATAAGAATACGAGAGGCTGATGATCCGTTTGGACCACGAATGTTCTACCATATAGATAGATCTGGAACTTTCGTATCGCCCAGATCAAAGCTAGACATTCTTTTTCGCTTGTTGAATAGTTTTGCTCCGCTTTGTTTAACTTGCGGCTAGCATAGGCGACTGGGTTCAGCTCTCCCTCGGGTGACGATGATTTCTGCAACAACGTAGCCCCCAGGCCCAAATTGCTTGCGTCACTTCTCACCACAAATTCCTGACTCAAATCAGGCAATTTCAAGATAGGCTTGCTTGTAAGTTTTTCCTTTAACTCTTGGTAGGCTGATTCACATTTGGCTGACCAAACAATTCTATCAGGATTTCCCTTGCGGGTTAAATCCGTCAAAGGAGCACAAATAGAGTTAAAATTTTTGATATATTTCTGATAGAATCCACATAACGACACGAAAGATCTCACGTCTTTCTTTGTTTGTGGCCTAGGTGCTCCCTACAATTTTTCAAGGTTCTTGGGGTCAGGGGTCATACTACCCTGAAACACAGTATGTCCCAAGAACTCCAACTCTTTACCATAAATACAACATTTTGTTGGTCTAGCCGTCAAATTAGCCTCTCTTAGTCTATCGAACAGCATAGTCAAAGAGTTAATGGGTTCCTCAAATGTTTCTGTAGCAATGAGGATGTCATCCATAAAGTTTGTGATGCATGGGTTATCCAACAATTTTCTCATCATCCTAGAAAATACACTCGGAGCATTTTTCAACCCAAAAGGTAACATGTTGAATTCGTAATGTCCGTCCGAAGTGCTAAACGCCAAATAAGGTCTGACCTCAGGCTTCACTGGAATCTGATAATAGCCTTTGCTAAGATCCACCTTCGAAAAATATTTTGCCTTGTTTAGCCTGGCAAATAATTTATTTGTGTCAGGTAATGGATCCACCTGATTCTCTGTGACAGCATTCAGTTTCCTGTAATCTATACACAGACGATGTTCTCCAGAGGGTTTTCTCAGCAAAACCACACTGGAACTATATGGAGATTCGCTATGAGAAATAATTCCTTCTTGTAATAGGTACTCAATCTTCTCTTTCAAAGCTTTCTCCTTGGCAAACGGGATCGTGTAGGCTCTCATACAGATTGGTGTTGGATCTACTAGTTTCATGTCATATTCTAACAAATTCGTGTGCCCCGGTTTGTCTCTTAACACGTCTGTATGCTCACTCAGAACCTTTTGAATCTGTTCCCTCTGTTTTTTTCGTCAAGTGTTTACTGACTTTTACATGTGCCGGTGTCTCACATGTTTTCAAGGGATACTCATGGGATGTGAGCGGTTCATTCTTCATCCCTGGTGCTATCGACAAGGACATTAAATGTGTTCCTTCCTGGATTTCCCTGTCCAGATACTTCTTTAGAAGGTTCACATGATATACTTTCTCTTTCCCTTTCTTGTCGATTTTATAATTTGTTCTAGACACCTTCTCTAGAACAGTATATGGACCTTGCCATCCAATTTGTAGTTTGTTATGGCTGCCGGGCAGTAGAAGAAGCACCTTCTCTCCCACAAATAATTCTCTATCCTTAGCTTTCTTATTAAAATAGACAGCATGTTTTTTCCTGGCTTGTCTGAGATTATCATTTGCAAGTTTCCAACCAGTTTTAAGACGAGTGGTCAGCTCGTTCACATATTGGTATGATGATGTAACAGTCTCTTCTGCCTTCTCATCTGTCCAGGTCCTCAACAATTTACATATGGACTTAATTTTACATACTTATTTTTCATGGCACCTGTCAGGCCCTTTACATTAGAAGCCTTATAGTGAGGACTTTTCTTCCTAGAATCATCACTCACAAATCGTCCACTACCAATTATTTTCTTAGGGTTTTCTCCCCACTATAAGTTCATTGTGAGAGACCTTCGCTCTCTTTTCGTTTCCTCCAGTTTATATAATTCTGACCGAGGGAATGTCAGCTTAGTCTGGGGTAAAATTACTCTTGGTGCTCGTCGCATGGTGGCCATTCTAATACATTCGAGTGAAGACTGTGTGTGAAAAGGGGCCTCCCATTCCACTGTGTCTACTTTATTACAATTATTTTTATTTCCAGGCCTAAGTTTGCCCCGTGGCGTGTCTAGGTCCTGATCAATTTTCCCACTTGTGGGTGTTCCCTCATGAAATACGCCACATGCTTCTACAAAATTCTCAACGATGACCATCATATCTGGCCAATAATATTTTTGAGCTACCTTTTGGCAGATGATACCTACTTTCTCGTGGTCCCCATCTTTTCCAACATGTAAACTCCGTATTACGTCTGCCCTAAACATCTTGGGAAGTACCAGTTGTCCGTGACGTTTGAACCAGTCCCGGTCTTCCTATGTAACAATTTATTCTTTATGTAAAATTCTCCTTTGCTTGGAGGTGTATGGCAGTTACGCAATTTTTGAAAGCACGGCTTCAGTGACCTATCCTCAGCCTGTGCCTTCCTCATCTCTTCTGGATGAGTATTTATAGGTTCATATTCTTCCTTTCTGGATTGTGATCTGGTCTGCACTGTTGCCATGACCAGAGGTCTCTTGGGAGCCCCCAAGAAGACATAACGACATCCCAATATCAGAGGGTAAATGGGTGCGTCGATCACTGCTGCTCTGATTACTCCTTCCACATAGCGAGTTGTCACCGTTATCCTGGCAATGGGAAGTTTTATAAGTGATATGTCCGTGGTCGCCCCTTGTATCTCCACTGTTTCTGTGGTATAATGATCTGGGTTCACCAAGTGCGCACTCACCACAGAATCAAAATCTAAGCCTGTATCACATAGACACCTAATGGTGACCCCATTGCAAACTACATCCTCACACACTGGGGGTGATAAGGTTCCTGCTGTCCAGTAGGTTTGTCCTTTCCTCGCTTGTTCCACATCTTCATAGCAGCAAATCCAGAAGTTTTCTTATGACAAAATTTTATGTCATGACCTTCCCTCTTACACCATTTGCAATATAATATACCTTGATGAAAAGGTTTTCTTTCATCATATTTCCTATCATTGAATTGTGGGTTTTTGTTTCTAAAGTCATTGCGTGGCCTATCAAAATTGTGCTTACCTTTGTTCCCCTGATCTTTGTTATCAAACCTATTAGAGTTTTGTGGAGCCTTATAATTGTCACTCTGTTTCTTTTTAGCTCCAGCTACCTCTGCCTGGGCTGCCTGATACCTCTCAGCGACATTAAGTAACTCACCCAGCCTCTCTGCACCTTGTTCCATGAGAAACTTTCTTATGTCTGGAGCCATGGACTCTCTCAATTGCCCAATAAGGATCATCTCTTTAAGATCTTGAGTTTTCCCCAGAGCAGTCCATTTCTCCAAGTACGTCTCTAAACGTGCAGAGAACTGGTGATAGGTCTCACCCGACAGTAGTTTGGCATTCCTAAACTTTTTCCTGTAACATTCTCCGTTCTTTTCATACCTTAGCAAAAGAGCCTGCTTTAACATGTCATAATTGTCTTGGTCGTCTTTGCTCATCTTGGCAAACACTTCATAAGATGTTCCCCTCAGCCCCTGAGATAACTTTAAACTCCACCTTTCCTTCTCCAACCCATAGGTGGTGGCTAAAACCTCAAATCTAGACAAAAATGACTCAATGTCATCGTCTCTCTCAACAAAATGGTCTAAATGGAACCCCATAGCTGAAGTTGAGGCTCCCTGACTAGCAGTGGCATCGGAGGTAGAAGGGCTGGCACCATTTTCAGGAGCATGGCCTTGAAATTCGAACTCTTTTAGTCGTAGCTCGTGCTCCCTCTGTAATCTCTTCTCCTCTTTTTCAGCTTTCCTTTCTGCAGCCTGTTTTCTTTCCTCGGCTTCCCTTTCTGCCTTTTTTCTTCAATTTGGAGCCGCTTTATTTTAGCCTCCCGGTCCGCCTCCAATGCCCTAGCCTCTTTGTCAGCCTCAATCTGCAACCGTTTTATTTCTTTATCAACTTCTAATTTTCTTTCAGCCTCTTTTTCTAATCTTTTTTCTTCACGTTCAATAAATTTATCCACCTCTGCAGTGACATACTGAACCAACTCTGGTCCATCCATATTCATCTCTTTTGCAGCCAGCACAGCAGCAGATCTGAACTTTGCTAGGTCGGCCATAATATCAATCTTTAAAATGATCTATCATAATTTTCCAAACTCTTAATAAACAGAGTACTACGCTAATTAATTAGTTAACCAATTAATTAACTAATTACTGGCTCTCAACAGTCCATCAGTATTTATTTTCCCTTTTAAATACTTTTATAACTTTTGGGGACACTAGTGCTACAATATTTAAATTTCTAAACACTAACAAGTTCAAATCCCGGAAGAAGAGACCCCAATTTATTGTGGTGGGTTTTGATGTTATGAAATGATGTTGATATTTTTCCTTAATGTACTGAATGAGGCCAGCTGTGAAGGTTCCTGATTCTAACAAATTTAGGGTTGAGTTATCAGGATACCTTTCTGCTACCACCTTATGGCCTCAAGCAGACTTATTCTTGACTAGTATGAATGATAGCTACGTCTAATGTCTAGGGATATGCAAGTGTGGTGTGATGGTACTTTAACAATAATACACAGCCATACAAACAAGTATTAAAGGTCTAAGATTAAAGGAAGTAACACCTGGGATAACTTTGTACAATTAATAATTTTCTGTATGATTTATTTGGTCCTGAACCTAGTATTCTTCTGGTCAGGACTTTAAAAATGAAAAGAATTCAAGATATATACAAAATATAAATTTTAGACCCACAGGGACAAGTGTCCAAACAAATACTGTTAAATTATACTAATGGTGTTACTAAAATCTGTCTATAACTGGTTTCTAACACTGGATGGCTGTTTTGGATTTTTTAATCACTCCCAGTCTCTTTACCATCTAATGTCACGGTTCATTTTACTATGGAAATATTTTATTTCTTGAAATACAGGGGTATGCGGCTCTTATAGCTGATGTACTGTTAGGGTACCAGATATTTCACTTATCTGGCCCACTGGAACTGTCTGAATTCTTTCTGCCGAATGACCACTGCTCCAAAAGTAATAGGGGGGGATACTGGCGACCCCTATCACTACTGGCCTCCAAAACTTCTCAACAGCTTTCACATAGAACTCTGGCACCAGACTAGTGCCAGATAAGACCCTGTAATAATGAAACAATGTCTCCTGGGTGATATCTTATTTAGACTGTGTTTTATATACAAAAGAGCATACATAAGAAATAAAGAGCTGGGTCATATCCAATGGACCAATCCAGCACATCCATTCCACAGTGTACCAGTGTTGTTCACATGTCTCTCCTACAAAGGCGGCACTGCATCTGCAATAATCTTATTAATCTTTCTTTTCTACCATACAATGGGATAGGTGAGCTGTGTCCCTCTGGTCACCTAAGAAAACATTTTATTTCACAAGACATGTGCATTTACAAAACTGGCAATGTGTTTCATCTTAATTTCCCTTCAAGCCCTGCATAAATCAGCTTGGGACCTGATTACTTAGTCGTGATGGCAGCATCTCTCACTCACATTTTTAAAAAACAAAATATATATGAATAATGTCGGTCTTACCAGAATTCAATGAAAAAGAACACAGGTACGTTGAATAGAAGATTCCAGATGTACTGCTGGCTGGACTGTGATGCATATACTTTCATATATATATATATTTGCTTTAATAAGGCTAATCACTTTTCACAAAATTCACAACGTCCTGCTCTCGGGACTATCTTCTACAAATGGCGTCAAGCCGTTGAATTTTCTTAATAATATGAAAGGCTTTGGCCAATAAACGAACGACAATTTTGAAATTTGAAATTAAAAGCAAAAACAGACTTGATTTTTGGACACTACCAAGTTTTTTCCTCTCTCATTCTTAGATCTCTACTGCTAAATATATTTTGTGTTAAACCATCCCATAATTTTTCTCCCCCTTTTCTGCCCCGTTCTACAACAGACTACTTGTAACCATTTCCTGCCTTTTTCAAGGACGCGTCAAAAAAAGTCACCGTTAGTGCAAGTCCAAACGAGCATGTGTTGGTCTGTCTGTACGAACAAATACCGTCTTTTGTCTATAACTTTATTTCTATCTGTCGGATTTTTGATTCGAAAGCATATTACCCATCAGAACAAGACTAGCTCTTAGACTAGCTAACTTTTATAATCATAAACCTAGTAATAAAGAATTCAATATATTTTCCATTTTGGTGTTCGTTGCTTTCTAAGTTTCCACTACTTGAATGTTATAAAATTCGCCTCAGATCTTCCTTTTTCCCGATAGGAAGTAATTATGCGTGTGTGTGTATATATATATATATATATATATATATATATATATATATATATATATATATATATAGCTATATATATATATATATATATATATATATATATATATATATATATATATATATATATATATCTTTTTCCACAGTGTCTGGTTAGAAATGTATTGGACTAGCGGGGTATTTTTAAATTTTCAAACTTGCGACATCGTTTTCGACATCGTTTTCGACACCAGCTAACGGCATGTCTCGCACTGTTGGCCCGAGTAGCTAATTCAAACCTCTAACACTTGACAAGCCGGCAGCAGGTGTCCGCTCTCTCAATCTTATGCGTTTGTGTGTTTTATTCTTTCTATCTTTCCTGGAACCAATACGCTAGTAGTTTTTTCAAACTTTTATCGTTAACCCTTGACGGGCGCGTTTTAAAGGCTAATAGTACCAACGCGGTGATAAGATTTCTCACTATGTTCTATCCTACCTAAATCAATGCGTTTTCTAGCGCGGAAAGAAGACGCGTTACAACTTTACTAATTTTATTTCTACTGCTATTATTTTGACTTTAATATATAATTAATTAATGATTTTATCACAACTCACAGGATTGCCTCCTCTGCTCTGCAGTTATGGTCCAACAATGGCCACAAATTAGAGTATACAATGAGGGTCTTTAAAGGCATCTACCTTCGCTCAAGATTACTCTTGGCAGAGTTGTAAATAGAAGGATGGTGCTTCTATTTTATGGAGTCTTCATGGGATTTTTTTCAGAAATCAAGCACACCGCTGAATTTATCCAAGCAGTTTAAACTTTGCATCTGCCCGAAAGATATATTATCTCGTTTCTGAGCCTCCAAGTGCAGGTGATTTTTTGAGGAGAGTGTCTTTTGCTATGACTGGCTTAAAATCCACTTGACTAGCCAGAGGTTGGACTGGTTTGCTGACTGCTCCGTAATCGTCAGCTTCTGTGGTGAGGGCACGTCCCAGGCGTAGTTGCAGGGGCAGCAGCTCCAAATGTCAAAGCAAGGATCTTCAAAATTTGTCAAAGGCAGGCATCAAGCGTAGACCACAAGCTCTTGATCCATAGACTCGTTTCCGCCTGGTACCACACACTGGTATTTCCAATTTGTACCACAAAGGGGTATCAACCACAAACGGGTATCACCAACTTTTACCACAAACTTTAGAAGAAACAAATGTCTCTGCTAAGTCAGGCGCTTTCCCACTGTCCCTTGCACCCCCTCTTTTTCTCAGTAATTTTACCCTCCCTGCGCATAAATCATAAACCCAGTAGATTGGATGGAAAATCATCGTTACTCTCAGTTAATGTGATGAAAAAATGTGACTAGACAGCGGAAACGACTTTTGCCTGCTTTACTCATGTTTAAATATGTGTATAAACTTATTAAAAGGTTAATAAAATAAATATGTACACAATGATGTCATCATCATTCACTCCCTGCTCCACATGAAGCTTGGAACTACCTCTGCTTTTGGTTCACTGTGAGAGAACCATCATGAAGTAATCACCACCGCTTGCTGTGATGGTTCATGAATGTATCATTTTCATATACCAAGGTGGCCAGCCTCGTATGACCTGTACAACCACCAAGAAGTTAAATGTGTCAAATACAAAATGATAAAATGTATGTTACAACTTGCCCCGTATCGAGTTATATCTTTTGCAGACCTCTGGCATAGAAAGACTTCCGAATAATATCGGGTCACATGTTTTGAGTCTGTCTTACAGGTAGTCGAGCATTACTTTAACTATAATCCCACTATTATTCTGTTTATAAGTTCTGAGGACTTTGTGATTTCCAGTATTATAAAGTCGAGATTTCTTGCTGGTTAATTTCATAATGAAGGAAAACTGAGTCCTGTAGATAGTAAATAAATAAGTAAATAAATAAATAAAGGTAATTAACAGGTACTCGTTGGACATAAAGGGCGGCACTAGACAACAGAAAGGAAAATGTAAGTGATAGGATTACCGGGAATCGAACCTAGGACCAACCAAAACGGCGCCATCGCCTTGCTTTGACAGTACATCGTGAATGTACATCGTGAATCACGCCAAGTGAGAAGGGTCACGATGCATACAATATGGCCACCTTGTTGTTAAAGTGATCTGTGTTTTAGTTCTAACTTCTGAATGATGGTATAACGACCAGGAGGGACGAATAGCAGAAGACTTATATGTTTCGATTCTGGAGGATTGCTTCTATATTCACATATATGTATTATGGCTGGAAGGGTTTTGGATCGGAGGATATCGTAAGTTGTATGCATAAAATTGTGCGTTGATAGGGTCACTACACACTTTCAAGCGATGTAGGAAAATGTTCAATGGTCGGACGAATCAGAAAGTTAGATGGAATAGTAGCTCTCGACTGTCCGGTTCTAACGAGTTCTAAATGGACAGAATCGGATGGACAGAAGACAAGAACGACGAAGGAAGAGGTGGAACAGTTTGTACAAAAGGAAAAATTTCATTCATCTTGCGAACAAATTAAGCAGACCTAACGCGCCTATGACGACATGCTCTCTCAGTGGAACGCATTAGCCAATAAAAAGGGGGAGCGCAATTTGAACAAGGGACACTGAAACAAGTTTTGAACCAGACTGGACGCAAGGCAGAGTTGCCTTTGCCATCTGCAGATGTGTGCAGCCTGCCAAGCTATTGATGTCCAGTGTGATTTATGAAGTTTGAAGGTAAGCTGGATTATAAAAACTATCATGTACTTGTATATATTTTATTTATTGCAGGTTAATGTATGATGTATATTATCTGTGTGTAGATGATAGGAATTGCATCAGTTTATTTCAATTTGTACCCGATGAGAAGGATCAAGCATATTCAGGAAAAATATAAGGCCTGTGATTAATATGAGGAAGGATCAAGCTTTAAAATATTTAAGGATGTATAGGAGTAAATAAACCAAGATGATTGTTTGTACATATAACTAATGGAAATGTTTACGCTAGTATTGTATTACTGAAAGGACGTCCTTGCTTACTACGACCGGTCTTCTTCTTCTTCTTCCTCGTTCGTCCTGAATAGGACGTTGGTTGCGTTGTGTCTGTTTACGCCGGAGCTGTAATATCTGCACCTTTCGGTCGACACATCCGACTTCAGCACGGCATTTTTGGGGACCGGGTTTGCCTTCCCTCTGCGATCCCTACTCTCTCAGCCAGACTGCAGTCTGTTTCCAGGACCACCACGTGGAGGTGGAGTAGGGTCTTGGTCAGCTCTGGTTCGCTGACCCTGATGCAAGCAGTCAAGCTATGGGTCGCTGACTGCATTCTCTATTGCTGCATCTTTGGGTCCCTACAGACCGGTCTGACATCTGTGCTAGTCACATGTAAATCTAGCCAGATACTAGCCAAGACCGATATGTTGTTTCAGGTTCATTTGACAATTCGATCCATACTGTCAAGTATCAGAAGCCTGTGTACGTTCATCAATGGCAATCTCACATAAATGAAGGAACCCAACGTGTGAACTACAATTGGTTCTTGGTATCCCTACGGTTGGGTCTGCCAAGACTGATTACCTACAGTAACAGTACAGAGTCATCAGTCTCCAGGATCCAAGATAAGTGATCTTTAGGGACCTGACAGAAGCTTATGTGAAACAGCAGCTAAAACAGCCAAAAAAAGTTAACATATCTAATTCTAGTAGCACGTCAGAGGATGCTAATCTTGTGATAAAGTCAAAGGACTATAAGAACAATGATGATAGGAAACATTTTACAGAGCGATACAACAGGAAGCAATCTGATCATCAGAAGCAGTCCCCCCGTCCGACAAGTGTTTCGGCCCGATATACTCCTTTACACTCTAAGGGGGGCGGGCCCACTTAGGTCATGACTCACAAGCGTCTCAGCCTCCTGTTGTCTTGTATCGAAAATGAACCCATTTCACTTATGGTAGCAACTTTAATCCACAACTCCGCCAGCCGTGGAGGCAATTGTGAAAGTAATAAAGAGAAGACAAATTATTCCGTTCGCTCCGTAGCACATCACAACTACAGACACACACTGAGTCACCTGCGCGAAGCCGACGAGACTTGACACAGCGCGCTCGCCACTGAAATTCTTCCTGACACCCTTTATAGTATACATCGCCTGTCGCCTCTCAGCCATAGCCCTTTCACTAGTACGCCTAAAAACTCGGCGTATTGTGGACTTAGAAAAATTCCTGGTGTTTTCTGTACCGCAGCGTTTATTGTTACGATTTCCATTGCCCATTGCGGTTGTTCCACAGCCAGCCTAATGCCTTTTCGGCAGTTTCACTAAGCCTCTTCAGTGCCCTTGTTCTCGACTGTCCCCTCAGCCCCAACAGTTTCAATAAATCATAAACTGATGCAGCCACAAGCCCTCTAGCGCCCACGTCAACAGCCATGACCCTTGCAGTGAACCCATCGTGTCTCAGATCCTTCTTCTTCTTCTTCCGTCCTTAGCCGAAGACCGACCAAGCAGTCTGTGGCCATTACGCCTTGCGGCGTCTTAGGGCAACAAGAAATTATCCGTTGTTCCGTTACGCCTAAAGGCGTTTATTGGTACAACAGAATATTAATTGTTGTTTCCGTAATCAATGTGACAAGCAAGCGGTTGATCAATCCGCTGTGCCCGAACTTGCCCTCGCGTGTACTGCCGCTATAAAACCACTTCGCTACCGAGACGTCTGTCCAGCCAAAATTCTCTCGGGACCGAAGGTCCGCGAAAAAGAGCAATCTGGTACAGGCACAACACCCATTCGTTGCCTCCACTGCGCTGGGAGGACCCGGCAACCGAGACCACACACAGCCTTGAGAGGACAATGATCGCCTGAAGGGAGAACTTAGACATGCATGGCTTAATCTTTGAGACAAGCATATGACTACTGGCAGGATCAACCAGATAACTGTCCTTCGAACACAGCATTTCGTCGCTCGCTCGCGCGGGGAGGGAGACAGCGCTCTGTGCAGAGCGGATCCCGGCGGCAGATTATTCTTGCGAGAACCACTGGCTGCCTGCCGACTAGTCGGACAGTACTGGCCGAAAGCAACACCAGATTACTGACTGCCGGCCCACGACTCGTTGCGAGAGCGGGGCCGTTTTTCGAGACTGTTGTCGAGCCACGATACGGAGATGCGACTGCTTGCTAACATCACGACCGAAGGCTGCGATTTACGGACACAGGAGCTAAACTACTGCCTCGCTAACCGATGAACTGGGAGGGCCCGGTCGTACCGGGATCACCACGCGCAGTCTCTCGAGACAGCGACCGCCAGCGCTCTGTCTCAGATCCGCTTTGAACGAATGTTGCTCGTCTAATCTGGATTCAAATGGCACGGTCAGTTCAATCAGTATGACCTAAAGCGTTGCTGAAGAATGAAGCACTATATCCGGCCGTCTCCGCGATTTTCTGATACTCTCTGGATATGCCCCTCGTCCAGGTATGTCTACCGCCATCTCCCAGTCGTTTGCACAGTCAAGAAGAGATGGTAAACTGCTACCAGGTTTACTCGGTTTGGGGTGTGCTGACTTTCCTGCCCTCAGAAAGTATGTATTTGCGGTGCTCGGCCTGGGTTTGCTATTCGCCTTCAATCTTGCCAGATCTATTGTCGCAGCAAGCTCAGTTAGCACTTTGTTATGGCGCCAAGTGTATCGCCCTTGCCCTAATGACACCTTACACGCTGAGAGCACGTGTTCGAGTGTCTGCCTCCCCTGGCACAGGGGGCACTGCTCATGATCCGACTTTCCCCATTTCACAAGGTTGGTGGCCGACGGCAGCAGGTCATACATTGATCTAACAACGAAGCTGAGCCTAAGAGGTGCCATATGCCATATATCATTCCATGTCAAGGACCTCTGCAGGGCTCCTTCCCATGTAGTCCATTGGCCTTATTGGACCTGCTGCACTGCTTTTTGCAACCTCTTATCATTGTCAGCTCCTCGTATCTCCTGAACTACCATGTGTCTGCGCTCCCTGCTTGATGCCTTGGACCACCAGCGGATGTCTCCATGACCAAATCCCCTGTCTATTCGTTTGTGTGTATCCGATTACCTCCCTCAGTTTGAGTGACTCTTGGGCAGCATCAACAGCTTCTTCCACTCTCCACTTCCTTCCCGTTTTCAGTGTGGGCTGAATGGACTTAACCACGTCATCAGCTGACTCGCGTAGCATCATTGCAAGCTTTGCCTTTCCAACTTTGTACTCTTCAACAACTGACTTGAAAGGAAGCAGTTTTGACTTTTTGCAGTACAGTGCTACATCTGACAGACCTGGTGGTACCCCTAGCCACTTTCTCATGAACTTGTTGACCTTCTGCTGTATAGCTTCCACTGTACTTGTGCTTATTTCATATATAAGCAGTGGCCACAGTAACTTCGGTATCAACATGAACTGGAGGCACCAGAACTTTCCCAGGAGACTGCTTTGGTCTATGATCTGTAGCCCTCTGTCTGCCATTTCTATTGTCTGTTGCACTGCCTTCGAGTCTTTTAATGAGGCATCGTACACCCTGCCAAGACTTTTAACAGGTTCCTCAATGACAGTAGGGATTCTTTGGTTGGAAACCATGAATATGTCCTCTGCTATCTTCCCTTTCCTGACTGATAGGCTTCTCGACTTCTTGGGTTTGAAGCTCATTCTGCACCAGCTGACTAGTTCATGCAGGCGTGCTAACATCCTCCGGGCCTGATGTTCATCTGATGTCAGAATTGTTGTGTCATCCATGAATGCTTTGAGCGGTGGCATGTGACACATTCCACCGAGCTTTGGACCTATAGCCATTCCTTCAGCCGCATTGAGGATTACCTGCATAGCCATCACGAATAGTATCGGAGAGATGGTGCACCCCATCGCAATTCCAACTTCAAGGCCAATCCACTTCGTTGTGTATTCTCTGGTTGAAAATCTGACAGCAAACCATGCGAAATACAGCTTCAGCATTGCTGCAATCTCTTGTGGAACATGATACATTTCTAGGGCCTGCCACAACATCTGGTGTGGAACGGATCCATAAGCATTCGCTAAATCCAACCAGATTACATGGAGGTTTGTTCTGTCAGACTTTGCCTTTTGGATTGCTTCCCAGATCATTGTGGCATGCTCTAGACATCCTGGTCTAGACATCCTAGTAACAGTAAAGCAAGTGTTTATTAACTATACTAGCCAAGAAAATGGTATTCCAGATCCTGAAGTGAAAATGACAATACCACAGATTAAAGTGCCAAGTGACTTTTCTTGTGTCACACTATTTCTCCAAAAGGAAAAAAACATTCCTACAAACACTCTAGATAAGATATAACATTAATTTTGTGAATATTTTGTGAATATTTTTATTACTCTTTTCCAAACAGCAGAAAAAGAAAATCATTATAAATATTAAATGATTCAATAATTGCACCTGATGACTGTTTACTTTTTACCATTGTGCTTAAAGTTCTTAATAATTTTATTTATCCCCTAGCAGTAATTTATCATAGGATAGTTGTGGGGAGGAGACACCTTAAATCCTGGTACTACTTCTTACCATCTGGGCCAGTGATTTTCACAGTCTGACTATGACAACTATACACAAGTGCTTATTTCTAAAACTGGGGTATTGCTTTTAAGACCAGAACTCTTGACTGGCATTCTATCCTTGTATCATCTGATACATCTGGATATCTTATACTATCAACTATATAATCAAAAACTTCTCGTCACAATCACTACAGTCTTTGTGGGGCTCACCACTGTGAAATCCCCGCCACCCAATGACTTTTCTGTTTTTCTGGTTAGTACCACTACTTTTCAGCGTCTATGACAGCATTAATGCTTCTTGCTTAGTCAGTGGGATCGTCAATATGTTCGTTAAAGATGTATTATTTTACCAGAAAAGATTAATATGATTGCTGGTTTATATAGACCGATTTTAACTGCTCATGTAGATAAAATATTAGCAACCATAGTGAATAAAATATCTTACTATATGCACATTTCATACTGCCCCGAGTGCGACAGATTTGCGCTTCAGTGAGACAAAGATTTACGAGAGATTAAATCTTTTATATCTTTCTAGTTCTTGGAAGGACTATGCTTGCATAATATTTGACTCTGACGCTCACAGCAATTAGAAAACATTGGACCAAACACAACACCAGGCACTAAGTACAATAGCTGAAGCCTCAAGATCAACATCATGTGAAGCACTAGAGGTAGCACTAGGAATAATACCCCTCAAGCTAAGAAGAAAAAGATTGAATTACATAGGCAGTCTTAATAGGCAAAAACCACTAAGCCCATGCAATGTTTGTGAAGGATCTCCCTACCACCTGGGATACCCCTATGGATCCCACAAGATTCCCAATAGGATGGAAGTGCGTGGAGGAAATAGAAGAACACAATACTATAACAAATGCAATAAAATGTAGTAGTACATACACACCAGTGATTCCTGCTTGGGAGCTCAAGACACAAAGACAATGACTCTCCATTTACACCTCACGGTAGAAGGGGAACGACTAAGTAAGTAAGTAAGTAAGTCTAACTAAGGGTAGCTTGAAAGTATACTCTGATGGATCAAAAATAGAAAATGAAGAACTCGAAAGAGGAATATACATTTCAGCCTGGAAGCTGAAGAAAAATTTTAGTGTAACCGAAAACGCATCTATATTCAAGGCAGAAATGGTGGCAAAAGCACTAGAAATATTTACCGACTAGCCCGCCCCCCCCCCCCCCCCCCCCCCCCCCCCCCCCTCCAAAAAAAAAAAATTAACGATCTTAACCGACTCATTGTCAGCTCTATATGCACCAAGAAATGCACACGAATGTAACCGGCCAGACGTAGCAGAAAAAATATTGCAACTTAGTACACACCTAAATAATAGGGGCTGCACAGTATTATTAGCATGGATACCCTCGCGCGTGGGAATAAAAGGAAACGAGGTGGCCGACAAGGAAGCAAAAACAGGTAGAAGCAGTGTGACGGTATTGCCTCCCCTGCTTTGCAGTAGTGATCCACAAGTGGCCAAAACTCAAGAGTATCTAATATGGGCTTCAAAGGTATCTACCTTCGCACAAGATTACTCTTGGCAGAGATGTAGATAGAAGGGTGATGACACTTCTATTACAAAGGGAGTCTTCATAAGATATTCAGAATAAGCGAGAACAATACTGCTTTGGCTGAGTATGTTAACTCTGTAATTCTGCCGACGCTTTTGTGAAGGATTTAAGCACTTATTACTTTCTGCTCGTTTAAGCCCCCACCCCTGATTTACTCAGTAGAATTCTATTATTCTAGTATAGCTCTGTTTAGAGTGTGTGTAGTAATTTGACTGAGACAAACATGCAGTAACTTTAAAATGATTAAATCGAAGTTAAATTTGTAACATTACAAATAACAAAATTTAATAATCACTTTAGGTTTTAACAGTTGGAAAATAATTTGAATAGTTATAGATCAAGAAAAGTTATCATCACAGTCTTTAGGGAAAGTGAGATATTACAAGAAGTTCAAGTGGCAGCATATATTTGAACTTAGCTGCCAATGACGGTTCTGCTCCTTCTTATGGGTTGGTTCTTTTCACTCTGCTCGCGCTCGTCTCTGATCAAGTTTGTCGGGGGTAGCTCGTTTCGCTGAAACGTCACGGAGATTCTACCACGTGGGTCCTTCGTCTTAAAGCTTAGGCCACGGTTCCCTTCTTGTTCCAGAGATGGTACTTTCTGCTGGTACCACCAATAAGCCAATCCTGACTCACAGACGTTATGCTCAGATGAATGAAAGAGGCTTAAATCAGCCTCTTACACGCGTCTGGGGTGTCGTTAATTTTAACTTCAATTCCCTCTGAATCCGTGTCTTTCTTCGATTTCCTAGTCCCGGTGTTCCTTATTAAAATGTAGAGATTTCCTGTGCTTTTTTTATTTGGTTCTCCAATAAAAAGTCCGGTTAACAAAAAGGAATTGTGAATTTAGTCTTCACTCTGGCGAGGTCTGCCGTTGTCTTGGTGAGCGTGAAATTCACAGTGAAATAAAACTGCGAAATTTTCAGACTGTATTTCTATCTCCCTACGCATTGTTGTTATGAATCTAATCAGAAAGATGCAATCATTTCAAATCATGCCGCGCGGGTGTGATATTTTCAAAATAGTCCCACGTGAAATAAGGTGCGTGCCTGCAAAGGTCACGTATTACCATATATGGACATCTGATGCCTTGCATACACTCTCACAGGCAGATCGGTAGACACACATGACAACATGGGTAAGCTGTAATACTTATTACTTTATTAGAAAGTAATGTTGTCATAACAAGTCGGCCCGGAAGCGATTATGTCACACTTTTCTGCCCACATGTGTCACACAGACAGTAATCTCGTTATCTGTCGTATGAGTACGCAAAAAATCCGTGTCTGCCCATCTGGGTTACCAAATGAGCCGTCTTATCAGCGGTTCAATCTAAACACGCCGGCGACTATCTTATCTCAGTTGCTCACCGCAAGCTAGGATAAACATTATCTGCAAGGAGTGTCACAAATGTTTGAACATACAAACTACTTGCTCCTTAGCCGATAATGAGAAGAAATTTGTACTTTTAAAAGTACACAAATAAAAATCAGTACAAAATATGTCTCTGATCCTTTCGGAGTGAAACAGAGATCATGAAGAGGTCGTCCATTTCGTCACAAGCAGTCCAAACCACATAAACTCAGGTATAGGCACAACAGAGTTCAAAAGTATAATTAAGAATATTATAACAAAGGAATGGACATAAAACTGCAAACAAAGTCACAAAGGCAGACACGCCTGTAAACTGTTAAAATATCCAACCCGGACTTGTTAGATATCTAGAGAACCAAAAATATCATGCAATAGACTTCAACTAGGAACAGGCTATTTCATGGTGAAGGAACCCTACTGTTTAACATGTCTGGATAAAAACACCATAGCACATTATGTGCTAACATGCAAGAAATATGAACAGCAAAAACAGTTTTTTTAACAAACAATCACTTATGGAATACTTGAAAATGCAAAACTCGCCATCACCATTACTAGAAACTGTACTAAAAATTTACCTATCCATTTACCTACTCGACATGATAAAATTTTATATTACCAAAACAAGAACCAACATATAACAACCAGAACAAATTAGAATGACAAGGAAAACAAACAAACAAACAAATGTTCATGCAATATCAGCACAAGAATTAAATAATATAAAAAATAAAAAACAAACAAACAAAAAACTACCAACCCAAAACCAACAAAAGCCCAGCAGATACACACAAAAATGATGTCAATAGCGAGAGAGAGCAAATCAGTATCATGGAAGAAGATACCTTACAAACACAATAGACATTAAACAATGCCACAACAAACGGCAAATAAATTACAGCCTGGAGGAGCCAACACACAAGAAAAACAACAAAGTAATGCGCTATTGTCGTAGATTTTTTGATAGGAGTATTAAGACTTAGGTTGGTCCCTTCTGAATAGATTAGAATATGTGATATACACAGTGAGAGTAGTAAAAAGAAATAGATTTTTCCCAAGAGTGCAGTGGTAGCGAATCAAATAGAGCTGTCCCCTGAAAACAAGAATCTTCTCTCTCTCTCTCAGGCCTATCTTCTACGACAGATATATAAGAGTCAGACAGACTATTGACAACATATGTTACTATGTATGAACATACCACTCACGTGCACACCCCTTCAAGTGACAACAGTTAGACACACAGACGTGGGAAAACTATAACAATACTTATGTAAATATTCTAGAACGAGCTGACCAACACGCTGATTAGTTCCAGAGAGATTTTATTTATCATCTATAAAATCTTCTCACAACACCAAAACAAAAAAAAAATACATCAAGGAAAAACATATGCACATAGTCATACAATATCAAGAAAATGCTACAAGGGTGATAGCCCCGCTATGATCTTAACCCTAGGTTTAGCCCACAGCCCCGTTAGGATGACAGATGATGGCCCAAAAAGTTATAGATGCATGTGGTTAGAGTCTAGTATTGTCCCCCTTTGAAGGTATAGACTGACTTTGACAGCAGTATCTATTCTAACGTAACACGTTACTTAAGCAGCAAATCTCGCCTAAGGAAAAAAACACATATAACAAATGAGGGTATTATACAACGAACCTCCTTCCGTCACTTTCACTCGATTCTTTCATCAGGGCCCTGATATACTTACAATCGGGTTGTGGTTTCGCCGGCTGGCGCAAATTTTGGACACTCACACTTTTTTTATCTGTTACTGTCGTTTACTGAAACAGATCCCAGCTCTGCAGATTTGTTTGTTGGTTTCATTAAAAAATGGATCTGGGGAGCGTCTGCTTCAGGCGATAGTTATTTCAGATTAAAGTTAATGTCACTTGACTCCCGAGGTAAGAATTAGGCTTAAACGAGCACAAAATGTCAGAACACGAAGTTTCCCTTAATTAGGAAGATGACCGGTGGACAACCTCTCTCAAAACAGAAATTATTGGTTCCCCACTCACTTGTCAACACTGTCGGAAAGTTTATGTCATAGATTGTAATTATTCTCGCCGCCAGGCAGAAAATTTACGTAGAGTTTATGGAAGAAATTAAGATCTGGTTCACAGGCCCAGTATTGATCATTACAGTCTTTGAAAAAGCCCGTTAGTGGGATATGGTATTACTGTCTAACTTGCACCGTCAGATCAGTGTTACTTGAGAAACCCACGTGGTTCAAAATAAGGACTGTCTATTTCTTTCACAATTATGAACTCTTATTAAATGCTGGTAAAGTTCGGGTCACCCCCAGTATTTCACTGTATAAAAAGAAAAGCACATATAAATCATTTTCATATTATGTACCCAATATAACTTACATTTAAAACAGCAAGCCTACAGCTTGACTTATATTTAAACTTCCGGTGAAATAAGTTATATAAAATCGATCATCAGGAATTTAGGAATATGGTGCGTATTCCGTCAATATTCGCTGATGTCGCGTCTAGCATTTTATAAGTTTGATATAAAATATTCTCGACTGAATATTAGCCGTTAAATTAAATTCCTTATAGCTACTAGTTTGTTAAGCTTAGAAATATTATTTATTCTGCTTTCCACTGTATGCGTCACTAGAAAATAATACAGACTTATAAATTATACACTCAGTTCAAAAGAAACTAGTTAAAATGAAATGAGCGATTTAACGCTTTAAACACTTTAAACCCTACACACAATACTAGATATATAATATTAATATACCTCAAGCACAGCACTACGATGTCACAACGAAACTAAGAGATATCACTTATAAATTTAAGTGTTCTAGAACGAAGTGCCCACGTCTACTGTAAAATGTAGAATGAGTGAAGTGAGTTACAAACTCGGGCCAATATCTTAAAATTAGACAAAGGGCCCCAAACTTATTTCGCTAAGCGAAATTATCTCCCTTACTCCCAACATTTACGTCAGCTTCACGCGTGTCGTAACTGCCACCTACTGACCACGATGTACGCGTGTCAGTTTCAAATCCCAGACAGCCTGTCTGCGGTGCGGAACGATTTTCACGCTACGCCGGAGCTATTTCGACGAAACGCTCGCAGTTTCTGCAAACTGTAGACAGCTGTCTGTCTGCCATGCCCCGATGGAGCGAATTCTCACACCCCCCCCCCCCCCCGGGGACACTGGTCAGTCAGCGCTCTGACCGGAAAAAACTGCAGACGAATGTCTGGCGAGGACCGTATATTCACAGCTATCGTTCGACCGGCAGAGCTGACATCTACGTAATCAAGTTACTCGTGCGATTCTCAGTTTTGAGAAAAGAAACAGGTACAGTTTGAGAATACAGAAGAAAATATTTTCCGCACCCGAGTGATGCAAAAAATACAGGAAAAACAAGTACGGAATGATAATAAATAAGAGGATTTGGGTGAGAGAATAGGAAGAAGATGTAGGTAATTTAATGATATAAAGACCTACGTGACAGGACGTCCCCCCTTAAGATATGGAAGCACTCCATGTCTACGTTATGGAATTAAATTTCCTATAACCGTAGCTTCGGGGTGTCTGTCTTCTTCCCTCTCATCTTCCCCCTCCATCTCTTTCCAATTCCTACTCATGAAGTCTGTCCCGACGTTTCCTTCCTTTGGAATGTCTCCCATGCGCGCTTGAAAGAGCGTCGCCGCTTCTGACATTTTTCAAAGATTTCCTGTGTGTGCAGTGGAGTTTCCCTGCCACTATCGTCATCTTCGTCAGTTTTGGCGATCGTCAGGAGATGGTCGGAGGTTGGCACTGGTCTTTCCAAGTATCTCTTTAAGAGATTTAAATGGAAAACCTTCTCCATTCCTTGAATAGATATCTGGTAGTTAGCCTTAGAAATCTTTTTCAGGACGGTAAACGGCCCTTGCCATCCGATCTTCAGTTGGTTGTTCTCGGTAGGGAGCAACACCAAAACTTTCTCTCCTGCTTCCAGTTCTCTCTCTTTCGCGACTTTCCTGTATCGGTTAGCGTGCTTTGTGCGAGCTCGCTTAAAGTTAGTCGTTGCTAGGTCCCACCCTAGTTTCAACCTTTCCTTTAAAACCGACACATATTTACTTGCTGAGACGACTGTCTCATCCGCCTTCTCGTCTGTCAGAGACTGAAGTAAGGCTTCAAGCGGGCCCTTAATGGGTCTGCCGAATAAGAGTGTAGCTGGCGGAAATCCTGTGGAAGTATGAGGAGATTCTCTGTAGCCAAATAATGCTGCAGGAATGCAGAGATCCCAATCTTCAGGTTTCACTTGTGCCAGCTTACTTAGCATCATGTTGAGGTTTCCATTTGCACGTTCCACTATCCCATTTCCGGCCGGAGTATATGGCTTAGTGTGGATGTGTTGGGTCCTCAAGATCTTAACGATCTCATCCATCAACAGGTTTCGGTATGGAGATCCGTTATCCGTCAACACTTGCTGAGGGAATCCCAACCGAGTGAAAATCTGCATGAGGGCTTCTGCGACATGCTTGGCATCTGCGCATGTTAGCGGGATAGCTTCTGCCCATAAAGTGCATGTATCGACTAAGGTCAGGATGAACCTGTTCCTTCTTTTAGTCCTTTCGAAAGGCCCTAAAATGTCGATCACAACCCGTTCGAATGGTGTTCCCACTATTGGCATTTCACCCATGTGGACTGGGGGTGTCCGTTGCTTGGGTGGTACACGTTGGCACTGGGCACAGGATTTGACGTACCTGATAATATCAGTGTTTACTCCTGGCCACCAATAATGAGTGGTTATACGTTGGTTTGTGGCGTTCTGTCCCATATGTCCGCTGAAGGGAAGAGAGTGCCCCATTTCTAGGATTTGGCTTCTGTACTGTTTCGGTACTAGGAGCTGGTTGTAACCTTGGTCAGGCTTGCCCGTTCTCCGATAAAGTACGCCATCCTTAGAAAAAATGTCCCCGTGCTGTTTGGGTTCCTTAGCCATGGGCAGTTTCCTAAAGCAGGGTGCCAAAGTAGGGTCCTTGTATTGCGCTTCTTTAAGTTCCATAGGTAACAAATTAGGCGCAGGCTCCCGTTCCTTCTTGGTTTGCCCTCTTGTAGTTACCGCTGCCACAATCGGCTCTTCCGGTTTCCCAATACACACGTATCTCCCGCCGAGTATGACTGGGTAGATGGGATCATCCATAACAGCTGCTTTGATCATGCCTCTGACAAAATCAGAGTGTATCTCCACCAATGCAATGGGAAGCGCTGTAGGTGCATCACTCTTACGAACTCCACAAAGTTTGACGGTCTCTTCTGTCTCTTGACCGGGTTTAACCAGCTTTCTGGCAACAATGCAATCGTAAGAAAGCCCCGTGTCAAATAAGCAAGAAGTTTGAGAACCGTTCAAAGTAACAGTACCTCGCGTTGAGGGTCTATCCCCAACAGGTTTGGAATCACTGTCAACAATTCCGCCTTGCGAGACTGTCAATAAGCATCCGATGCGTTTCGGCTCGGTGTGCTCGGTCTGATCATATGTCCCGTGCTCAGGGGTTCTCCCTTTGCCACCTTGTCCTTTCTGGCTACGCTGCCATGTAGGGCGGTCGGGTTGATCAGACTGTTTGGGGTGGTTGGGGTACTTGTTTTTGTAGAACTTGGATTTTTCAGGAGGGGGGTTTTGAGGTCCAGTTTCTCTGTGGTTATTTTGGTTAGAAGCCTGAGAAGATTGCTCTAGATTATTTTTTCGAAAATGCTCCTCTGTCGGTTTCCGTTTTGTGGCCGGTAGTTCAGCCAGCGCATTTTGATAACGCTCAGACTTCTGTAAGATGTCTTCAAGTTTTTCTGCTCCCTGCTCAGCTAGAAATCTCCGGGTATCTGCAGACAATGTGTTCTTTATTTGTTCTGTTAAAAAAAAATTCCTCAAGACCTTCATAGGTAGAGGGGAGCTGTGAAAGCTCAAGGCACTTTGTTAGATATCCCTTTAGACGAGATGAGAAATGGTGAAAAGTTTCAGAATTCTCTTTCCGGCTGTTGCGAAACAGTTGCAAAAATTTTCGAGCGTTCATTTCAAAGCGCTCCAGTAACGCTTTCTTCAACAGATCATAGTTGTCTTGTTGGCTGCTTTCCAGTTTGGCGTAAACATCATACGCAGAACTTTTCAAAGCCTGGGAAAGCTTCATGTTCCAACGCGACCTTTCTAAACCGTACAGAGTTGCAATTTTCTCAAATTTTTCTAACCATGTGTCAATCTTCTCATTTAGACAAGGGAAAGATTCTAGCGGAAAAGACATAGCAGTGAGGTGAAGAGATTGACTGTTAGAAGGATCAGTTAAGGAAGAATGAGGAGAAGATTCTCCATTGCTGGAGGTAGAGGCAGCACCACGACTTTGAAGTTCTAGAGCTTTAAGAGCCAACTCATGTTGTCTCTCCTCTTTCTCCTCACGCTGTCTCTCCTTCTCTCTTTCCTCATGCTGCATCCTGCGAATTTCCATTTCCTCGTCCATCTTCTTCTGCTGTAAAGCTTCGGCTGCTTTTCTCTCCGCGTCATATCTCTCGAGTTCGTCTCTGACAAATGCTTTCGCTTCCTCTCCTCCCAGTCCCTCCTCTCTCGCTTCGTCCCTGAGGAGTTGTCTAAGCTTTGCCCTCTCGGCCATATTATGTCAGTGACTGAGACTAGTGGAGAAAGAAATTAAGAAAAGGATACTCTGGTTCCTACCACTTACGAGAAAAAATTACCAAAAAATCAAAAGATGATATATTTAACCCTGGGATACCTCCTCCAAAATAAAAATCTAACTATCGCTGCTATTAATCGGCAATAAAGCACCTAATGCAAAACACGACTACGCCAACTAAATGGTAGTTAAGGTTACTTCTGAAAAATAGGTTGCTACAGTGGAAAAGCAATATAATTATTGCAAAAATTAAAGAGAAAAATAATCCCTTAATTTTAATCCACTATCAAGTTTACCCCTGAAGACAGTTAGGGTGAGGGAGGCAATTAATCTGGACCAATAGTCCGAAACGCACTCCTTAACTTTAGTTCAAACACCTTCCTGCTTCAGAACCCTTGTGAATGTTATACACTCACAAAACTTTAGCAGCGTTTCGTATTACAAAATCATTAATTAACATGTATTCCGACAAAATCAACCTGTAAACCAAATGTATATTATTCAAAATGCTGTGGAAAAAACTTATCAGTTTGTGTGGTCAGCACGCCCGTAAACAGATCGTTAGTCTAGGGGATAAATTATTTAAAATAAAACTCACAAGACAATCACACTCTTACTGTATTACAGAATAAAGAATCTTAAATACAAAATCCAGATAGACGAGTCCACATTTGTCGTACTCGTCTTCCTATTCTAAGTTCAAAAACCGGAAACGAGCAACCATTTGTCGTACTCGTCTTCCTATTCTAAGTTCAAAAATCCTACGGACGAGAACCCATTTGTCGTAGATTTTTTGATAGGAGTATTAAGACTTAGGTTGGTCCCTTCTGAATAGATTAGAATATGTGATATACACAGTGAGAGTAGTAAAAAGAAATAGATTTTTCCCAAGAGTGCAGTGGTAGCGAATCAAATAGAGCTGTCCCCTGAAAACAAGAATCTTCTCTCTCTCTCTCAGGCCTATCTTCTACGACAGATATATAAGAGTCAGACAGACTATTGACAAAATATGTTACTATGTATGAACATACCACTCACGTGCACACCCCTTCAAGTGACAACAGTTAGACACACAGACGTGGGAAAACTATAACAATACTTATGTAAATATTCTAGAACGAGCTGACCAACACGCTGATTAGTTCCAGAGAGATTTTATTTATCATCTATAAAATCTTCTCACAACACCAAAACAAAAAAAAAAAAAATACATCAAGGAAAAACATATGCACATAGTCATACAATATCAAGAAAATGCTACAAGGGTGATAGCCCCGCTATGATCTTAACCCTAGGTTTAGCCCACAGCCCCGTTAGGATGACAGATGATGGCCCAAAAAGTTATAGATGCATGTGGTTAGAGTCTAGTATTGTCCCCCTTTGAAGGTATAGACTGACTTTGACAGCAGTATCTATTCTAACGTAACACGTTACTTAAGCAGCAAATCTCGCCTAAGGAAAAAAAAAACACATATAACAAATGAGGGTATTATACAACGAACCTCCTTCCGTCACTTTCACTCGATTCTTTCATCAGGGCCCTGATATACTTACAATCGGGTTGTGGTTTCGCCGGCTGGCGCAAATTTTGGACACTCACACTTTTTATCTGTTACTGTCGTTTACTGAAACAGATCCCAGCTCTGCAGATTTGTTTGTTGGTTTCATTAAAAAATGGATCTGGGGAGCGTCTGCTTCAGGCGATAGTTATTTCGAATTAAAGTTAATGTCACTTGACTCCCGAGGTAAGAATTAGGCTTAAACGAGCACAAAATGTCAGAACACGAAGTTTCCCTTAATTAGGAAGATGACCGGTGGACAACCTCTCTCAAAACAGAAATTATTGGTTCCCCACTCACTTGTCAACACTGTCGGAAAGTTTATGTCATAGATTGTAATTATTCTCGCCGCCAGGCAGAAAATTTACGTAGAGTTTATGGAAGAAATTAAGATCTGGTTCACAGGCCCAGTATTGATCATTACAGTCTTTGAAAAAGCCCGTTAGTGGGATATGGTATTACTATCTAACTTGCACCGTCAGATCAGTGTTACTTGAGAAACCCACGTGGTTCAAAATAAGGACTGTCTATTTCTTCACAATTATGAACTCTTATTAAATGCTGGTAAAGTTCGGGTCACCCCCAGTATTTCACTGTATAAAAAGAAAAGCACATATAAATCATTTTCATATTATGTACCCAATATAACTTACATTTAAAACAGCAAGCCTACAGCTTGACTTATATTTAAACTTCCGGTGAAATAAGTTATATAAAATCGATCATCAGGAATTTAGGAATATGGTGCGTATTCCGTCAATATTCGCTGATGTCGCGTCTAGCATTTTATAAGTTTGATATAAAATATTCTCGACTGAATATTAGCCGTTAAATTAAATTCCTTATAGCTACTAGTTTGTTAAGCTTAGAAATATTATTTATTCTGCTTTCCACTGTATGCGTCACTAGAAAATAATACAGACTTATAAATTATACACTCAGTTCAAAAGAAACTAGTTAAAATGAAATGAGCGATTTAACGCTTTAAACACTTTAAACCCTACACACAATACTAGATATATAATATTAATATACCTCAAGCACAGCACTACGATGTCACAACGAAACTAAGAGATATCACTTATAAATTTAAGTGTTCTAGAACGAAGTGCCCACGTCTACTGTAAAATGTAGAATGAGTGAAGTGAGTTACAAACTCGGGCCAATATCTTAAAATTAGACAAAGGGCCCCAAACTTATTTCGCTAAGCGAAATTATCTCCCTTACTCCCAACATTTACGTCAGCTTCACGCGTGTCGTAACTGCCACCTACTGACCACGATGTACGCGTGTCAGTTTCAAATCCCAGACAGCTTGTCTGCGGTGCGGAACGATTTTCACGCTACGCCGGAGCTATTTCGACGAAACGCTCGCAGTTTCTGCAAACTGTAGACAGCTGTCTGTCTGCCATGCCCCGATGGAGCGAATTCTCACCCCCCCCCCCCCCCCCCGGGGACACTGGTCAGTCAGCGCTCTGACCGGAAAAAAACTGCAGACGAATGTCTGGCGAGGACCGTATATTCACAGCTATCGTTCGACCGGCAGAGCTGACATCTACGTAATCAAGTTACTCGTGCGATTCTCAGTTTTGAGAAAAGAAACAGGTACAGTTTGAGAATACAGAAGAAAATATTTTCCGCACCCGAGTGATGCAAAAAATACAGGAAAAACAAGTACGGAATGATAATAAATAAGAGGATTTGGGTGAGAGAATAGGAAGAAGATGTAGGTAATTTAATGATATAAAGACCTACGTGACAGGACGTCCCCCCTTAAGATATGGAAGCACTCCATGTCTACGTTATGGAATTAAATTTCCTATAACCGTAGCTTCGGGGTGTCTGTCTTCTTCCCTCTCATCTTCCCCCTCCATCTCTTTCCAATTCCTACTCATGAAGTCTGTCCCGACGTTTCCTTCCTTTGGAATGTCTCCCATGCGCGCTTGAAAGAGCGTCGCCGCTTCTGACATTTTTTCAAAGATTTCCTGTGTGTGCAGTGGAGTTTCCCTGCCACTATCGTCATCTTCGTCAGTTTTGGCGATCGTCAGGAGATGGTCGGAGGTTGGCACTGGTCTTTCCAAGTATCTCTTTAAGAGATTTAAATGGAAAACCTTCTCCATTCCTTGAATAGATATCTGGTAGTTAGCCTTAGAAATCTTTTTCAGGACGGTAAACGGCCCTTGCCATCCGATCTTCAGTTGGTTGTTCTCGGTAGGGAGCAACACCAAAACTTTCTCTCCTGCTTCCAGTTCTCTCTCTTTCGCGACTTTCCTGTATCGGTTAGCGTGCTTTGTGCGAGCTCGCTTAAAGTTAGTCGTTGCTAGGTCCCACCCTAGTTTCAACCTTTCCTTTAAAACCGACACATATTTACTTGCTGAGACGACTGTCTCATCCGCCTTCTCGTCTGTCAGAGACTGAAGTAAGGCTTCAAGCGGGCCCTTAATGGGTCTGCCGAATAAGAGTGTAGCTGGCGGAAATCCTGTGGAAGTATGAGGAGATTCTCTGTAGCCAAATAATGCTGCAGGAATGCAGAGATCCCAATCTTCAGGTTTCACTTGTGCCAGCTTACTTAGCATCATGTTGAGGTTTCCATTTGCACGTTCCACTATCCCATTTCCGGCCGGAGTATATGGCTTAGTGTGGATGTGTTGGGTCCTCAAGATCTTAACGATCTCATCCATCAACAGGTTTCGGTATGGAGATCCGTTATCCGTCAACACTTGCTGAGGGAATCCCAACCGAGTGAAAATCTGCATGAGGGCTTCTGCGACATGCTTGGCATCTGCGCATGTTAGCGGGATAGCTTCTGCCCATAAAGTGCATGTATCGACTAAGGTCAGGATGAACCTGTTCCTTCTTTTAGTCCTTTCGAAAGGCCCTAAAATGTCGATCACAACCCGTTCGAATGGTGTTCCCACTATTGGCATTTCACCCATGTGGACTGGGGGTGTCCGTTGCTTGGGTGGTACACGTTGGCACTGGGCACAGGATTTGACGTACCTGATAATATCAGTGTTTACTCCTGGCCACCAATAATGAGTGGTTATACGTTGGTTTGTGGCGTTCTGTCCCATATGTCCGCTGAAGGGAAGAGAGTGCCCCATTTCTAGGATTTGGCTTCTGTACTGTTTCGGTACTAGGAGCTGGTTGTAACCTTGGTCAGGCTTGCCCGTTCTCCGATAAAGTACGCCATCCTTAGAAAAAATGTCCCCGTGCTGTTTGGGTTCCTTAGCCATGGGCAGTTTCCTAAAGCAGGGTGCCAAAGTAGGGTCCTTGTATTGCGCTTCTTTAAGTTCCATAGGTAACAAATTAGGCGCAGGCTCCCGTTCCTTCTTGGTTTGCCCTCTTGTAGTTACCGCTGCCACAATCGGCTCTTCCGGTTTCCCAATACACACGTATCTCCCGCCGAGTATGACTGGGTAGATGGGATCATCCATAACAGCTGCTTTGATCATGCCTCTGACAAAATCAGAGTGTATCTCCACCAATGCAATGGGAAGCGCTGTAGGTGCATCACTCTTACGAACTCCACAAAGTTTGACGGTCTCTCCTGTCTCTTGACCGGGTTTAACCAGCTTTCTGGCAACAATGCAATCGTAAGAAAGCCCCGTGTCAAATAAGCAAGAAGTTTGAGAACCGTTCAAAGTAACAGTACCTCGCGTTGAGGGTCTATCCCCAACAGGTTTGGAATCACTGTCAACAATTCCGCCTTGCGAGACTGTCAATAAGCATCCGATGCGTTTCGGCTCGGTGTGCTCGGTCTGATCATATGTCCCGTGCTCAGGGGTTCTCCCTTTGCCACCTTGTCCTTTCTGGCTACGCTGCCATGTAGGGCGGTCGGGTTGATCAGACTGTTTGGGGTGGTTGGGGTACTTGTTTTTGTAGAACTTGGATTTTTCAGGAGGGGGGTTTTGAGGTCCAGTTTCTCTGTGGTTATTTTGGTTAGAAGCCTGAGAAGATTGCTCTAGATTATTTTTTCGAAAATGCTCCTCTGTCGGTTTCCGTTTTGTGGCCGGTAGTTCAGCCAGCGCATTTTGATAACGCTCAGACTTCTGTAAGATGTCTTCAAGTTTTTCTGCTCCCTGCTCAGCTAGAAATCTCCGGGTATCTGCAGACAATGTGTTCTTTATTTGTTCTGTTAAAAAAAAAATTCCTCAAGACCTTCATAGGTAGAGGGGAGCTGTGAAAGCTCAAGGCACTTTGTTAGATATCCCTTTAGACGAGATGAGAAATGGTGAAAAGTTTCAGAATTCTCTTTCCGGCTGTTGCGAAACAGTTGCAAAAATTTTCGAGCGTTCATTTCAAAGCGCTCCAGTAACGCTTTCTTCAACAGATCATAGTTGTCTTGTTGGCTGCTTTCCAGTTTGGCGTAAACATCATACGCAGAACTTTTCAAAGCCTGGGAAAGCTTCATGTTCCAACGCGACCTTTCTAAACCGTACAGAGTTGCAATTTTCTCAAATTTTTCTAACCATGTGTCAATCTTCTCATTTAGACAAGGGAAAGATTCTAGCGGAAAAGACATAGCAGTGAGGTGAAGAGATTGACTGTTAGAAGGATCAGTTAAGGAAGAATGAGGAGAAGATTCTCCATTGCTGGAGGTAGAGGCAGCACCACGACTTTGAAGTTCTAGAGCTTTAAGAGCCAACTCATGTTGTCTCTCCTCTTTCTCCTCACGCTGTCTCTCCTTCTCTCTTTCCTCATGCTGCATCCTGCGAATTTCCATTTCCTCGTCCATCTTCTTCTGCTGTAAAGCTTCGGCTGCTTTTCTCTCCGCGTCATATCTCTCGAGTTCGTCTCTGACAAATGCTTTCGCTTCCTCTCCTTCCAGTCCCTCCTCTCTCGCTTCGTCCCTGAGGAGTTGTCTAAGCTTTGCCCTTTCGGCCATATTATGTCAGTGACTGAGACTAGTGGAGAAAGAAATTAAGAAAAGGATACTCTGGTTCCTACCACTTACGAGAAAAAATTACCAAAAAAATCAAAAGATGATATATTTAACCCTGGGATACCTCCTCCAAAATAAAAATCTAACTATCGCTGCTATTAATCGGCAATAAAGCACCTAATGCAAAACACGACTACGCCAACTAAATGGTAGTTAAGGTTACTTCTGAAAAATAGGTTGCTACAGTGGAAAAGCAATATAATTATTGCAAAAATTAAAGAGAAAAATAATCCCTTAATTTTAATCCACTATCAAGTTTACCCCTGAAGACAGTTAGGGTGAGGGAGGCAATTAATCTGGACCAATAGTCCGAAACGCACTCCTTAACTTTAGTTCAAACACCTTCCTGCTTCAGAACCCTTGTGAATGTTATACACTCACAAAACTTTAGCAGCGTTTCGTATTACAAAATCATTAATTAACATGTATTCCGACAAAATCAACCTGTAAACCAAATGTATATTATTCAAAATGCTGTGGAAAAAAACTTATCAGTTTGTGTGGTCAGCACGCCCGTAAACAGATCGTTAGTCTAGGGGATAAATTATTTAAAATAAAACTCACAAGACAATCACACTCTTACTCTATTACAGAATAAAGAATCTTAAATACAAAATCCAGATAGACGAGTCCACATTTGTCGTACTCGTCTTCCTATTCTAAGTTCAAAAACCGGAAACGAGCAACCATTTGTCGTACTCGTCTTCCTATTCTAAGTTCAAAAATCCTACGGACGAGAACCCATTTGTCGTAGATTTTTTGATAGGAGTATTAAGACTTAGGTTGGTCCCTTCTGAATAGATTAGAATATGTGATATACACAGTGAGAGTAGTAAAAAGAAATAGATTTTTCCCAAGAGTGCAGTGGTAGCGAATCAAATAGAGCTGTCCCCTGAAAACAAGAATCTCTCTCTCGCTCTCTCCGGCCTATCTTCTACGACAGATATATAAGAGTCAGACAGACTATTGACAAAATATGTTACTATGTATGAACATACCACTCACGTGCACACCCCTTCAAGTGACAACAGTTAGACACACAGACGTGGGAAAACTATAACAATACTTATGTAAATATTCTAGAACGAGCTGACCAACACGCTGATTAGTTCCAGAGAGATTTTATTTATCATCTATAAAAAATCTTCTCACAACACCAAAAAAAAAAAAAAAAAATACATCAAGGAAAAAACATATGCACATAGTCATACAATATCAAGAAAATGCTACAAGGGTGATAGCCCCGCTATGATCTTAACCTAGGTTTAGCCCACAGCCCCGTTAGGATGACAGATGATGGCCCAAAAAAGTTATAGATGCATGTGGTTAGAGTCTAGTATTGTCCCCCTTTGAAGGTATAGACTGACTTTGACAGCAGTATCTATTCTAACGTAACACGTTACTTAAGCAGCAAATCTCGCCTAAGGAAAAAAAAACACATATAACAAATGAGGGTATTATACAACGAACCTCCTTCCGTCACTTTCACTCGATTCTTTCATCAGGGCCCTGATATACTTACAATCGGGTTGTGGTTTCGCCGGCTGGCGCAAATTTTGGACACTCACACTTTTTATCTGTTACTGTCGTTTACTGAAACAGATCCCAGCTCTGCAGATTTGTTTGTTGGTTTCATTAAAAAATGGATCTGGGGAGCGTCTGCTTCAGGCGATAGTTATTTCGAATTAAAGTTAATGTCACTTGACTCCCGAGGTAAGAATTAGGCTTAAACGAGCACAAAATGTCAGAACACGAAGTTTCCCTTAATTAGGAAGATGACCGGTGGACAACCTCTCTCAAAACAGAAATTATTGGTTCCCCACTCACTTGTCAACACTGTCGGAAAGTTTATGTCATAGATTGTAATTATTCTCGCCGCCAGGCAGAAAATTTACGTAGAGTTTATGGAAGAAATTAAGATCTGGTTCACAGGCCCAGTATTGATCATTACAGTCTTTGAAAAAGCCCGTTAGTGGGATATGGTATTACTATCTAACTTGCACCGTCAGATCAGTGTTACTTGAGAAACCCACGTGGTTCAAAATAAGGACTGTCTATTTCTTCACAATTATGAACTCTTATTAAATGCTGGTAAAGTTCGGGTCACCCCCAGTATTTCACTGTATAAAAAGAAAAGCACATATAAATCATTTTCATATTATGTACCCAATATAACTTACATTTAAAACAGCAAGCCTACAGCTTGACTTATATTTAAACTTCCGGTGAAATAAGTTATATAAAATCGATCATCAGGAATTTAGGAATATGGTGCGTATTCCGTCAATATTCGCTGATGTCGCGTCTAGCATTTTATAAGTTTGATATAAAATATTCTCGACTGAATATTAGCCGTTAAATTAAATTCCTTATAGCTACTAGTTTGTTAAGCTTAGAAATATTATTTATTCTGCTTTCCACTGTATGCGTCACTAGAAAATAATACAGACTTATAAATTATACACTCAGTTCAAAAGAAACTAGTTAAAATGAAATGAGCGATTTAACGCTTTAAACACTTTAAAACCCTACACACAATACTAGATATATAATATTAATATACCTCAAGCACAGCACTACGATGTCACAACGAAACTAAGAGATATCACTTATAAATTTAAGTGTTCTAGAACGAAGTGCCCACGTCTACTGTAAAATGTAGAATGAGTGAAGTGAGTTACAAACTCGGGCCAATATCTTAAAATTAGACAAAGGGCCCCAAACTTATTTCGCTAAGCGAAATTATCTCCCTTACTCCCAACATTTACGTCAGCTTCACGCGTGTCGTAACTGCCACCTACTGACCACGATGTACGCGTGTCAGTTTCAAATCCCAGACAGCTTGTCTGCGGTGCGGAACGATTTTCACGCTACGCCGGAGCTATTTCGACGAAACGCTCGCAGTTTCTGCAAACTGTAGACAGCTGTCTGTCTGCCATGCCCCGATGGAGCGAATTCTCACCCCCCCCCCCCCGCCCGGGGACACTGGTCAGTCAGCGCTCTGACCGGAAAAAACTGCAGACGAATGTCTGGCGAGGACCGTATATTCACAGCTATCGTTCGACCGGCAGAGCTGACATCTACGTAATCAAGTTACTCGTGCGATTCTCAGTTTTGAGAAAAGAAACAGGTACAGTTTGAGAATACAGAAGAAAATATTTTCCGCACCCGAGTGATGCAAAAAATACAGGAAAAACAAGTACGGAATGATAATAAATAAGAGGATTTGGGTGAGAGAATAGGAAGAAGATGTAGGTAATTTAATGATATAAAGACCTACGTGACAGGACGTCCCCCCTTAAGATATGGAAGCACTCCATGTCTACGTTATGGAATTAAATTTCCTATAACCGTAGCTTCGGGGTGTCTGTCTTCTTCCCTCTCATCTTCCCCCTCCATCTCTTTCCAATTCCTACTCATGAAGTCTGTCCCGACGTTTCCTTCCTTTGGAATGTCTCCCATGCGCGCTTGAAAGAGCGTCGCCGCTTCTGACATTTTTCAAAGATTTCCTGTGTGTGCAGTGGAGTTTCCCTGCCACTATCGTCATCTTCGTCAGTTTTGGCGATCGTCAGGAGATGGTCGGAGGTTGGCACTGGTCTTTCCAAGTATCTCTTTAAGAGATTTAAATGGAAAACCTTCTCCATTCCTTGAATAGATATCTGGTAGTTAGCCTTAGAAATCTTTTTCAGGACGGTAAACGGCCCTTGCCATCCGATCTTCAGTTGGTTGTTCTCGGTAGGGAGCAACACCAAAACTTTCTCTCCTGCTTCCAGTTCTCTCTCTTTCGCGACTTTCCTGTATCGGTTAGCGTGCTTTGTGCGAGCTCGCTTAAAGTTAGTCGTTGCTAGGTCCCACCCTAGTTTCAACCTTTCCTTTAAAACCGACACATATTTACTTGCTGAGACGACTGTCTCATCCGCCTTCTCGTCTGTCAGAGACTGAAGTAAGGCTTCAAGCGGGCCCTTAATGGGTCTGCCGAATAAGAGTGTAGCTGGCGGAAATCCTGTGGAAGTATGAGGAGATTCTCTGTAGCCAAATAATGCTGCAGGAATGCAGAGATCCCAATCTTCAGGTTTCACTTGTGCCAGCTTACTTAGCATCATGTTGAGGTTTCCATTTGCACGTTCCACTATCCCATTTCCGGCCGGAGTATATGGCTTAGTGTGGATGTGTTGGGTCCTCAAGATCTTAACGATCTCATCCATCAACAGGTTTCGGTATGGAGATCCGTTATCCGTCAACACTTGCTGAGGGAATCCCAACCGAGTGAAAATCTGCATGAGGGCTTCTGCGACATGCTTGGCATCTGCGCATGTTAGCGGGATAGCTTCTGCCCATAAAGTGCATGTATCGACTAAGGTCAGGATGAACCTGTTCCTTCTTTTAGTCCTTTCGAAAGGCCCTAAAATGTCGATCACAACCCGTTCGAATGGTGTTCCCACTATTGGCATTTCACCCATGTGGACTGGGGGTGTCCGTTGCTTGGGTGGTACACGTTGGCACTGGGCACAGGATTTGACGTACCTGATAATATCAGTGTTTACTCCTGGCCACCAATAATGAGTGGTTATACGTTGGTTTGTGGCGTTCTGTCCCATATGTCCGCTGAAGGGAAGAGAGTGCCCCATTTCTAGGATTTGGCTTCTGTACTGTTTCGGTACTAGGAGCTGGTTGTAACCTTGGTCAGGCTTGCCCGTTCTCCGATAAAGTACGCCATCCTTAGAAAAAAATGTCCCCGTGCTGTTTGGGTTCCTTAGCCATGGGCAGTTTCCTAAAGCAGGGTGCCAAAGTAGGGTCCTTGTATTGCGCTTCTTTAAGTTCCATAGGTAACAAATTAGGCGCAGGCTCCCGTTCCTTCTTGGTTTGCCCTCTTGTAGTTACCGCTGCCACAATCGGCTCTTCCGGTTTCCCAATACACACGTATCTCCCGCCGAGTATGACTGGGTAGATGGGATCATCCATAACAGCTGCTTTGATCATGCCTCTGACAAAATCAGAGTGTATCTCCACCAATGCAATGGGAAGCGCTGTAGGTGCATCACTCTTACGAACTCCACAAAGTTTGACGGTCTCTCCTGTCTCTTGACCGGGTTTAACCAGCTTTCTGGCAACAATGCAATCGTAAGAAAGCCCCGTGTCAAATAAGCAAGAAGTTTGAGAACCGTTCAAAGTAACAGTACCTCGCGTTGAGGGTCTATCCCCAACAGGTTTGGAATCACTGTCAACAATTCCGCCTTGCGAGACTGTCAATAAGCATCCGATGCGTTTCGGCTCGGTGTGCTCGGTCTGATCATATGTCCCGTGCTCAGGGGTTCTCCCTTTGCCACCTTGTCCTTTCTGGCTACGCTGCCATGTAGGGCGGTCGGGTTGATCAGACTGTTTGGGGTGGTTGGGGTACTTGTTTTTGTAGAACTTGGATTTTTCAGGAGGGGGGTTTTGAGGTCCAGTTTCTCTGTGGTTATTTTGGTTAGAAGCCTGAGAAGATTGCTCTAGATTATTTTTTCGAAAATGCTCCTCTGTCGGTTTCCGTTTTGTGGCCGGTAGTTCAGCCAGCGCATTTTGATAACGCTCAGACTTCTGTAAGATGTCTTCAAGTTTTTCTGCTCCCTGCTCAGCTAGAAATCTCCGGGTATCTGCAGACAATGTGTTCTTTATTTGTTCTGTTAAAAAAAAAATTCCTCAAGACCTTCATAGGTAGAGGGGAGCTGTGAAAGCTCAAGGCACTTTGTTAGATATCCCTTTAGACGAGATGAGAAATGGTGAAAAGTTTCAGAATTCTCTTTCCGGCTGTTGCGAAACAGTTGCAAAAATTTTCGAGCGTTCATTTCAAAGCGCTCCAGTAACGCTTTCTTCAACAGATCATAGTTGTCTTGTTGGCTGCTTTCCAGTTTGGCGTAAACATCATACGCAGAACTTTTCAAAGCCTGGGAAAGCTTCATGTTCCAACGCGACCTTTCTAAACCGTACAGAGTTGCAATTTTCTCAAATTTTTCTAACCATGTGTCAATCTTCTCATTTAGACAAGGGAAAGATTCTAGCGGAAAAGACATAGCAGTGAGGTGAAGAGATTGACTGTTAGAAGGATCAGTTAAGGAAGAATGAGGAGAAGATTCTCCATTGCTGGAGGTAGAGGCAGCACCACGACTTTGAAGTTCTAGAGCTTTAAGAGCCAACTCATGTTGTCTCTCCTCTTTCTCCTCACGCTGTCTCTCCTTCTCTCTTTCCTCATGCTGCATCCTGCGAATTTCCATTTCCTCGTCCATCTTCTTCTGCTGTAAAGCTTCGGCTGCTTTTCTCTCCGCGTCATATCTCTCGAGTTCGTCTCTGACAAATGCTTTCGCTTCCTCTCCTTCCAGTCCCTCCTCTCTCGCTTCGTCCCTGAGGAGTTGTCTAAGCTTTGCCCTTTCGGCCATATTATGTCAGTGACTGAGACTAGTGGAGAAAGAAATTAAGAAAAGGATACTCTGGTTCCTACCACTTACGAGAAAAAATTACCAAAAAATCAAAAGATGATATATTTAACCCTGGGATACCTCCTCCAAAATAAAAATCTAACTATCGCTGCTATTAATCGGCAATAAAGCACCTAATGCAAAACACGACTACGCCAACTAAATGGTAGTTAAGGTTACTTCTGAAAAAATAGGTTGCTACAGTGGAAAAGCAATATAATTATTGCAAAAATTAAAGAGAAAAATAATCCCTTAATTTTAATCCACTATCAAGTTTACCCCTGAAGACAGTTAGGGTGAGGGAGGCAATTAATCTGGACCAATAGTCCGAAACGCACTCCTTAACTTTAGTTCAAACACCTTCCTGCTTCAGAACCCTTGTGAATGTTATACACTCACAAAACTTTAGCAGCGTTTCGTATTACAAAATCATTAATTAACATGTATTCCGACAAAATCAACCTGTAAACCAAATGTATATTATTCAAAATGCTGTGGAAAAAACTTATCAGTTTGTGTGGTCAGCACGCCCGTAAACAGATCGTTAGTCTAGGGGATAAATTATTTAAAATAAAACTCACAAGACAATCACACTCTTACTGTATTACAGAATAAAGAATCTTAAATACAAAATCCAGATAGACGAGTCCACATTTGTCGTACTCGTCTTCCTATTCTAAGTTCAAAAACCGGAAACGAGCAACCATTTGTCGTACTCGTCTTCCTATTCTAAGTTCAAAAATCCTACGGACGAGAACCCATTTGTCGTAGATTTTTTGATAGGAGTATTAAGACTTAGGTTGGTCCCTTCTGAATAGATTAGAATATGTGATATACACAGTGAGAGTAGTAAAAAGAAATAGATTTTTCCCAAGAGTGCAGTGGTAGCGAATCAAATAGAGCTGTCCCCTGAAAACAAGAATCTTCTCTCTCTCTCTCTCAGGCCTATCTTCTACGACAGATATATAAGAGTCAGACAGACTATTGACAAAATATGTTACTATGTATGAACATACCACTCACGTGCACACCCCTTCAAGTGACAACAGTTAGACACACAGACGTGGGAAAAACTAAAAACAATACTTATGTAAATATTCTAGAACGAGCTGACCAACACGCTGATTAGTTCCAGAGAGATTTTATTTATCATCTATAAAATCTTCTCACAACACCAAAACAAAAAAAAAAAATACATCAAGGAAAAACATATGCACATAGTCATACAATATCAAGAAAATGCTACAAGGGTGATAGCCCCGCTATGATCTTAACCCTAGGTTTAGCCCACAGCCCCGTTAGGATGACAGATGATGGCCCAAAAAGTTATAGATGCATGTGGTTAGAGTCTAGTATTGTCCCCCTTTGAAGGTATAGACTGACTTTGACAGCAGTATCTATTCTAACGTAACACGTTACTTAAGCAGCAAATCTCGCCTAAGGAAAAAAACACATATAACAAATGAGGGTATTATACAACGAACCTCCTTCCGTCACTTTCACTCGATTCTTTCATCAGGGCCCTGATATACTTACAATCGGGTTGTGGTTTCGCCGGCTGGCGCAAATTTTGGACACTCACACTTTTTATCTGTTACTGTCGTTTACTGAAACAGATCCCAGCTCTGCAGATTTGTTTGTTGGTTTCATTAAAAAATGGATCTGGGGAGCGTCTGCTTCAGGCGATAGTTATTTCGAATTAAAGTTAATGTCACTTGACTCCCGAGGTAAGAATTAGGCTTAAACGAGCACAAAATGTCAGAACACGAAGTTTCCCTTAATTAGGAAGATGACCGGTGGACAACCTCTCTCAAAACAGAAATTATTGGTTCCCCACTCACTTGTCAACACTGTCGGAAAGTTTATGTCATAGATTGTAATTATTCTCGCCGCCAGGCAGAAAATTTACGTAGAGTTTATGGAAGAAATTAAGATCTGGTTCACAGGCCCAGTATTGATCATTACAGTCTTTGAAAAAGCCCGTTAGTGGGATATGGTATTACTATCTAACTTGCACCGTCAGATCAGTGTTACTTGAGAAACCCACGTGGTTCAAAATAAGGACTGTCTATTTCTTCACAATTATGAACTCTTATTAAATGCTGGTAAAGTTCGGGTCACCCCCAGTATTTCACTGTATAAAAAGAAAAGCACACATAAATCATTTTCATATTATGTACCCAATATAACTTACATTTAAAACAGCAAGCCTACAGCTTGACTTATATTTAAACTTCCGGTGAAATAAGTTATATAAAATCGATCATCAGGAATTTAGGAATATGGTGCGTATTCCGTCAATATTCGCTGATGTCGCGTCTAGCATTTTATAAGTTTGATATAAAATATTCTCGACTGAATATTAGCCGTTAAATTAAATTCCTTATAGCTACTAGTTTGTTAAGCTTAGAAATATTATTTATTCTGCTTTCCACTGTATGCGTCACTAGAAAATAATACAGACTTATAAATTATACACTCAGTTCAAAAGAAACTAGTTAAAATGAAATGAGCGATTTAACGCTTTAAACACTTTAAACCCTACACACAATACTAGATATATAATATTAATATACCTCAAGCACAGCACTACGATGTCACAACGAAACTAAGAGATATCACTTATAAATTTAAGTGTTCTAGAACGAAGTGCCCACGTCTACTGTAAAATGTAGAATGAGTGAAGTGAGTTACAAACTCGGGCCAATATCTTAAAATTAGACAAAGGGCCCCAAACTTATTTCGCGAAGCGAAATTATCTCCCTTTCTCCCAACATTTACGTCAGCTTCACGCGTGTCGTAACTGCCACCTACTGACCACGATGTACGCGTGTCAGTTTCAAATCCCAGACAGCCTGTCTGCGGTGCGGAACGATTTTCACGCTACGCCGGAGCTATTTCGACGAAACGCTCGCAGTTTCTGCAAACTGTAGACAGCTGTCTGTCTGCCATGCCCCGATGGAGCGAATTCTCCCCCCCCCCCCCCCGCCCCGGGGACACTGGTCAGTCAGCGCTCTGACCGGAAAAAACTGCAGACGAATGTCTGGCGAGGACCGTATATTCACAGCTATCGTTCGACCGGCAGAGCTGACATCTACGTAATCAAGTTACTCGTGCGATTCTCAGTTTTGAGAAAAGAAACAGGTACAGTTTGAGAATACAGAAGAAAATATTTTTCGCACCCGAGTGATGCAAAAAATACAGGAAAAACAAGTACGGAAAGATAATAAATAAGAGGATTTGGGTGAGAGAATAGGAAGAAGATGTAGGTAATTTAATGATATAAAGACCTACGTGACAGCTATATAGAATGATGAGCACTATATACCCAAATTATAACCCACATAGGGTTGAACCGGGTACCCTTGCACACGACAAACGCCAGTTTTCAAGTGCAGGGTTCAAAAACCAACCAAAAGACATTCCTGGAAGACAAATGCCTTGAAGACATATTTCTGGAAATTCTGCATTAGACACTACCGGTAGTTTCTAATAGGAACGAGGAACCCGGTTTAATGGTCAATCAAAATAATGCTTGTGTGATGGTGTGCTCCTTGAATTACTCCATAGTGAAAGCAGGCTTTCCAGACATTACTCTCAATGCGCAGAAGATTGAAAGTCAAAACAAGCTGAAATATCTTGAAGCAACGTTCGATTGCGGACTATCGTACAAGTACCATTTTGAGCTGAACACACAGAAGCTTTAGCGAGCTCTAAAGGAACAGCTGCGTACTTTTTGCAGAGATTACTTTATCACCTGCATCATAGGCTCATGAAAACAGTAATTGAGTATGGGCTGGGAATATTCACGCTGTCAATATCACAATGTGAACGACTAGAACGCATTCAAAATGAAGGGATGTATATAGTCATGGGCTGTAAGCGTGATACCTTCATTGTGACGATGAACAACATGCTTCGGTTGCAGTCGATTAGGCCCAGACATGCGATGGGCCAGGCAAAAGCCTACATGCGAATAACCTCAGACATGGGAAAATCGCTGACATCAAGGAATCAAGAACAAAGCGAGGGTGTCGTATATGGCACATGCAGAGGCTACGACTGGGCAGGTAGGTGACCACAATTTAAATATATACAGGGAGGAAGAGTGGTGTAAGTTAAATGAGATCTAGAGAACTGGACAACTACCAGCATGTCACCAGCGGTCTTGGCAAGAAGTGCAGAACTTGAGACAATGGGAAAGCAGAGCTGGAAATTAATCAACTGATAAGTGATAATGCAGGGGATAATGAAGACATTGTTTACACTGATAATCTGTACTCAGTGGAGAGAAATCCTTATGAGGCGAGAGTATAGGGGATGGTCGTCACTGAACAGAGCAAAGCTTACATGACAACAACCTCCAGCATGAGAAATGAGATAGAGGCAGCTACTGCAGCCCTAAGGTAGTGAACACGAAAGCAAGCCTTCTCCTGAAAACACACGCAGAGCCAACAACAGGAACATTGAATTGAAAACGATATTACTTCCATATTTCACATACGGAACAATTAGCATTCATTCCCTTCGACATTTGCCGAGGGATACTGGGCACCTATGGGTTTGCCCGGAGTGCAATGACGTCGATTCTGATTAACATTAACATTAGCAAACGCTTCATCGATTTATCAATGTTGAAATATCCCTTTTTTTCAATTTTTAAGATAACGCTTAACAATGTCATGAACTTTAAATTGTTACACAACAGCAGACTTTTCTTACTAAATTAACGTATACATTTATTGATAACCATTTATTTATTTTTTAAACCTTGTTAACTCAAATACGTAGTAAATAAATGTACCTGTTTCATATGTGAAAATAAACGCAGTTGAAAATAATTGTTTGAGTGATGCGTACGTTCGCACACACCCTCTCTGCTCTCTTATCTATCTATTGCTGAATACTTTCTTTAGACGGGTGTAATCGTCAACGTGCCTGTTGTCTTTATCACTATTATATCAAATCTGAAGAACAGCAGTGGGGATGAGAACCTAGAAGAAGCAGAGTAAATCTCAGATTTTTGCAGTATATTTCCCTTCATCCTTCAGTGCTTCCTGCATATAAATTCTTCTTCTTCTTCGCTCTCAGACTTCTACATTAATGACTCTAATAAAGGCAGGAGTCAGCTCAAGGTTCCTGAAATCTCCAAACAGGTATTCGTTGAGAGAAGTGGGCTGTTGCCATATGCCACTCCGTTCTGTAAGTTGGACAGAACTGGAGCAGATGTTCGGCTGTTGCCACAGAAGCAGAGATCTGTTGAAGCAAGCCTGTACTTGTGATATAGATGGTACCTCAAACTATTGTGACTAATACGTAAGCGGAAAACGATGACCTGGTCTCGCCTAGATAACTGTGATAGGCATCATCTTTTATGTGACCTGGGTGTTCTCTGTCCCATTTTGGACTTGAATATGGCTTTTATAGGTGTTAGAGCCATTTCACAAGTCGTCTCTATATCGTTTTGTTGTAGGGCTCCCCCTGCTTTAGCAAGTTTATGTGCCTGTTCGTTGCCTGGAATATTGCAATGGGCTGGTATCCACTGTACTGTGCACTTGTTGAAGCATTTGGCAAGGCTTTCAAGTGAGTTTATAAGACCTTTCAATCCTTTAGCATGGTGGCTCTTCAGGGCTGTTATTACTGAGAGAGCATCTGTAAAGATTACTCTCTGTTTTTCTGCATGTGCTTTGTACTCAGTATGGGTTTCTGCTGCCTGTTTCAGGGCCTCTGTTTCAGCATTGAAGTTATTGCAGTATTTATGGGTGTCAATTGACAAAGAGTGAATTCTATTCTTTAATTTAATGAGGATGCCAGCTCGCACATTTTCAATTGCATTTTTTGCCGAATCATCAGTATATGCTTGTGTCCAGAACTTTGCTGGAAATTTTTGGGCAATATACTTAGTTGATCCAGGCTTTCTTTGAGTTTCTGTCTAAATTTAAATGGCTGGAATATCAGATTTTAGATCAGGAAAGCACCTTCCTTTCCATAGTGGGATAACTGAGCTTAGTGGTATTTTCTTTGCGAACTAATTTTGTTCCCACGCAAAAGAAAATAATTAACAAAAGTACCATGCTAGCAAACTGAATCGCTGCATTGAAATGATATCCTTCCATCTATCCTACTGCCAAGAGTGCTTCTCAAATAAAGGTTCTCTACCTTTCCAAACTATCGTTTACTCTAAATCTCTTGCCATAATTCGTGGATCACTACAGCAGATTAGGCAGCCAATGCCACAAACTCCTAAACCCACTAACTGAGCTCCAATCGATGCTGATCTGACGACACATGTTACTGTATACAACGATTGGTGCTAAATTATGTCAAATGTAATCTTGTTTCTATGTGCGGTAGAGTTCATGTACTATGATGTATACACAACATAATCTATTTTTACAGGCTTTTCTTTAACTTGCAACGTATGTCACCTTCAAATCTTGCAATCGATTTTTCAATCACTTCCAGATGAGCAATAGCTCTGAAACTTGGCATAGTTGTGTATTCCCGATGACAATACAATAATCAGTAGTAAAAAAAATAAAATGAATAACATTAAAATTAATATTAATTTTTTTTGTTTGTATTGTTTCATCAGTGAAATGGGCGATAACTGCAAATAATCTAGGTGTATTCTTTCCAACTAGATTATCTTTCTTGAGAAAAATATTGAAACTTCTCCTCTCTCCCCCTCCACACACACACACTATCATACGCGCGTGCACAGACATTCCCGTAACTGACAACTACATTTAAAAAAATGTAATTTACAACTCTTATCAAAATTTTAAAATATTAAATTTCAGTGTAATGTACTGAATAATGAAATCCGCCTCCTGTGCTCTGGACTCGTTTATCGCAAACCGATAATGTCATTAACCGATCGATCACATTTGACTTAAATGTAAAAAAAAAAATAACACTAAAAAGAAGAAAATATTTTTTTAAAAATATTTTAAACACATGCTTTTAATGCACTAAAAAGCCACAAATAATTTTTCACGGAGTTTATAGCTTGCAGTCAAACAATGTTACATAAAATTGACAAAAAGCCTGGGGCGCTGATTCTACATTAAATTAACTTCTGCTTTATACTTCCTTAGACACTTATGGATAAAATATATGATAAGCTCTTAAGCGCCCCACGCTTTTTGTCAATTTGATGTTACATTTTTTGACTGCAAGCTATAAACTCCGTGAAAAATTATTTGTGGCTTTTTAGTGCATTAAAAGCCTGTGTTTAAAATATTTTTTTATATTATTTTTCCTCTAATAAAAGAATTATAAAACATGAGCATTGTCTTAGTACTTGAGCTTCATCCATTACATTCCAAACATCTTAGCATGTTAGGTAATGCTTGGCAAGTATCCACCAGTTTAATTATGCGTTTATTCCAGTTATAAGTATATGAGGAGAACTGCTGTAAGACGGGGGTAAAACAGTAGAATGGGGAAAAAAAACACAAACAGTAATACGTCTTACAAGGAGAAAGGACAGGAAAAACCTACGTTGCGGCCACAAGGCCTTCGTCAGGGACAGACAAACAAGACAGGAGGGAAAGAAAGAAAATGAGAATTAAGTAGAGAACATGAAACTATAAAAATAAGAGAAAAACAACTGCCTTATGTCCAGTCACATGTCCAGTCACAGAAGCAAGATGGCTGCCACTAAACCGGAAAACGGAAGTCGATAGTACATTAAAAGCAAAAAATAAGAAATAATGAAAATAAGGACCGGAAAAGAGTGAGGAAAATAAAAATAATAATATATAAAGTGAGGGAAAAGCGATTTAGAAAATAAATTAAAAAAAAAATAAATAAATAAATAAATTTAAAAAAATAAAAAAAAATAAAATAAAATAAATAGATATAAATAAAAAATAATAAAAAAAATAAATAAAATTTAAAAACTAAAAAAAAAAAAAAAAACATTAAAAAAAAAAATATATATATATATTTTTTTTAAATTTTTTTTTTTTTTTTTAGTTTTTTAATTGTATTTATTTTTTTTTTATTTTTTATTTAGCGTACGCGTACCAGTTGCGGCCACGAGTGAACTTTCATGTCTCCTGACTCCATTTATAACAACTGCGATTAGTGGCCGCGCTCTAGTCTTGTAAACTGTGTGGGCACGATAGCTATTATTATAGAGTGAAAAAATGTAGTAGTTTTTACGGCGCGGCATGTGCCCTAACCGCGGCCAACATCGTGACAAGGCGCGGCCAGTGTGCCCTCACCGCGGCCTTTTTTTTTTTTAAATTTATTTATTTTTTTTTAAATTTATTTTCTAAATCGCTTTTCCCTCACTTTATATATTATTATTTTTATTTTCCTCACTCTTTTCCGGTCCTTATTTTCATTATTTCTATATATATATATATATGGCGACTCCACTAATTTGGTCAAAGAACTATCCATTGAACTCAAAGGAATTGAGTCGAAGGACAAGTTCTGCAAGGCGCAGGAGAGTTTCTGTAGCAATAGAGGTGTGCGTGCGCTGGTCCAGCAAAAACCGGAGAGCACGGAGACCATCAGAGTGAGGAATGGAAGTGTAAAGCGAGCAAACATCTAACAGAAATAAACGGTAGGTACAGTCTGGGGAAAGCTGGATAGAGGAAAAAGTAGTAAGAGCATGGTTTGTGTCCTTTAAGAAGGAAGGAAGCTGCTCTACAATAGGCTGGAAGATGCCGTCGAGGAAGTCTAATATATGTTCAGTAGGCAGGCAATGAGCAAACAGGCAGAGACAAAGGGTCTCCCAGGGTTAGAGCGTTTGTGAATTTTGGGAAGCATCTAAAACACAGGCTTGCCCAGACAACTATGGTCAATACGGAGATGAGAAGCGCTAGAAGGTAAGGACTTATGAGCGATAAAACTTTTGATGGTGTCATGGACCAGAGGATTGTTGAGGACTGTCGCATCATTGTCACGGTGCTGGTAGAAGAAGCTGTTGGTGAGCTGCTTATTACCTTCTTGAAGGTACAGGTCCTTGCGCCATACCACAATGGCACCTCCTTTGTCTGCTGGTTTGATAACAATGTCATCTCTGCGGCGGAGCTTCGACAGGGCATGAGACTCATCAGAAGAAAGGTTGGAATAACGCAGGCGTTGAGGTTGGAGTTGCTGAATGTCATGGAGGGTTTTCTGAATATATAAATCCAGAGCATGGGAAGCCCCAGGAGAGGGTGTAAAATTCTTATTCTTGGGAGGAGCGAAGCGTGCAAAGGCATCATCTGATTCAGCCTGCGATCTCTGAGGATCATCATTGTTGTGAAAATGGAACTGAAGTCGCAGACGGCGATGAAACCGATGAACATCTTGGAGGAGATTGTACTGATTAGAGGATGGTTGGAGAGGGACAAAGTGCAAGCCCTTGCTGAGGACCGAAAGCTTACCCTCAGAGAGGGCAAGATCAGCGGAAATACAAACAACCTGGGAACGAGATGGAGTAGACGAGGCAGGGACAGTATCAGGGGTAGGACAGAGGCGGGAAAGATTCTCTGGAGTTGATGTAGTCGTCAAACGTGTTACTGGAGGAGGTAGTAGGTCTCTGCTTCTTCGGTGGTAGATTAGAGATATCGACCAGTGTCGTGAAATTCTACATCCACATATATAAATTAAAAGGTAAATGTAAAGCCTAACACATAAATTCAATAAAAGGAAAGAGAAATGGTAAAAGTACAGTGCTGTCACAATGGCGTACAAATATCCCCCTTGTTTTCTACTTCGTCTGCAAATTGTAACGTTTCACGTGATAGTAAAGCCTACTGCATCACTACACGCTTTCTACAATAAAACGTGTACTGCATTTCTAAGAAAACCTTGAGATACGCAAAAGATACCTTAATTAATACTTCCATTAATTTCATTTTATACACTACGTTAACATAAACGAAAGGACAGATGGACTTAGGATAGAAAGAGAGAGTGAGGGCTGAAAGCAGGAACGCCGGCAACACGAACACGCGTCTCGCGATATACAATTAATGCCACCCACCCCAAGCGTAAGGCCAGAAGTACTAACTTTTTTCAAATCGACAGTGATAAAAAACACTACCCATACGAGAGTTAGGTTTAAAAACCTGAAAAACGCTTATTGGGAAACATGACATTATACTGGTTTACGTTTGAAAGCCTGACAGTACCCAGACACCACATCGTATCGAAGTGAACGGGAGGTAGAAGAAAATGCATATTTTGAACGCAGCCCCTTAGCCCCATAAAATTTATATAGTTGGGTTCCTTGGGACTTGCTGACAAAGAATATGTTAAGTGTTACGCAAATAGTCTAGGAATTAACAAATTATAGCCAAAAGAAAATAGTGAGGGTGTCAGACAACACCAAAAAAATAATCGCACAGTGGCATGTTTTGAAACCACTATTTTACGGGAAATGGGCCACCATGTAAAATCTTATTTGATTGGATAGAAGTAAATGTAAGGCTAAACACGATTAGTCGGGCTACAAATACTAATTCTTTGTTGTTAGGGAAACGTGAGTAGGAGTACTTTTTTTGAAAAGCTGTGTAAACATGGCCCGATTGGTTAGACCCGCCAATATAGTCAATTAGGAGCGTCAGGTCAGTGCCACATTTTAAAATAAACTTACTAAGGAACAGTTTTCTAAATAAAAGTCTGGGACAGAGGCAGATCGGAATTTGTGCCATTATTCATCGCCAGTCAACGTATCTGTGTATTATTTCCATGAATTGTGGTAAGCTTGATATATTCAATATCTTTTTAATGAAAATTGAATGTAAATTGATAATTTATGTCTGTATATGTGTGTGGTTCAGTAGCAAACATGAGGCAAGGCCTAAATATTGCTCCAACCTGAACAGGAGGTGTCGAAGAAAAGTAAAACTGCATGGAATTGCCAAACAGTACACTGACACCTATCTTATTGACTAGAAAGAACTAATGCTGGAATTGCAGAGGCGTAGTAACCATTAGGGAGGAGGATACTGGTGTAAATTGTTTCAGATGAAGATAGCAGTTGGCCTACCGCTCTGAACTCAGTGTTTGTTATGTATTGTGTTCAGTCTGGAAATAGATTATAAATTAGTTCTGAAATAGGAGGTACAACCTTCTTGTTTCAGGGACTGTGGTCCTAAGTTATTGACGCAGCACCTGGTCTGAGTTTTGCTGAATCCAGAGGCTGACAGCATACTCCTTGGTCCAGATAGCGACCAGTGAGGTGTCTCCAGAACACAGGAAGCAATCGAGCAGAGGAGTCTTTTCCTGCCGCCATCACGAAAGATAAGCTTCTGTGGCCAGAGTAGCTCAACATTATGTGCCCCCTCAAAAATTGACATTTTAGTAAACACAGAGGGACAATTTATTGGTTCAAATGACAGGAACTGTGAACTTTTCCCAATACTATTTCCAAGATAATCAAACACTTGAAGTCATGATGAAAAACAACAACCAAGCTTGAACAAACCAGTATTACCTCATATTACCACTGCACAAATTACACACATAGAATAACAATAATAAAATATGTCAATACAAAGATTATATTTATAAACTGTGTACATATTACTTGTAATTACATTTGATTGTGATTCCTGGTTCACTGTGTAGTTGAATCAGGATATCCATTATTGACAAGAATTAATACATATATTTTTAAACTTAAACACTTGACTCATTTAAGATAGTCTTATAGATTGTTATATGTGTGTGAGTGTCACAGTGTTGTAAAGTGTTGTGGAATAAATTAAATTGTTCATCTGTCTGTTGTTGTTGTGACTTACACTTCATCATTTTCATAACCCTAGACATTTAACGTAGTCATCACAATATTCCAGAATAATTCTGACTGAGGTATAAATGTGGTAGCAAGTAAGGTCATCTGTAATACACCACACTTAATAGATACAGATACCTTCACAACTGATTTCAGTCAGTACACTAAGTCCCCTATAAATATTTATAACATCCCACTTTACCACAACCAGGTGGTTGTCTGTGGTGGGAGCTGACGTACAAGGGTTGGTATTAGGAAAACAACTCGGCTCTGGGGAAATCGGTTGGTAACAGCTGGAGTTGATATAGTCGTCAAACGTGTTACTGGTACAAGTAGGATAGGTATCCGTGGGTGGTGACTGTAGTCAGTCAAATTCTGCGAGGATTTCACCCTGTAACGCCAACAAATGTTCAAACTCAGATCGAGTTAACGTAATGCCGGTTTTGGTAGGAAACGTGAGGTAGGATTCACCAAAATATTTTCGCACGTGCAGTAAAGGTTGGCCTCGGTAAACACTTACAGACGCGGCCTTCAGCCCACTCTCCAACGGTACAAGCATTTCATCACAGCTTTTGATGTAGACCCAGTTGTTGGGAACAGTGGAAGTCATCTTCAATGAGGTGTAAGTATCTGTCGTTATCACGCCACCACTTCAGTAAAGTATGAATGTGAGTGTCTGGGTCTTCCAAGTGTCTATATATGCAGGAATACCAGTTCAGTCTGGTTTTTGAAACGTGGTCAGCCTTGTGCTAGTCAGGGTTTGATTAGTCCAAAAACTAATCGATCGTTGACGCGTTGTCGATGTGAGTAAACTTGCTGCGTGTTAGACAGGCCGTGATTAGTCGAAAAACTAATCGCTTGTTGTATCGTTGTCGATGTGACCAGACTTGTGTTAACCAGGACTTGATTAGTCGAAAAAATAATCGATAGTTGAACGGGTACATTTCGATCACCTCACAGGCACATTTCTATCACCTCATGGGTACATTTCTATCACCTCATGGGCACATTTCTATCATCTCACAGGCATATTTCTATTGGAAAATAGACTTTAAAAGTCTAACGGTAATAAATATTTTGACAACGGTAAGAAATATTTAAAGAAGTATTTGCCAGTTGATCTATTTACCTACAGGTTTGACCCTTTGCGCAGGAGTGGGAGAAAATTTTGGGACCATCTTTGGTGCTTGGAAGAAAAGTTTTTACTAAAATTTGAAAATTGCAGGACAAAACGTAGATACCCGTTTGATAACTGGAACAAATACTTAGTTACATTTATTTAATGTACTACCTTTCCGTGGTCGCCGCATGTTTGAACCGCTTGGGAGACAATATTTTTTTTTTTTTAACCAGCGACACTTGGGCTTTCAGCCCTTCGGCCCAATGACATGTCATTGCGAGGCTGGGGAACCTGAGGACTTTCCTTTCAACCCGGTCAGGAGCTTCGCTCCTTCCCATCCACAGAGGGTTTATCACAGGAGCCGTTCAGGTTATTCAGTCAAATTTCCGGCCGTAAACATTTCTTCAAACGCCGACGCCCGGGTTTGAACCATGAACACCTGGTCGCCAATACAACGCCGAAGCCATTACACCAGCGCGGCTCCCGGGAGACAATATAAAACCTATCACCAGATGTCGCCCGTATGAAAAAAGTGAAAACTTAAGTCGCGGGGATTCGAACACACGAACGAAGGAATGTTTCTTTTATAAATTTCTACTATTGATCGATTGTGTTTTGACCTTGTGACGTGAACAGAAATTTACGCGCGATGTTATAAATAATAAAGAAAACTACCATGTGACCCAATGCCCGTCTCAATAAGTAGTTACAGTTACCCAACAACGGGGAATTCCCTGTCATATTTTTACATCACAAGAATAGCTACCTCCGACAATTACAAACGGCGCCTCTCATCGTCTTATATTCTCAATACCTACACGCCAACACAACACAAAAACCAAAATCATCCCCACCACTCCTTAGTCATCTTCCTCTATAACATGTATTACTTTTTTTATATTTTCCTTTTTATTCTATAGCGGGTAGGAAAAAAGGGAATTCACTTAGTAGTGTTTATAAAAATTCCTTCTTTCTCGTGTCAAGGATCAACATAGTTGTATGAAGGTTTTGGAACAAATCGGTTGTTATATACATGTAAAAGGGTAAAAGTACAACTTCTTCCAATAAAAAATGTTAAAGCTAGATATATTACAACAGTTAGACTATTAAAGAGGCCATACCGCAGACATTTGTAGATTGACCAATTATTGTGGAGGTAGTTTATTCTTAAGCAATAACAGGAGATTTTTGTGTATTTCATGAAAGTTTAGGTATAGGTACACTGTCCAAAAGTGAACGCATCAGAACGTTGTTATCTATGTGGATGTGTTGTAGTCTTGTTACAAACAACAACAAGCTGATTTAGACGTAGCTTTAACATTTTTTATTGGAAGAAGTTGTACTTTTACCCTTTTACATGTATATAACAACCGATTTGTTCCAAAACCTTCATACAACTATGTTGATCCTTGACATGAGAAAGAAGGAATTTTTATAAATTTGTATATGAAAGTTTCCCGCCTCTGTCCTACCCCTGATACTGTCCCTGCCTCCTTGTTTCCGATTTAGTAATAACTCTATCGTATTAATACTATTGTTTTCTTATTATTATTATCTCTGTGCTTATTCCTCTCATTCCTACGCTCACCATTCTCTTTTACATCTTTTATACATCTGCACCTTCGTTTTTTCATATTGAGGAAAATTAGGAAATCCTCACAAAACTAACTAACTAAGTCACAGCGTGGACCTTTAACTGTCCCGGGAGGATTAATTCTCTACATTGACTGTGGTTGAAGTAAAAATATTCCTTTTTGTTCGGAACAGACTGTATTTTAAGATAAAAACCACACTTTTTGCAGAGATTAAGATACTGTAAACAGTGTCCACGGACTCTAGCAGTGCATATTTTATTACTTGTCTACAATTTTGTATAAACCATTGTGTACCAATTTTATTGCTTCTTACTCATTCCTACTCCCCTCATTATTTCTTTCCTATTGACTATTATCATGTCCGAGTGCAAAAACTCTAATCAAAATATAGGCAATACCACTAATTCATGGCTTAAACTATCAGGGCTTAAAATTGGTCATTTAAACATTTACCACCTGCTAGGTAAGCTTTCTGAAGTCTCCACCTCCCTCCAACAAAACTTCCACATATTTGGTTTTTCTGAAACCCGTCTCAATGACAAAATTACAGATGACGAAATTAGGATTAATGGATTCACCACCATTCGCAGGGATCCTAACAGACAACATGAAACAGGGCTAGTCATATACATCTCAACATCTCTTCAGTACAAGCGCCGTGATGATCTAGAACATACTGGCATTGAATGTTTATGGCTGGAAATAAAACTCCCCAACCTGACCCCCGTTCTAATTGGTTACCTGTACCGAAACCCTAGCTCTTCTGCTGTATGGTTTGACACATTCTCACGAATGATGGACAACGTTTGGGCTTCTTCGAAGGAAATTATTCTACTGGGGGATTTCAATATTGACCTTCACAAACCGAACAACACGTGGAATGATATCACCATCTCATACAACCTCATACAGTTAATCAATCAACCCACGAGAGTAACAGACTCATCATCTACACTAATTGATCATATCTATACGACCTGCCCAGAAAACATTATAGAATGCATAGCCCCACAGACATCATTAAGTGACCACTATCCTATTTGCTGTACCTGGACGAGAAAGGGGTTTAAAGCACCTAAAACGGAACACATCACAGTCCATTACAGGAATTTCAAAAACTTTAACATTCAATTATTCCTACAAGACCTACAAATATCCCCTCTCTCATACGTGTACCAACTTCCGCATCCAGAAGAAGCCATAACATACTGGACACAAACTTTCAACAACGTATTCGACAAACATGTTCCTATAAAGCAGGTTCGGGTCAAAAACATCAGAAAGACCCCATGGATAACCAACGAAATACTATCAACAATGAGAGAGCGGGACGAAGCACATAAGCTCAAAGATTTCAGCAGGTATCGGATGCTTAGAAACAAAGTACAATATCTCATTCGTCAGGAAAAGAAACTACATTTCAGAAAGATGATTCAAGACAAAGCAAACAGCAAAGAAGTCTGGGCAGCCATTAGAACACTAACACACAAATCAAAGTCACTAAACTCTTTACCAAAAAGCTGCTCCCTCACGGCAACTCATTTTAGCAACCACTTCAAAACAGAAATTAGCCTTCTCAAGTCGACACTAAAGCCAATGGACTACGATATTAGTAAATTGACAGCCTTCTGCAACACTGAACACACCACAACAGATCTAAGACATATTCCTTTTCTAACAGTACATGAAGTTCTCAAATATATCTTGGCATTAAAAAACAACAATTCATCTGGGCTTGATGGTATCAGCAATTTTTTTTTTTTTTTTTGCGTTCGCCCGCTAATACTCGAGGCGAAATCTCAGGTTATTATTTTATGTCTAACCTGACATTGATTTTACGTGAGTATCCCTTTATTTCTTGTACAGAGACAGGTGTCCCTCGCCATTCAGGCAAATACTCGCCGATTTCGGAGGTACCCATTGCAGCTGGGTCGGCTCAGGAGCCGCCAGTCCCTGGTCGACGACACTCCTTCAAATGTTCTCGCCAGGTCTCGAGTTAATCCAGTCCAAATCCCGGTGGACGAAAAATCCTCAAATGCCGTCGCCCGGGTTTGATCCTGTATCACCCGGTCGCCAGAGCGGTGTTGTAACCACTACGCTAGCGCGGCTCCCAATATCAGCAATAAGATTCTACGTTACGCTGCGCCCATCATTTGCGACTCCTTAACCTATGTGTACAACCAATGTATTGCACACAACTACTTCCCCACAGCATTTAAATCTGCCAAAGTGTACCCCCTCTATAAATCTGGCTCACATAGCGATCCCAACAGCTACAGACCAATATCCCTTCTATCATCTCTTTCAAAACCACTAGAGAAACACATTTACAACACCACATTTCAACACTTAACAACAAACAAACTGCTCATTGATAGCCAGTCAGGTTTCAGACCCAAACATTCCTGTCACACAGCGCTCACCAAAATGGCAGACAACTGGCTGTCGAACATAAATGATGGAAAATTATGTGGTGCTGTTTTTGTCGACTTCAAGAAAGCATTTGACATGATTGATCACACTATCTTGGTTCAAAAGTTGGAAACCCTCAGAATAGGCTCTAATCCACTAAACATCATCAAATCATTCCTGGCAGATCGACAACAGTTAGTGCTTCACAACAACTCGGCATCAGATTTCTCGAAGGTAGTTACAGGAGTACCACAGGGCTCTATTCTTGGGCCCCTACTCTTCGCAATGTTCATCAACGACCTGCCACTACATCTAAAATATTCAACTTGTGACCTCTTTGCAGATGATTGTACTATCTACACTAGTGACAATGACTGCGTGGCACTTGAAATGACTCTTCAAAGCGATGTAGACAATCTAACAAAATGGAGTAATATGAATCGTATGCCAGTAAACACAACACAACAAAAACGAAATCTATGTTGATTACCACCAGACAGAAACTCCTAAGCTGCACCAAAAGATCGCTACAGCTACACGCGGAATCAATACAAATTGAACATGTAACAGAACACAAAGTTCTGGGGATCACGATTGACCAGCACTTAACGTGGAACTCCCATGTACGGAATTTAACCAAACACATAGCACAAAAGACGTACCAGCTAGCCAAAATAAAACACTTCTTAGACGCAGACACTAGACTATTGTTCTACACCTCACATATACAGACACATCTAGATTACTGCTCTACACTATGGGATTGTTGCCCTGCTTCCACCTCGAAGAGACTGCACTCCCTGCAAAAGAGAGCAGTGCGTCTGATCACCGATAATCGCACGACACCACACACAAGGACAGGAAAAGAACCCAAAATACTGTCGCTAAAAAAAACGTCTTCTCTACAACAAAGCCAAGCTGACTCACACAATTCTATCTAACAATGCCCCGTCGTACCTAAGATCATTGTTTCAAACCAGTAGAAGGGAGGGACAACGATTACATCAGTTACGTCTGCCCAAACCTAGGATCGACCTGTTCAAAAAGAGTCTAGCCTACTCTGGTGCCTACTTATGGAACAGCCTTCCACACCACCTAAAAAGCCTACCTACACAATATTCTTTTAACAAAGCACTTTTCAAACACTTCCTCAACACTGATTATCTACCCCCATAGAAACAGTATTTGCCTGTCAACATCTCATCCATAGGTCAACATTTCTTTTCCTCTTCCGCTCATTTTTGTGTGTGAATAATTTGTTTTATATCCATGTAATATCATTATTATATTCACTTTAAAATATTATTATATAATGTAATGTATGTGTGAATGTACCCACATAATACTGTACTTTAGAAATGTGAGTCGTGAGAATGTACCCGCATACCAAAAATACAGATTAATTGTAGACATGAGTGAGTGTCGGTATACAGAATTTATTTATTTTTATTTATTGTTTTTTTTTTATTTTATTTTATTATTACTTTTTTCCCCCATTTACTAGCTTGTTTGTTTCAAAAAAAAAACCCTACTCATTTTTTATTATTATTATGCTTGCATACTGTAAATGAATGCTGTTATGGTAACTTTATAATGTTGCATGCCTTTAAATTAATGCTTAAAGCATCATGTGGGAATGAAAGGATATAGTATGCAAGATTAATGAGAGTGGAAGGGCAGAATGTTAGACGGGCCTGCGCGCCCAATTCTTTACCCTTCGAAAATAAAGTTCGTTCGTTCGTTCGTTCGTTCTACTCTATCTCGTTCCCAGGTTGTTTGTATTCCCGCTGATCTTGCCCTCTCTGAGGGTGAGCTTTCGGTCCTCAGCAAGAGCTTGCACTTTGTCCCTCTCCAACCATCCTCTAATCAGTACAATCTCCTCCAAGATGTTCATCGGTTTCATCGCCGTCTGCGACTTCAGTTCCATTTTCACAACAATGATGATCCTCAGAGATCGCAGGCTGAATCAGATGATGCCTTTGCACGCTTCGCTCCTCCCAAGAATAAGAATTTTACACCCTCTCCTGGGGCTTCCCATGCTCTGGATTTATATATTCAGAAAACCCTCCATGACATTCAGCAACTCCAACCTCAACGCCTGCGTTATTCCAACCTTTCTTCTGATGAGTCTCATGCCCTGTCGAAGCTCCGCCGCAGAGATGACATTGTTATCAAACCAGCAGACAAAGGAGGTGCCATTGTGGTATGGCGCAAGGACCTGTACCTTCAAGAAGGTAATAAGCAGCTCACCAACAGCTCCTTCTACCAGCACCGTGACAATGATGCGACAGTCCTCAACAATCCTCTGGTCCATGACACCATCAAAAGTTTTATCGCTCATAAGTCCTTACCTTCTAGCGCTTCTCATCTCCGTATTGACAATAGTTGTCTGGGTAAGCCTGTGTTTTATATGCTTCCCAAAATTCACAAACCCTCTAACCCTGGGAGACCCATTGTCTCTGCCTGTGCCTGCCTACTGAACATATATTAGACTTCCTCGACGGCATCTTCCAGCCTATTATAGAGCAGCTTCCTTCCTTCTTAAAGGACACAAACCATGCTCTTACTACTTTTTCCTCTATCCAGCTTTCCCCAGACTGTACCTACCGTTTATTTCTGTTAGATGTTTGCTCGCTTTACACTTCCATTCCTCACTCTGATGGTCTCCGTGCTCTCCGGTTTTTGCTGGACCAGCGCACGCACACCTCTATTGCTACAGAAACTCTCCTGCGCCTTGCAGAACTTGTCCTTCGACTCAATTCCTTTGAGTTCAATGGATAGTTCTTTGACCAAATTAGTGGAGTCGCCATGGGCACCAAGATGGGTCCCAGTTATGCCTGCCTCTTCATAGGCTACCTGGAGTATCAGGTGTGGCAGCAGTATCCTGGACCTTTTCCATTGATGTTTCTTAGATACATAGATGATGGCATAGGTCTCACTGATATGCCAGAGGTTAACCTATCTAGGTTCATTAACTTCATTAACAACTTCCACCCTGCGATCCAATTCACCTCTCACATCTCCACTGTCTCTGTTAATTTCGTCGACATCGTTGTCACCATCACTCCCCCTACCTCACCACTTCGGTGTACTACAAACCCACCGATGCACACAGTTACCTCCTTTATACTTCCTCTCATCCTCCGGCTTGTCGTGACTCCTTTGGGACTTAGCCATGTAACCGAACACGATGTAAGACATGTCAGTATGTTATCGAAACATGTTCAGTCTCGTTCCCTAACGCCAAGTTCACCATCACCCATGGCTTCACATGTGAGTCACGCAACGTCATCTATGCTATTATATGCAAACGTTGCACCATTACTTACATCAGCCAAACCGGCACACGACTGGGCGACCGATTCTGCAGACACCTCTACGACATCTCTCAGTTTAAATCCACACCTGTGGCCATCAACTTCAATGGCCCGGACCACCACGGTGCCACTGACATCCAGGTGACAGCCATCAGATCCTGTTCCTCGGACGCCAACAGTCGGTTTCGCCAGGAACAACGCCTCATCCATCTTATGGGTTGCCTTAAACCACACGGCTTGAATACCCAACATTCTTTTGTCTGAGACGCCTTTCTCTATCTAGTCCCTATTGTATTATGACTGTCTACTTTGATGTGATCACCCATTTTTTTTTTTAATTTATTTTATTTTTTAAAATTTTTTATCTTATATATATATATTTTTTTAATGTTTTTTTTTTATTTATTTTTATTATTTTTTATTTATATCAATTTATTTTATTTATTTATTTTTTTTTTTTAATTTTTTTTTATGTATTTATTTTTTTTAAAATTTATTTTCTAAATCGCTTTTCCCTCACTTTATATATTATTATTATTATTTTTTTCCTCACTCTTTTCCGGTCCTTATTTTCATTATTTCTTATTTTTGTTTTTAATGTACTATCGACTTCCGTTTTCCGGTTTAGTGGCAGCCATCTGGCTTCTGTGACTGGACATGTGACTGGACATAAGGCAGTTGTTTTTCTCTTATTTTTATAGTTTCATGTTCTCTACTTAATTCTCATTTCCTTTCTTTCCCTCCTGTCTTGTTTGTCTGTCCCTGACGAAGGCCTTGTGGCCGCAACGTAGGTTTTTCCTGTCCTTTCTCCTTGTAAGACGTATTACTATTTGTGTTCTTCCCCCCCCCCCCTCCCCATTCTACTGTTTATTCCAGTTCAGCTGTTGATCAAGTGTCATTCCTAGTTATCGAGTCCTTGAACTGCACGCATGTTTTGTCTGTATATAAACGTCTATAATTTTATTTTTAAGAACCCTGCCTGTACTGAACATCATTCTCATTGTCTTATTTGCATTCAGCCAGAATATCCTTTTTGTCATCAATTTATGTACTTTATTTACTTGCTTTGGTAAATCATTATATGATTTCGGCAGGTTTTCTCCCGGTCTCTATATAGCAACATCATTTGCATCTTCTTCATTTTAAAAAGAGCACGTCTTTACCAGCAGTACCTTACGCCCTTGCTGTATCAAAGAATACTACCACCGTATTTTCTTTCTTTTGAAATCCTAATTCTACTTCATGTTCCTATTTGATTATCTGGTCATCAGTTCTTCCTAAGTCCTGACTGAGCCTGACTGTATAAATTGTGTTGCCCCCCCCCCCCCCCAAAAAAAAACCATTCCTTTATTTACTATGGTTTATATATTTTACCTGGATGGATGTCACGGGATTTACTCCCTTTACACTGCAGTGATGGTCCAACAGTGCCGAAAATTCTGAGTATCTACTGAAGGTCTTCAAAGGTGTTTACCTTTTGCTCAAGATTACTCTTGGCAGAGATGTGAATTGAAGAACGGTGCTTCAGTTCTACGGAGCCTCAGAGAAATTTAAAGAAATCAAGTACTACGGCTGATAGGATCCAGACCGTGTAAACTTTTTATCTTTCCTGACCTTCTATGAGTTAGGATTTTGCTCGTTCCGATGAGGCCCCAACTGATTTAAAATATTACGTAAATAGCTCTGTTATAAGTATTTAAAATGACTGAGAAATACGGGTGTAGTTCACTCAAAATGACTAAATCAACTATAAATTTGTATATTTACAGATAACAAATTTTAATAGTCAATTATCGTTAACAATTGTAAAATAAATAAGGATGGGGTGAATTAGATAGAGTCTTTAAAATTTCATCTTTGGGGATGATCTGGATAGGGTGTTTTCTCTTTCGACTATAAATAAAAACAGAGTTCACTTGGCAGCTTTAAATGAGTACTAAACTGCCAGTAAGATGTCGGTTTATTTCTGCTCCAGCCGATGTCTGTTTTTTGCAGGTTATGGACTGGTTCACTCGTCACTGGTCAAGTCCGGTGGCCGCAACACGTTCCTCGTAGTATCGTGGAGAAATTGCGAAGATGGTGCAGCGTCTGTTAAGACCTGTCTGCTGTAGGTGTCTAGCTCTGACTGCATGCCACTTATACCACTCACTTGTTCCACAGATAGCACCACCAATTGGTACCACCGACTTGTATCATGAAATAAAAGAGAAACAAATACCCTGCTGTATTGGGTTTCCGGACACAAAATCAGGTGTTCCCCCCCCCTTTTTTTTTCATTCCACGAGCCCATCTGCCTCAGAACTTTACCTTCTCTGAGCATTAATATGAATCCTAGTGAGCGGAAAACATCCATTGCATTTATAATGAACATGTTTACATTTATATATGCACTGGTTAATATAATTTGTATGTACATCATTTTTGTCATCATCCACTCCCTGCTCCGTATGGAACTTAGGACTACCTCTGCTTTTGGTTCTCTCTGAGAAACCCGCATAAAGCAGTCACCAGCTATTGCAGTGATGGTTCATGAAACAATCATTCTATATGCTGAGGTTGCCAGCTTCCTATGACTTTGACATCCACTAGCAATTTTCCCATGTTAATAATGCAAAATACAGAATTATAAAATGTACAACTTACCCCAAATTTCTTTGGGAATACAGACTAACTTCTGGCTCAGTGAACTAGTTAATGTAACTTGATTAGTATGCCTCTTACACGTGGTCTGGGGTGTCACTTTACAATAGTCTCCCACTATGACTTCAGGTTCCTAGGATTCCGGGCTTTCTGTATTAATGAAGGTAGATTTTTCCAGGGATATAAGTCCACAAGATGCTCAAACACGTTGTCCGGTCCTTTAAAGTGGATCCTGATCCTATTCCTTACTCTGGCTTGTCTGGCTGTCTTCTCTTGACGAGTTGAATTTCACAGTGAGGTAAACTCACAAGGTGCTAAATTATAAGGCAACATTCGGCCCACATCCAGATTGCTACTATATGAAAAGGCTCCAATCAGAAATGTTGTATTTTTACACTTCAAAGTGTCTCAGCCTCCTGTTGTTTGTGCAGAAAATGAACCCATTCCACCTTGGTTGCAGCTTTAAAATCCACAATTCCGCCAGCCGGAGGCAATTGTGAAAGTAACAAAGTGAAGACAAATTATTGCGGACGTTCCGACGAAGCGTGAAGCCATTACAAGCTGGCAACTGAAATTTCCCCCAACACCTCATATAATTACACTGCCGGTTATCTGTAGAGCCACCGTCCTTTCACCAATACAACGAAAAACTCCGTGCATTGCGGACTTATAAAAATTCCATATCAGGGCCTAGAATTTACTGTCCCGAGTTCCATGGCCCATTGCGGTTGTTCCACAGCCAGCATGATGCCTTGTCTGCAGTCTCACTAAGCCTCTTAAGTGCCCTTGTTCTCGACTGTCCCCTCAGCCCCAACAGTTTCAATAAATCATACACTGACGCAGCCACGAGCCCTCTTGCACCCACCTCAACAGCCATGACCCTTGCAGTGAACCCATCGCGTCTCAGACCCGCTGCCAGATCACTTTGCCGCTTTGAACGAATGTTGCTCGTCCAGTCTGGATTCAAATGGCAAGGTCAGTTCAATCAATACAACCTGATGTGATGATGAAGAATGGAGCACTATATCCGGCCGTCTTCGAGATTTTCTGATACTCTCTGGATATGCCCCTCGTCCAGGTACGTCTACCGCCATCTCTCAGTCATTCGCACAGTCAAGAAGAGATGGTAAACTGCTACCTGACTTACTCGGTTTGGGGTGTGCTGACTTTTCTGCTCTCAGAAAGTATGAATTTGCGGTGCTCGGCCTGACTTTGCTATTCGCCTTAATCCTTGCCAGGTCTATTGTCGCAGCCAACTCATTAAGCACTTTGTTGTGGCGCCATGTGTATCTCCCTTGCCCTAATTACACCTTGCAATCTGAGAGCACGTGTTCAAATGTCTGCCGATGATGGCACAGGGGGCACTGCTCATCATCCGACTTTCCCCATCTCACAAGGTTTGTGGCCGATGGCAGGAGGTCATACATTGATCTAATAATGAAGCTGAGCCTAAGAGGTGCCATATGCCATATATCATTCCATGTCAAGGACCTTTGCAGGGCTCCTTCCCATGTAGTCCTTTGACCTTGTTGGGCCTGCTGCACCGCCTGTTGCAACCTCTTATCATTCTCAGCTCCTCGTATCACCTGAACTACCATGTTTCTGCGCTCCCTGCTTGATGCCTAGGACCACCAGCGGATGTCTCCATGACCAAATCCCCGTCTATTCGTCTGTGTGTATCCGATTACCTCCCTCAGCATGAGCGACTCTTGGGCAGCATCAACAGCTTCTTCCACTTTCCACTTCCTTCCCGTTTTCAGTGTGGGCTGAATGGACTTAACCACGTCATCTGTTGACTCGCGCAGATGATCAACATCCACTGTGCGTGTTTAATTTGAATGAAAATCTAACATGATATAAAGTATTTTCTTACAGCATTTTTAAAATACGTGGTCAAACGAATTTAAATTGTAAAACAACTGTATATTTGTAAAAACCAAACTCACTCGATAGTCGTTTTTTTTTCCGCAGCAGTTATCTTTAAGTTATTTTATAGTAAAAACTTTAGCTTTTGCAGAAAACAAAATTATTAAATAGTTATAATCGTTGAATGACCGTTTAAATGGAAGTAATTTTGTCACATGTTGCCAGGTAACATAATTTGGTTTCTACCGCTTTGGTTAAAAAAAAAAAAAGCTGGTGGCTTTTATGTCAAATATATATTCAATTCATGTTAATGTATGTTTATTTTGATTAAAAAAGCAGATGTATGCATTCATTCGCTTTCACTTATTGGATGTCGGTGCTTCAGAATTTTTTTTTTATAAATTTTTGTCCTCGCTTAGTACTAAAATTAAGAAAATGCCAAATAACTTTGTCACATGTTGCCAGGTAACGTAATTTGGTTTCTACCGCTTTGGTTAACAAAATATAATACAAGTGCTACAAAAAATGCAAAGTCATTGTGTGGGATGAGTGCACTATGTCACATTAGAGAGCTCTTGAAGCTCTTGATCTGACTCTGCAAGATATTAGGGGAAGCACTCTTCCAATGGGAGTGGCTGTGATAGTGCTTTCTGGTGATTTTCGTCAAACATTACCAATTATTCCATGATCAACACCGGCAGACGAACTAAATGCTCGCCTTAAAACATCATACCTTTGGAGACATATTCAGAAAATGGAACTGACCACCAAAATGCGCGTTCATTTACTTGGAGATACAACCGCATACAACTTTGCTCACCAACTTCTGTGCTTTGGTGGGGGCAAATTTCCTACTAATCAAACAACTAATCTGATATCGTTTCCATCGGATTTTTGCAAGGTGGTCATGTCAGTTTAAGAATTACAAAGCAGCGTTTTTCCGAACATTCACAACAACTTTAGAAATCATAAATGGCTTTGTGAGCGAGCGATTCTGGCGCTTAAGAATGAGTGCGTTAGTAATATCAATCTCCAAATACAGAATCAACTGTCGGGCGTAGCCACAACATACAAATCAATTGATACTGTAATAGACTGCCAGCAGGCTGTATTTTATCCGACTGAGTTCCTGAACTCATTGGAATGCCACCGCATAACTTAATTTTTAAAATCGGTGCATCGATAATATTGCTGCGAAATCTTGATACGCCTAAATTGTGTAATGGAACCAGATTATGTGTTAAGAACCTCATGCCAAACGTGATATACGCAACAATATTAGCAGGTTGTGCCAGGGGAGAACAAACATTCATTCCACGAATTCCTCTGATCCCACCTGACATGCCTTTTGATTTCAAACGACTGCAATATCCTGTACGTCTTGCATATGCAATGACAATAAACAAGGCCCAAGGACAGTCACTTAAGGTGCAGGCATTAGAAAATCTGTGCTTTTCACACGGACAGCTATAGGTTGCTTGCTCCAGGGTGAGCACACCAAGAAATTTATTCATTTTTGTCCCAGGTGGCAACACCAATAATATTGTTTATCAAAAAGCACTGCAATAAATCTAGAAAATAACTATAGGTAAATATGACACGGCGTAGTCAAATATATTAATTTTAACTTATGTAACTTCCATGTGTGTAACCTACGTTTGTAAGTTTTATAAAGCGTTAGTAGAAAACACGGACAACGCCGTGTACTGTAGCAAATGCAATTTTTGCTGGGGAGGTTAAGATGTTATACCTAACAAGAAAGATAGTTGTGTCTGTGGTAACTGTGTGAGGTCAAGCACATGTAGGTCCCTGACTATAAAAAGAATGCTGATGATGATGATATATTGTATCAGGGAACCTAACGCTACCTCCCTAGATCTCACACAGTCAGTATTTTTATTCTAGTGGCTGGTGTATGATGTCTCTAGTGTCTAGGGGTGAAATGAAGATGATGGTACATCAACACAATACACTTTAACTCACTAAAGAAAATGAATAAGACGGTGGTTAAAGTTTTCTTTTAAAATTTGAATGTTTTTTTTTTTTCTTTATACAATTTAATCTGCCTGTCCCGCCAACTTCTTTTGGACAGGTCTTTGAAAATGAGGAAATATATTTACATATAATGTTGTAACTAAAAATATGGACTCTTGGTCCTATGAATATATGGTTAATATAGAGTTCCTGTAGGTGTATTCACAGACTAAAACTTTAATAGTTGCTAGTGATTGTCATCTGTTATGAGGAGCTGTTGTTTTCATCATGCCCCATATAATTCAATGTTATTTTGATAGGAACTAGTTTCTTAGGATGAAATGTCAGATATCCCAGCTGATAACATGTCACCTGGGATTCTTGGTAGGTCGAATATATGTCAGTATATCAATGTAGAGAAAATGTAGATCAGCACCCACACACAGGCTCCTTCAGGCTATCAGCTGACAGCTTAAACTTTATAATGGAGACTTTACACTCACTCATCAGGTTTCCTGTCACCAGATGGTAACAGGAAATAAAAACTCTGCAATAAAAAGACACCCTGGCCTTTTCAACCTGATCATAACTTCTTATCCCTATATATACATGATGGTATGGGGTCAGCCTCTTGTGCATTCATGTGCATCAGCCCCTAATTTATGACTCACACCCTTCTGTGACCACACCACAGGTCCCTATGGCAGATACGCCCCTGTACTTTTACATAGTTTGCTTCAATGCAATAACGTGGAGTAACCACATCTCCTTTTATATGATTTTTTCTTTTCTTTTCTAACTTATAAACGCTCTAGGCATGTTGAAAAGTGTTCATAGAACACAGAGGCTTCCTAACATTTCCAATACAAAATATTAATACAAAAATCATAATAATATGCAACAGTCAAATACAGTTCAATGTGAGGACTCAATAATGTTTGCTTCCGGCATGTCCTTCACTTTTCCACAGCAGTATCTGACTTTTTCAGTTTTAATCAAGCATGTAAATATATAAAGCATTCTTACCACTAGTTCAAAGAAATATGTCACAAATAACGTTGACTGGCAAAGAATATGGCCTCAGTTTTGCTCTGCCTTGTCCAGATAGTGAATTTAGTAGTTAATTTTACAAGTTATCACATCTGATCTCAACGTAGTTGTTTGAATAAAATTTTCTAGTCAAATGGCCACGAGATCACTATGCCTCTTGTCAATATCTATTAGAGCCGACCAATGAAAGCAGGCACTACTACAACTTTTTGAATTTAGTTTGAAAAAACAAAACAATTCCAAACAAACTATGTGCCTCGTAGTCCATTGGTCAGTCTGCGTTAGTTATGCCAATAGAAAAAGATGTTTCGTTTTAGTTACATTTTTCCTATCTCTCCCCTTTTACTCCTATACTCTTATACCAACTAATAGAATTTGAATTACTACAATGCCTCCTTTTTTAAACTAGCGTCCCTAAAAACGTTATGTGTAACGAGCAAGAACAACAGTCTGTCCGGTCAAGCGTTCGTAGACATTTAGTATTTTCTCAATAACTTGGCTAATACTTGGACTACCATATTTTTTAAAACATATTTTTGCTCAGGGGACTCTAAGCTATACTACCATATGATTTTTATGGTCAGTTTCAGTATGGTTTTGATTTTCAATTTTGTCACTGTCAATCGTCAAATATAAATTTTACACAAGTCGGCCATCTTCCCCCCGTCTCTAACATTTTCCTCACTATTCAAATAAACCAACTAGTTTGAGTGACATCAGAATATTACCGCTAGGAGGAATGAAAAATTGTCTGTGTGTTTGCCTCTGCTGGCTTTGCCCACAGCGTGTATATATTAAAGAGACCGCTTGCAGAGCGAAGAGGGGTTTTTCAAAACTTTGGTAGTTTTTTGCGTTAATTATTACAATCGTCTCGTTCTTACTACTGTGAAATGTCCGAATTATTACAAATGTTAGTGTTAAAGTTAACATATTACGTTAATTCAAACGCCAGTTTGGTCTCACAGTTCTGGCAAGTCGTTAATTACAAGCTTTTCCCCCGTTTCGTGCAGCAGATCGGCGAGATGTTAAAATGTTTATTGTACGTTTTCGAAACCGAAACTAAAGCGTGTTAGATTTTTACGGTGGGTCATTTTCTTAAGCATTCCCACTGCACAAAAGGCATCGCTCTACTGGCGTTGAAGATGAAACCAGTCAGACACCTGAGGGCTGGTGTATTTATTCATCATATGACTAAAATCTTACTGAAATAAGCGATTATCTCACAGATTTTGCTACACACCTCCCTTCCTAAAACATGTATCCATTGCAGGTTACAATCTGTGAGATAACTTAGCGGAAATAAAGTCCTACGTTTTCATCTGAATTTCATCACACGGATGTCTACTCAAAAAATCTGCACTGACGTTCTGAGGGCCGGGAATATATTTAATCAGAAATGAGTATGGCTGTAATAATAATGACCATCTTAATAATCTGGAATTTCCATGCTTGGCTTGTGACAGGAATACGAGAGGTGAATGATCCGTTTGGACCACAAATGTCCTGCCATATAGATAAATCTGAAATTTTTTTATAGCCCATATTAACGCCAAACATTTTTTCTCACTTGTTGAATAATTTTTTTACGCCTTGTTCAACTTGCGGCTTGCATAAGCGATTGGGTTCAATTCCCCATCTTGTGAGGAGGACCTTTGCAACAATGTAGCGCCCAGGCCCACATTGCTTGCGTCACTTCTCACGACAAATTCTTGATTCAAGTCAGGCAATTGCAATACTGGCCTGCTTGTGAGTTTTTCTTTTAACTCCTGGTAAGCCAATTCACACTGTGCGGACCAATTTATTGTATCATGTTGTCCCTATTGAGTTAAATCCGTCAGAGGAGCACATATAGAGTTAAAATGTTTAATGTACTTTTGGTAGAAACCACACAACGACACAAAAGATCGCACATCTTTCTTTGTTTGTGGCCTAGGTGCTCTTTTCAGTTTCTCCAGATTCTTGGGGTCAGGGGTCATGCTACTCTGATGTAAGGTATGACCCAAGAATTCCAACTCTTGACACCCAATACAACATTTTGTTGGTCTAGCAGTCAACTTAGCCTCTCTGAGTCTATCAAACAGCATATTCAAAGAGTTAACATGTTCCTCAAAAGTTTCAGTAGCAATGAGGATATCATCCATGAAATTCGAGATACATGGATTTTTCAGGGGATCCAACAATTTTCGCATCATCCTAGAAAACACACTCGGGACATTTTTCAACCCAAACGGTAGCATGTTGAACTCTTAATGACCTTCCGAGGTGCTAAATGCTAAGTAAGGTCGAACCTCAGGCTTTACTGGAATTTGATAATAGCCTTTGCTAAGATCCACTTTGGAAAAATATTTTGCCTTGTTCAGTCTGGCAAAAAGTTGAGTAGTATCAGGTAATGGATCCACCTGATCTTCTGTGACAGCATTCAGTTTCCTGTAATCGATGCACAGTCTATGTTCTCCCGATGGTTTCCGCAACAAAACCACACTGGAACTATAAGGAGACTCACTGTGAGAAATAATCCCTTCTCGTAACAAATAATCTATCTCCTCTTTCAAAGCTTTTTCCTTAGCGAACGGAATAGAATAAGGCCTCATACAGATGGGTGTTGGGTCTAGTAGTTTCATATCATATTCCAACAAATTTGTGTGCCCCGGCTTATCCGTTAACACGTCTGTATGTTTCTCCAGGACCTTTTGAATCCTCTCCCTTTGTCCTTTTGTCAGGTGATCTTCACCAGTTCAAACGTTTCACTGGGCTTCAGTGGATATTCAACTGAGGTGAGAGGTTCATTTTTCATTTCGGTTGCAATTGACAAGGCCATTAAGTGTGTTCCTTCCTGGATTTGTCTGTCCAGATATTTCTTCAAAAGGTTCACATGATTGACTTTTTTGTTTCCCTTCTTGTCTATCTTATAATTTGTTCTGGATACCTTTTCCAAAACTGTATATGGACCTTGCCATCCGATCTTAAGTTTATTGTTGCTGCCTGGTAAAAGAAGAAGCACATTCTCCCCCACAGCAAGCTCCCTATCCTTCGCTTTTTTGTTATAATAAGCAGCATGCTTTTTCCTGGCTTGTCTCAAATTTTCATTTGCCAGTTTCCAACTAGTTTTTAAACGAGTGGTCATTTCGTTCACATATTGGTATGATGAGGTAACAATCTCTTCTGCCTTCTCATCTGTCCACGTCCTTAACAAGGCTTCCAGTGGACCTTTTATTGGCCTCCCAAGTAACAGGGTTGCGGGAGCCATCCCGGTTGAATTATGTGGAACTTCCCGATAAGCAAACAATAAAAGTTAGTTGCTTATCCTTTACAGGACGTGGCAATCAACCCCAGCTTTTATTGGCTGTTTGTGATTTTTCTAGGCAATTTTTACGTTCAGTAGTTTGCCATTGCTTTCTGAACGGTACGGCGCTTATACCATTGTTAAAAATCCACACAAAGCGATCTGCTACCAAACCGCCTGCAGCAGGTTTCGAACCTGGTATATCTGGATTATGAAACCGCGTTCATATCCAAGCAAACAATGCAGCGGGCAAATATTGGTCCCACGTATCAGGTTTCTCATGTGCCAGCTTTCTCAGGATAGAAATGAGAGTCCCATTGAACCTCTCTACCTGGCCGTTCCCTTTGGGGGTGATACTGACTACAATGAAAGTGCTTGGCTTGAAATAACCTAAAAACTTCTTCTGTTAGTTTCCCCTTGAACTGAGATCCGTTATCAGTCAAGATTTAATGCGGGAATCCTAACCTTGTGAATATAGTAAGTAATGCCTCTGCCACATGTTTCGAATCGATTGACGACAGGGCTACCGCCTCTCCCCACATAGAACAAATGTCTACCAGAGTAAGGATGTAACTGTTCCTCCTCTTGGTCCGAGTGAGAGGTCCCACAATATCCACTGCAACTCTCTCAAAAGATGTTCCCACTATGGGCATTTCCCCTAGAGTTGCTGGAGCAGTCCAATGTTTCGGAGCTACTCTCTGACATTCTGGACAGGATTTTACATATCTCTTTATGTCTTCCGTTATCCCTGGCCAGAAATAATGACAAGCTATACGCTGTCCGGTTGCGCTGATCCCCATGTGACCACTAAAGGGAACTGCATGTCCTAATTTCAACACTCTCTCCCGATATAAAGTTGGAAGTACCAGTTGGCTGTGACCATTTGTTCCATTTCCGATCTTCCTGTACAACAATTTGTTAATAATAATAATAATAAATTCTTTAAGCACCAAACACGGCGCATAAGGCAGAAACCAGTGCTCTCCAGGTTGTTCGTTGTGACGCCACTCCTCTTAGCTCTTGCACATTATTTAGGCCCAACGTTCTTCCTTGTCTTATTATTGTTCTTCTGAGTGTTTCTTTTTGTCTTCCTTTTTTCCTCTTACCCTCAGGAACCCAAGTGAGACCCTGTAGTGGTATTCTGTTGTTTTGCATTCGTAGGACATGACCGATATATGACCATCGTCTTTTTCCTATATAGTCGGAGACATATTTCTGCCTAGAGTCTTCTCTTATTTGTCGATTAGTCTTGAATTCTTTCCAACTGATGTTCATGAGTTTTCTAAGACATTTGTTCTCGAATGTATTCAGCTTGTTCTCCAATGATTTTGTTATTTTCCAACTCTCACAGCCGTATGTTAACACTGAGATAACACTTGAATTAAACAGACGAAGCTTGGTATGTATATTCAATGATCGTAATTTCCAAATGTTAGATAATCTATTGAAGGCGCTAGCTGCCAAAGCAATTCTAGTATGGATTTCTCTTGTTGTGTCACCATCCTGAGTCATTTTACTGCCTAAATAATTGAAACTTTCAACTTTCTGTAGTTTTTCCCCGTTCAAGATGATATCAAAGGTCTCGTTAGAAAAGTTCATAGCTTTAGTTTTAGAGGCATTTATTTGGAGACCTGTTTTAACCGAGAGATGACACAAATTATTTACTGCTTCTTGGGATTGTCTGGGTGTTGAACTTAAGAATGCTAAATCATCTGCGAAATCCAGGTCCCCCAGGAATTTTCCATTTGTCCATTTTATACCTAATTGTTCATTGTGGGTATAGTTTCTCATAACCCAATCAATAGCTATTCCAAAAAGTAGTGGTGACATAATACAGCCTTGTTTCACCCCTGTTTCTACTGTAAACCATTCTGTATTCCCTTTATTTGTTCTAACACAACATCTTGCATTGTCATATAGCGCTTTGATTATATTCACATATTTTGTTGGAAAACCATAGATTGTAAGTATCTTCCACAATGATGGGCGGTGTAGACTATCAAAGGCTTTTTGAAAATCGACGAAGGTGATAATAAGTGGCGATTGCATTTCCACTGATTCTTCTATAATTGTTCTTAATGTGAATATTTGATCAATACATGATCGTTTCGGCCTGAAACCCGCTTGTTCTTCTCTGATCTTTTCGTCAGCATGCAATCTAAGTCTTTCTAACATCATGCAACATAATAATTCTCCAGGTACTGATAATAGAGATATACCACGCCAGTTATTACAGTCTGATAGATCACCTTTCTTCGGTAACTTTACAATAATACTGTCTTTCCATTGTTGTGGTGGTTGTTCTTCTCTCCATACTTCATTTATAATATCTAAAATTCTCAAGAGGTTGTTGTCATTAACTGCTTTAATCATTTCCCCTGAAATTTCGTCAACTCCAGCAGCTTTAAAATTTTTTAATCTTTTAACGGCTTGTTTGATCTCGTCCAGCGTGAATTCATCGCAAGTTATTGGCAAGGTGGTTGTGGGTGTTTCATTATTAAAATCAGGTGTTACTGTTGGTGGTGGTCTGTTTAGCACCTCAATGAAGTGCTCAGCCCATCTCTTCATTTGTTCTTTTTCTGTTGGTATTGAATTCCCTAATTTACCTTTAACAGGTGTTTCCATAGCAGTAGGCTGGTGACATAGTTGTTTTGTAATTTGATAAAGGCACCTACTATTACCAGTTCTTACAGCATTTTCAGCTTCTACGGCCAGTTCATTGATGAAATGTCTTTTATCTCTTCGAGTTTTTGTCTTCACTTCCTTATTTAACAAGTTATAAGTTAGTTTGCAAGATTCAACTGCATTATGTGTACTTGCCGCTAGTAGTTTAAGTTTTGCTGTTTTCCTTTCTTGTATTTTATCCCAAGTATCTTCTCTCATCCATTTTTTCTTTTTATGTACTAGGTATCCGGTGGTCGCTACAGCTGTTTCTGTCATTGCTGTTCTCAGTTGTTCCCATTTAGTATCGATTGTCTTGGTGGTGATATCGTTGTCAATTTTGCCTAAAGCATCGAAATAGTTGTTCATTTTGACATTATAATCCTCCTTTATATCATTTGATTGCAGTCTGTGTACATCTATTCTTCTATTTTTATTCGGTTGGTATAACTTCTTCAGTTTAATTCTCAGTTTAGCTATGCAGAGGTTATGATCGCTTCCGATCTCTGCACCTCTGTATGCTCTGACGTCTTGAACTGATGAGCGAAATTTTGCGCTTATGCAGAAGTGATCTATCTGGTTCTTAGTTCTGCCATCAGGTGAATTCCATGTTATCTTGTGGATATTCTTATGTGGGAAGATGGTGTCTGCCACAACGAGGTTTGATATTTCACAAAGTTCTAGAAGTCTTTCGCCATTTTGATTCATACAGCCTATGCCATGAGTACCGAGATATCTTTGTACTCCATCGTTGTTGTCACCTACTTTGGCGTTAAAATCGCCCATGACTGCTATTATGTCATGCTTGGGTATTGTGTTGATGGTACTTAGAAGTGCTTCATAGAAGTCATCTTTTGTGGTATCAAGAGCGTCGTAGTTGGTGCATAACATTGTACAATTGAGAGCTTGAAAAATCTTGTCTGAAATCTAGCTAATATTAGCCTCTCATTAACAGGTACCCAGCTGATAAGCGATACTGCTGCTTTCTGTGTCATTAAGATGGCTACTCCCTCTGTGTGACGATTATCATTACTACCAGAGTATATAATTTGCTTTTTTTCTTCTGAAATATATTTTATGCCCTTCCCCGTCCATCTACACTCGCTGACACCCAATATGTCCAACGTATAATTATCCATTTCTTTAATTACTTCTTCCAATTTTCCATCTTGATACATAGTTCTTACATTCCAGTATCCAATTTTGAAAATCTCCTTAGCCCCCAAGATATTAGAATGAGTCATGTTTACTGTCGAGCCTGGTTCTGTTTCGGTAACAATCGCTTGTTTTATGATAGTGACTTGTTAACTCTCTGATCAACCCTCCTATCCAACCGACCGATTCGAGGGTTTTGAGGTCAGTTATAGGAAAATATCTACACCACTAGATACTCTGATGTATCTGTTATTCTATAATTTAACATAACATGGCACTATCCATCGAAATATACACATTCCTGGTGTTTTTCTTTCGGCGTCTAAGGTGAGGAAAGAATTTCACCTCCATCTTGGAAGGGTAGATAACAATTTGTTCTTCATATAATAATCCCCTTTGCTTGGAGGTGTGTGGCATTTCGGTAATTTCTTAAAGCAAGGCTTGAGTGTACTATCTTCAGCCTGTGCCTTCCTCATCTCCTCTGGATGAGTATTTATCGGCTCATCTTCTTCCTTTCTGGATTGTGAACGGGTCTGGGCTGCTGCCAGGACCACAGGTCTCTTGGGAGTTCCCAAGAAGACATAACGACATCCCAATATCAGAGGGTAAATGGGTGCGTCTAACACTGCTGCTCTGATTATCCCTTCCACATAGCGAGTTTTCACTGTTATCCTTGAATTGGGAAGTTTCATGAGTGGTAGGTCCTTGGTCACCCCTTGAATCTCCACTGTTTCTGTGGTATACTGATCCGGGTTCACCAAGTGCGCACTCACAACGGAATCGAAATCCAAACCGGTATCGTAAAGGCACCTAATTGTGACTCCATTACATACCACGTCCTCACATACTGGGGGATGATAAGGTTCCTGCTGTCCAGTAAGTTTTACCTTTTCTTCCTTTTTCCCCAACTTCATCGCAGCACACCCAGAAGGTTTCCTTGTACAAAATTTGGTGTCATGACCCTCTCTCTTACACCATTTACAATAGTATATATTTTGATAAAGGGGTTTTCTTTCCTCATATTTCCTGTCATTGAACTGTGAGTTTTTATGTTTATTATCATTGCGTGGCCTATCAAAATTTGGCTTAAACTTGTTACCCTGATCTTTATTATCAAACCTATTTGAGCTTTGTGGGGCCCTATAATTATCTACATGCTTCTTTTTGGTGCCAGCTACCTCTGCCTGGGCTTCCTGATACCTCTCAGCGACATTAAGTAACTCACCCAGCCTCTCCGCACCCTGTTCCATGAGAAACCTTCTCAAGTCTGGAGCCATGGACTCTCTCAATTGCTCAATAAGGATCATTTCTTTAAGATCTTGGGTTTTCCCTAGAGCAGTCCATTTCTCCAAGTAAGTCTCCAACCGTGCAGAGAACTGGTGATAAGTCTCACCCGACAGTAGCTTGACATTTCTAAACTTTTTCCTGTAAAATTCACCATGCTTTTCGTATCTTAACAATAGAGCCTGCTTTAACAAGTCATAATTGTCTTGGTCATCCCTGCTCATTTTTGAAAAAAACTTCATAAGCTGTTCCCCGAAGACCTTTGGATAACTTCAAGCTCCATCTTTCTTTTTCTAGCCCATAAGTTGTAGCTAATACCTCATACCTACTTAGATATGATTCAATGTCATCATCTCTCTCAACAAAATAATCTAAATGAAACCCCATAGCTGAGTTGGAGGCCCCCTGACTAGCAGTCGTATCAGAGGTAGAGGGGCTGTGACCATTTTCAGGAGCATGGCCTTGCAACTCCGACTCCCTTAGTCGCATCTCATGCTCCCTCTGTAACCTTTTATCTTCTGCTTCCCTTTCTAATCTTTTCTCCTCAAATTGGAGCCTCTTGATCTCAGCCTCTCCATCAGCCTCTAAGACCCTAGCCTCCTTCTCAGTCTCAATTTGTAAACGTTTAATTTCTTTCTGAGCCTCTCTATCCAACTCTAATTTCTTCATCTCTCTAGCATCTTCTAACTGCATTCTCCTCTCTTCAGCTAATCTATGTTCTTCCCTAGCAATAAACTTATCACATTCTGAGGTGACATAGTCAATCAAAACTTGACCTTCCATATTCATGTCTCTCGCAGTTTGCACAGCAGCAGAGCGAAACTTGGCAAAATGCGACATCTGATAAATACTAAAATGTTCTAAATCAATTTCTAAAACAAGTACAATTTTAATTAATTAATCCAGGCTCTGACACTTCATCAATTCCCAAATCTTGGGCAATATTAATAATGGGGATTCCCTGGTAAATATAAATGTTGTTATAGCTAAAACCCAGACCAGGACCCTAATATATGTAGTACTAGAAGTTCCTATCCCGGACAAGCCTACCAATTTATGTAGCAAATGTAATTTTTGCTGGGGAGGTTAAGATGTTATACCTAACAAGAAAGATAGTTGTGTCTGGGGTAACTGTGTGAGGTCAAGCACATGTAGGTCCCTGACTATAAAAAGAATGCTGATGATGATGATATATTGTATCAGGGAACCTAACGCTACCTCCCTAGATCTCACACAGTCAGTATTTTTATTCTAGTGGCTGGTGTATGATGTCTCTAGTGTCTAGGGGTGAAATGAAGATGATGGTACATCAACGCAATACACTTTAACTCACTAAAGAAAATGAATAAGACGGTGGTTAAAGTTTTCTTTTAAAATTTGAATGTTTTTTTTCTTTATACAATTTAATCTGCCTGTCCCGCCAACTTCGTTTGGACAGGTCTTTGAAAATGAGGAAATATATTTACATATAATGTTGTAACTAAAAATATGGACTCTTGGTCCTATGAATATATGGTTAATATAGAGTTCCTGTAGGTGTATTCACAGACTAAAACTTTAATAGTTGCTAGTGATTGTCATTTGTTATGAGGAGCTGTTGTTTTCATCATGCCCCATATAATTCAATGTTATTTTGATAGGAACTAGTTTCTTAGGATGAAATGTCAGATATCCCAGCTGATAACATGTCACCTGGGATTCTTGGTAGGTCGAATATATGTCAGTATATCAATGTAGAGAAAATTTTGATCAGCACCCACACACAGGCTCCTTCAGGCTATCAGCTGACAGCTTAAACTTTGTAATGGAGACTTTACACTCACTCATCAGGTTTCCTGTCACCGGATGGTAACAGGAAATAAAAACTCTGCAATAAAAAGACACCCTGGCCTTTTCAACCTGATCATAACTTCTTATCCCTATATATACATGACGGTATGGGGTCAGCCTCTTGTGCATTCATGTGCATCAGCCCCTAATTTATGACTCAACCCTTCTGTGACCACACCACAGGTCCCTATGGCAGATACGCCCCTGTACTTTTACATAGTTTGCTTCAATGCAATAACGTGGAGTAACCACATCTCCTTTTATATGATTTTTTTCTTTTCTTTTCTAACTTATAAACGCTCTAGGCATGTTGAAAAGTGTTCATAGAACACAGAGGCTTCCTAACATTTCCAATACAAAATATTAATACAAAAATCATAATAATATGCAACAGTCAAATACAGTTCAATGTGAGGACTCAATAATGTTTGCTTCCGGCATGTCCTTCACTTTTCCACAGCAGTATCTGACTTTTTCAGTTTTAATCAAGCATGTAAATATATAAAGCATTCTTACCACTAGTTCAAAGAAATATGTCACAAATAACGTTGACTGGCAAAGAATATGGCCTCAGTTTTGCTCTGCCTTGTCCAGATAGTGAATTTAGTAGTTAATTTTACAAGTTATCACATCTGATCTCAACGTAGTTGTTTGAATAAAATTTTCTAGTCAAATGGCCACGAGATCACTATGCCTCTTGCCAATATCTATTAGAGCCGACCAATGAAAGCAGGCACTACTACAACTTTTTGAATTTAGTTTGAAAAAACAAAACAATTCCAAACAAACTATGTGCCTCGTAGTCCATTGGTCAGTCTGCGTTAGTTATGCCAATAGAAAAAGATGTTTCGTTTTAGTTACATTTTTCCTATCTCTCCCCTTTTACTCCTATACTCTTATACCAACTAATAGAATTTGAATTACTACAATGCCTCCTTTTTTAAACTAGCGTCCCCAAAAACGTTATGTGTAACGAGCAAGAACAACAGTCTGTCCGGTCAAGCGTTCGTAGACATTTAGTATTTTCTCAATAACTTGGCTAATACTTGGACTACCATATTTTTTAAAACATATTTTTGCTCAGGGGACTCTAAGCTATACTACCATATGATTTTTATGGTCAGTTTCAGTATGGTTTAGATTTTCAATTTTGTCACTGTCAATCGTCAAATATAAATTTTACACAAGTCGGCCATCTTCCCCCCGTCTCTAACATTTTCCTCACTATTCAAATAAACCAACTAGTTTGAGTGACGTCAGAATATTACCGCTAGGAGGAATGAAAAATTGTCTGTGTGTTTGCCTCTGCTGGCTTTGCCCACAGCGTGTATATATTAAAGAGACCGCTTGCAGAGCGAAGAGGGGTTTTTCAAAACTTTGGTAGTGTTTTGCGTTAATTATTACAATCGTCTCGTTCTTACTACTGTGAAATGTCCGAATTATTACAAATGTTAGTGTTAAAGTTAACATATTACGTTAATTCAAACGCCAGTTTGGTCTCACAGTTCTGGCAAGTCGTTAATTACAAGCTTTTCCCCCGTTTCGTGCAGCAGATCGGCGAGATGTTAAAATGTTTATTGTACGTTTTCGAAACCGAAACTAAAGCGTGTTAGATTTTTACGGCGGGTCATTTTCTTAAGCATTCCCACTGCACAAAAGGCATCGCTCTACTGGCGTTGAAGATGAAACCAGTCAGACACCTGAGGGCTGGTGTATTTATTCATCATAGGACTAAAATCTTACTGAAATAAGCGATTATCTCACAGATTTTGCTACATGTACTTACAGCTAGTCTACATTCAATACCATAATTCCCGCCGTAAGTACTTCGGTCGGTCGGTCAGTCATATTTTGCACACCGTCATTTGCGCACTTTTTCTATGTTCGGGAGAGTACATTAACTTTCGACCACAGCTAAGGGGTGCAAGTGTGGTTGAACGTTAGACAATAATTGTATTGTTTCCCCTTATATGTACTCTCCCGAAAATAGAAAAGTGTGACGGTGTGCATTAAATCAACAGACAATCACTGGGAATTGACGACGTCGCATCCTAAATGGCAAACTGCGCTCGCTCGGTTCTAAGTCATGGAGGTAATCGGATACACACAAACGAATAGACAGGGGATTTGGTCATGGAGACATCCGCTGGTGGTCCAATGCATCAAGCAGGGAGCGCAGACACATGGTAGTTCAGGAGATACGAGGAGCTGACAATGATAAGAGGTTGCAAAAAGCAGTGCAGCAGGTCCAATAAGGCCAATGGACTACATGGGAAGGAGCCCTGCAGAGGTCCTTGACATGGAATGATATATGGCATATGGCACCTCTTAGGCTCAGCTTCGTTGTTAGATCAATGTATGACCTGCTGGCGTCGGCCACCAACCTTGTGAAATGGGAAAAGTCGGATGATGAGCAGTGCCCCCTGTGACAGGGGAGGCAGACACTCGAACACGTGCTCTCAGTGTGTAAGGTGTCATTAGGGCAAGGGCGATACACTTGGCGCCATAACAAAGTGCTAAATGAGCTTGATGCGACAATAGATCTGGCAAGGATGAAGGCGAATAGCAAACCCGGGCCGAGCACCGCAAATACATACTTTCTGAGGGCAGGAAAGTCAGCACACCCCAAACCGAGTAAACCTGGTAGCAGTTTACCATCTCTTCTTGACTGTGCAAATGACTGGGAGATGGCGGTAGACCTACCTGGACGAAGGGCATATCCAGAGAGTATCAGAAAATCGCGGAGACGGCCGGATATAGTGCTTCATTCTTCAGCAACGCTTCAAGTTATACTGATTGAACTGACCGTGCCATTTGAATCCAGATTAGACGAGCAACATTCGTTCAAAGCGGCCAAGTATAGTGATCTGGCCGCGGATCTGAGAGACGATGGGTTCACTGCAAGAGGGCTTGTGGCTGCATCAGTGTATGATCTATTGAAACTGTTGGGGCTGAATGGACAGTCGAGAACAAGGGCACTGAAGAGGCTTAGTCTTCTTCTTCTTCGATCCTTAACCACCGAGAGGCTTAGTGAAACTGCCGAAAAGGCATCAGGCTGGCTGTGGAACAACCGCAATGGGAAATGGAAATTGTGACAATAAACGCTGCGGTACAGAAAGCACCAGGAATTTTTCTAAGTCCACAATACGCCGAGTTTTTAGGCGTACTAGTGAAAGGGCTGTGGCTGAGATGCGACAGGCGATGTATACTATAAGGGGTGTCAGGAAGAATTTCAGTGGCGAGCGCGCTGTGTCAAGTCTCGTCGGCTTCGCGCAGGTGACTCAGTGTGTGTCCGTAGTTGTGATGTGCTACGGAGCGAACAGAATAATTTGTCTTCTCTTTGTTACTTTCACAATTGCCTGCACGGCTGGCGGAGTTGTGGATTAAAGTTGCTACCATAAGTTAAATGGGTTCATTTTCGATACAAGACAACAGGAGGCTGAGACGCTTGGGAGTCATGACCCAAGTGGGCCCGCCCCCTTAGAGTGTAAAGGACTATGTAGGGCCGAAACACTTGTCGGACGGGGGGGGGACTACTTCTGATGATCAGATTGCTTCGTGTTGTATCGCTCTGTAAAGAGTTTCCTATCATCTTTTATATATATATATATATATATATATATATATATATATATATATATATATATATATATATATATATATATATATATATATATATATATATATATATATATATATATATATATATATATATATATTTTACCATGTGAATTTTAATGTGTGAAAAATTCTAAAGGACGCCCAAGTCATTTGTGGCTGGTGTCGCGTGGTGAGAAAACAATACGCAAGACAAATTCTTTGTTCGTGATACGTTTAAACCGAGATGACGCGAGTGCCTCTCTCTATCATTTTCTAGCGCTGTGTACTGGCGACATAAACGAAGCAATATTTGTTTTTGATGGCTGACGAATAAAATTCATATAAAAAGAAGGAATGATCAGAAAGAGTTGATAATAGTATCGTTAGGAGCGGAGAAGTCCACATTTATTTCCTTTCAAACAACTAATTCCATCGTTGTTGCAAAAAAAAAAAGATAGAAGCTTGAGAACACACAACTTCATCATATTTTGTCACGTTAAGCCACTTTGAAAAATTATATAAATTCTAAGACCAACCCAATAGAGGAAATTTTTGGAGGGAAAGAAGCTGTTGATGGTACCATAACAGTAAGGTATCAACACACGTGATCCATACAAAAGATAAAAGGAACGAAAAGGAGGAAGAAATTAAGAAAACACAAAACCGCCGCGCGAGCCGGTTGGAACGAACATTTTAGCAGCAGGCGTGAGATGCTTTCTCGCTCGCTCTCTGGCTGTGTATAAATAGAGAGGAACCGTGGCAGACAGGGTACACACGCAAAATTAAAACCTCGGAAGAGAGACGAATTTGAAGGTAGAGAGAGTGAGAAGGATCAACCCCTGAGCAAGGTTATTCCTATTTGTTATGCCGAGCAGTTTGAACTTTTGCCAAGCCTTCAGTCAGTTCTACTTCTGATTTATCCTAAAAGGGGTATGTAATATTACGAATATATATGTATGTATGTATGTATGTATGTATGTATGTAAATACTTCTTTTACAGGTTTGATAATTAAATTAAACTGCGAGACAACATTTGAATTCAAAATGGAGAATGAGGCAAGGACCAGGATGCATAACAGAGACGTGCAGGAATGGAAAGGCAGAACTAAGGGAAGGCCTATGTTGTATAACATTGTTTTATTGATGACTGCAATTCAAACTGACTGTAGAAGGAAACTGCAGCATCATGACTGTGTACAGAAATTGTATTATGTATTTTTGTAAATGTAATCACTTAGACTTGTCATTGCCTATACACTGCCATTGAACCAGAACTTATGCCATACCTATATAAGCATACACTGAACACATCACCTCACAACACGCAGACCTGTGAGAAATCACCACACAAGGACTAGCCACATGCTACATATTTTGCAGGTTTACTGGTCTAGTTTGGAACAGCCTGATCTGAAACTACCATCCACTCAACGTATACTGTGTGTGACGGAGTTCAAGTGTTTTGGCTCCATCATTCCTTGGCTAGCCAAACATAAGATCCAAGAAGCTGTATTCCAACTTCACTCGTGTGTTACCAGACATTGTCCAGGACTGTAAAGCTAAGTCCTAAGTGTTAATATTCCAAAACCTTCTGTGAGATCCCAAAAGAGACCGTGTAGTGATGAAAAGTGCAATCTGCGTTAACCCAGTGCAGGCAAAAGACATTAAGATTAACGTAGACATGAAATTTATGTAAAAAGTTATAAAGATTGTTGATTTTTGTATTATTTCATTTTAATTGAGACCTTCCGATTTTCAAAAGAGAAATAAGAAACTAGATGTACATTATTAAATAATTTAGTAAATTGTAATTTTATGACTTGTCAATTTCTTATTGTTGACAGTTATATTTTGCTGTATTATTGTTGTCACAGTATAGTTAGGTGACGGTAGCACTCTAGAGCTCTTGATCCATACTAATTCCATCCAGACGTGTGCTCTTTACAGCTATAGCTATACCTGTGCCATCCTTACACCAGTGCTCTTCTCCGAGACTGGGATATACCTATCTGGACTAAATTTACGTGTCTAGTCTTCTACTCTATCAACATCTGCCACTCTTATTAACTCATTACGTCACATTTTGTGGGCTCGTTCGCGGGATAATATTATTATCCTGAGCCAGTATATATCTTTCTTGTATCTCGTGCTTAACGGAAGTCTTGGTAATAGAACATTTGTTTTGAAAAGTAAATTATAAATTTCTTTGAAAAGTACCTTTGTAGTACACAAGTTAAACAGTGGTCTCTCACATTGGTTGAAGGAATATTGTACGTCTTTAATTAAGTTAGCTTAAGTAATTAAGTAGTAGTAAAATTAGATACTCCTTTCAACGTAACGCCATGGCTGACTTGGTAAAGTTCAAAACTGCAATCATGCAGATGGGTAAGGAACTTGGTTAGTCAGGTGAAGCTCTCATCCAATATGTTACTACGGAAGTGGATAAGCATATGGACAGGGAAGAAAGAAGGTTGCAATTAGAGACTGAAGCAAAGAAATTAGAGGCTGATAGAGAAGCAAAGAAATTAGAGGCTGAAGAAAGGTGGTTGAAAGCAGAAGCGGAAAGAGAAGCTAAGAGGCTACAGTTGGAAGCTGAAACTAGGAGGCTAGAGGTTGAGGCTGAAGCTAGGAGGTTGGAAGCTGAGAGAGGACATGAGCTGAGGATGAGGCAGCTGGAACTTCAATCGGTTGCTAGTTCCAGTGGGAGCACCTCACCTCACTCCGACAACAGTAACTCCAACCAAAGTATTTCAAATGGAGCCATGAACTTTCATATGGACCCATTTGTTGAGAAGGAGGACTTTATAGAAGCTTATATAGACAGATTTGAACGGCTTGCCACAACTTATGGTTTAGAAAAGGAAAAGTGGAATATGAAGCTATCTCAAGGATTGAGAGGAGTTTCTTATGAAGTATTCTTGAAACTACAAAAGGAAGATCAAGAAGATTTTGAAGCCCTGAAGCAGGCATTGCTTGTTCGTTATGAACAGAACTCTGAGGCTTATCGAAAAAAATTCCGAACTGCTAAGAAGGAGGCTGGAGAGACTTATCAGCAATTTACGACACGATTGGAGACTTACCTACTAAGGTGGTGTAAGTTAGGAAACTTTTCTCCAGATTTCGAGGGGCTAAAGGAGATGATGTTGATAGAACAACTACTAGATTCCATAGCCCCTGAAACTAAAAAGTTCCTGATAGAGAATAAAAGAGATAGGTTAGATGACATAATCACCTATGCGGAAAGCCACCAACTGGCTCAGTCCATGAATCAAGGAGCTAAGAAGAAACATGTAGAAGTATTTAAGAAACCACAAAACTATACAATGTCTGAAGGAAGTGGCCACAACCAGGACCACGCATTCAAGAATAGGCCCAGATGGGACTACAAGGAAAGATCCCCTTTAGGATCAGACAGGAGACCTTCAAGAAATCAAGATAAGTGGTGTAAGACTTGTAAAATTAGCAATACTGCAATACTGCAGAATGCAGACGGAAATACCCTCCTCATCACGCTGCATGTCTTACGACAGGGAACAAGTGAAGGAAGGAACTGGCAGTGAGTCAGAAGGACCTCCATCATCCCCCTGTCTGTGACGAAGTGACCATGAATATCACTTAAGTACTGTGCTTATATGACACAGGCTTGGACTTTGACTCGGTCGTGTGTTCTTCTCTGGTGAGCCATGAACAGATAACCACAGAAACAGTGGAAATCCAAGGACCAGTAAAAGGAGCAGGAACCATGACATTGCCCATAGCCAGAATCAATGTTAGGTCTCGCTATGTGGAAGGAGAGATCAAAGCAGCGGTGATGGATGATCCTATTTACCCAATAATCCTGGGATGTAGGTATGTTTTCTTAGGAGAACCAGTAAAACCTGTAATTATGGCAACAGTCCAGACCAGGTCAAGCTCCAAGAAAATGTAGGAAAATCCTATAAATACTCATCAGGAAGAGATGAAAAAGGTTCAAGCAGCAGACAGCACATTGAAGCCTTGTTTTGGCAAACTGCCAAAAGCTCATAACCCTCCAGTCAAGGGAGACTTTTACATGAAGAATGGGCTGTTATACAGAAAAGCTGGAATTGGACCACAAGGACATGGACAGCTAGTTGTACCCACTTCATATAGGGAGAAGGTTATGGAGCTAGGACACGCTGTACCATTCAGTGGACATATGGGAATAGGTGCCACTGGACAAAGGATAGCCTGTCACTACTTCTGGCCAGGAATCACGGAAGATATAAAGAGATATGTGAGGTCCTGTCCAGAATGCCAAAGAGTCGCTCCTAAACATAGGACTGCACCAGCAACACTGGGAGAAATGCCTATCATGGGAACACCCTTTGAACGTGTTGCAGTGGATATTGTGGGACCCCTCACCAGAACAAAGAAGTAAAATAGTTATATTCTGACCTTAGTGGACACATGTTCGATGTGGGGAGGGGCAGTAGCTATGTTTTCTATTGATTCCAAGCATGTGGCAGAGGCACGTCTCACAATATTTACCCGGTTAGGATTTCCTCACCAGATACTGACGGACAATGGATCCCAGTTTAGAGGAAGACTAACTGAAGAGGTGTTCAAGATATTTCAGGCCAGACACTACCACTGCTCCCCCTATCACCCCCAAGGGAACGGGGCAGTAGAACGCTTCAATGGGACCCTAATCTCTATTCTGAGAAAGCTGGCATTGGAAAAACCGGATACCTGGGATACTTACTTACCGGCAGCACTGTTTGCATACCGGGAAGTCCCACATAACTCAACTGGATTGGCTCCGGCAACATTGTTGTTTGGTAGACCAATAAGAGGTCCTTTGGAAGCATTGTTGCGGACATGGACTGATGAGAAGGCAGAAGAAACTGTAACCTCATCATACCAGTATGTAAACGAGTTAACCTCTCGTTTGAAAGCAGGCTGGAAACTGGCAAACGACAACTTAAGACAGGCTAGGAGAAAGCATGCTGCGTACTATAACAAAAAAGCAAAGGATAGGGAACGTGCTGTAGGAGAGAAGGTACTTCTTCAGCAGCAATAATAAATTGCAGATAGGTTGGCAGGGACCATATGTAGTGTTGGAGAAAGTCTCTAGAACAAATTATAAGATTGACAAACAAGGAAAAGAAAAGGTGTATCATGTCAATCTACTCAAAAAGTATTACGATAGGTCATCTTCGGAAGTAGCACATATGATGACCCTAGCCATTGCAACAGAGATGAAGGACGAACCTCTCACCTCTATGGAATATCCATTAAAGGAATCCGAGAGTTTTGATCAGGTACAAATCAGTGATCACTTAATTCATGAACAGAGGAAGCAGGTTCAGAAGTTGTTAGAAACCCATACAGATGTGCTCACAGATAAGCCAGGGTGTACAAACCTGTTAGAGTACGACATGAAAGTAATTGACCCCACACCAATATGTGTAAAGCCTTACCCTATTCCTTATGCAAAAGCACAAGCCTTAAGGGAAGAGATTGACTACCTACTACAGGAGAAGATCATCTCTAAGTCAGAATCAGCATATAGTGCAAGTGTAGTGTTACTCAGGAAAGCTAGTGGAGAACACAGATTATGCATAGATTACAGGAAGCTTAATGCTGTCACTGAATCACAGGCTGATCCCTTGCCTGATACTAAAACAGTTGTTCTCAACTCTTAGCAAAGCTACGTATTTGTCAAAAGTGGATCTGAGTAAAGGATATTATCAAATCCCAGTAAAAGCTGATATTCGGCACATGTTGGCATTCAGTACGTCCGACGGGCATTATGAATTTAAGGTATTACCCTTTGGACTGAAAAATGCTCCAAGCGTATTTTCTCGTATGATGAGAAAATTACTGGAACCACTAAAGAACCCCTCTATTGCAAATTTCATGGACGATATCCTCATCTCCACAGAAACCTTTGAGAAGCATTTATCGGCACTCTCCATGTTATTTGATAGACTTAGAGAGGCGGGACTGACTGCTCGTCCAACTAAATGCTTTATTGGTTGTCAGGAGTTGGAATTTTTAGGACACACAATTTCCAGGAAAAATATGTCGCCAGACCCCAAGAATGTAGAGAAGTTGAGGAAGGCACCTAGACCAAAGACAAAGAAAGATGTAAGATCTTTTGTTTCCTTGTGCGGGTTTTACCAAAAATATTTCCAAAACTTCAATACACTCTGTGCCCCTCTAACTAACCTAACAAAGAAAGGCCAACCCGACAATGTAAAATGGACAGCAGAATGTGAGGATGCTTACACAAAGTTGAAGCAAAAGCTCACAAGTAAACCCATTCTGAAATTGCCAGATATAACGCAGGAGTTTATTTTGAGAACGGATGCAAGCAATATTGGAATTGGGGCAACCTCATTGCAGAAACAGCCAGAAGAACTTTTGCCTGTGGCGTATGCCAGTCGGAAATTAAATGCAGCAGAGTTGAACTATTCAACCATTGAGAAAGAATGTCTAACGTTGGTGTGGTCGATCCAGAAGTTTCAACCATATCTTTATGGAGCCCACTTCACAGTACAATGGGATCATCAGCCGCTAACATTTTTATATGCATCAAAAAAACTCAACTCTAGGCTTTTACGATGGAGTTTATTATTACAACCATATTCCTTTACGGTAAACTACATACCGGGAAAGCAGAATGTTGGTGCGGATTTTTTTAAGTAGACACCCCACTACAGCGGAAGGAGAGAACTACCAGAATTAGTCTCGGCAAATTTTTTTTAGGTCAGCTGAGCGAGCTACAGCTTAAAGAGGAGGGCTATGTCGCGTGGTGAGAAAACAATACGCAAGACAAATTCTTGGTTCGTGATACGTTTAAACCGAGATGACGCGAGTGCCTCTCTCTATCATTTTCTAGCGCTGTGTACTGGCTACATAAACGAAGCGATATTTGTTTTTGATGGCTAACGAATAAAATTCATATAAAAAGAAGGAATGATCAGAAAAATTTGATAATAGTATCGTTAGGAGCGGAGAAGTCCACATTTATTTCCTTTCAAACAACCAATTCCATCGTTGTTGCAAAAAAAGATAGAAGCTTGAGAACACACAACTTCATCATATTTTGTCACGTTAAGCCACTTTGAAAAATTATATAAATTCTAAGACCAACCCAATAGAGGAAATTATTGGAGGGAAAGAAGCTGTTGATGGTACCATAACAGTAAGGTATCAACACACGTGATCCATACAAAAGATAAAAGGAACGAAAAGGAGGAAGAAATTAAGAAAACACAAAACCGCCGCGCGAGCCGGTTGGAACGAACATTTTAGCAGCAGGCGTGAGATGCTTTCTCGCTCGCTTTCTGGCTGTGTATAAATAGAGAGGAACCGTGGCAGACAGGGTACACACGCAAAATTAAAACCTCGGAGGAGAGACGAATTTGAAGGCAGAAAGAGAGAGAAGGATCAACCCCTGAGCAAGGTTATTCCTGTTTGTTATGCCGGGCAGTTTGTACTTTTGCCAAGCCTTCAGTCAGTTCTACTTCTGATTTATCCTAAAAGGGGTATGTAATATTACGAATATATATGTATGTATATATGTATGTAAATACTTCTTTTACAGGTTTTGATAATTAAATTAAACTGCGAGACAACATTTGAATTCAAAATGGAGAATGAGGCAAGGACCAGGATGCATAACAGAGACGTGCAGGAATGGAAAGGCAGAACTAAGGGAAGGCCTATGTTGTATAACATTGTTTTATTGATGACTGCAATTCAAACTGACTGTAGAAGGAAACTGCAGCATCATGACTGTGTACAGAAATTGTATTATGTATTTTTGTAAATGTAATCACTTATACTTGTCATTGCCTATACACTGCCATTGAACCAGAACTTATGCCATACCTATATAAGCATACACTGAACACATCACCTCACAACACGCAGACCTGTGAGAAATCACCACACAAGGACTAGCCACATGCTACATATTTTGCAGGTTTACTGGTCTAGTTTGGAACAGCCTGATCTGAAACTACCATCCACTCAACATATACTGTGTGTGACGGAGTTCAAGTGTTTTGGCTCCATCATTCCTTGGCTAGCCAAACATAAGATCCAAGAAGCTGTATTCCAACTACACTCGTGTGTTACCAGACATTGTCCCGGACTGTAAAGCTAAGTCCTAAGTGTTAATATTCCAAAACCTTCTGTGAGATCCCAAAAGAGACCGTGTAGTGATGAAAAGTGCAATCTGCGTTAACCCAGTGCAGGCAAAAGACATTAAGATTAACGTAGACATGAAATTTATGTAAAAAGTTATAAATATTGTTGATTTTTGTATTTTTTTCATTTTAATTGAGACCTTCCGATTTTCAAAAGAGAAATAAGAAACTAGATGTACTGTGACGATATTCTCAATACAATAGCTAAATTAGATAATATTGTAGAGCATAAAGTGAAAAATAAGATAGAAAATAAAAATTGAGTCCAGCGTAGTATTCTCCTACGCCCGCCCGCATGTCGATTCTGATAAACCTAATAGCCGAATGAAAGATACTGTCTTTTCGAAAAATTCGTCATTGAGATTAAATGTAACACTTTTGCAAGGTCAAGTCGAATTGCCAAGACGAGAGTGAAAGAATAAAAGAATAAAAGAGGGGAGGGATGGAAAGACAGAACCTAGAGAACGCCGTCTCGCGTGGATTTCACAAAAGCCAACTCGAGCAACATAGCCTTGGGCACGTTTCAAATTACGATACAAAACAAAACACTTACTTACTTACTTACTTAGTCGTTCCCCTTCTACCGTGAGGTGTAGAGGTTTGGAAGAGAGAGAGCGCCAGACTATTCTATCGGCTGTCTTCTTCCTGGCCTGGTTCCATTCTAGTCCTCGGTCCTTCAAAGATTGTCTAATGTTGTCCTCCCAGCGGACTCTGGGTCGTCCTGGAGGTCTGGATCCCTGGCTCTTTGTTTCCCATGCTTGTCGTGGTAGCCGATCTTCTCCCATTCTGCAGACATGGCCAAACCATCTTAGTTGGGACTGTTCTATTTGCGTCTGCAGCGGATGGGATTTTAGGCCTTGACGGATCGTCTGGTTGCGGACCATGTCTCTTCTTGTTACTTCAACCACTTTCCTCAGATACTCATTTCTGAGGTTTAAATATGGAATTATGAACCATAATACATAGGGCCATAAAAATCATATATTCGGATGCCTTATGATGTCCTGAGCAATAATATAGTGTCAGTTACCCACTAGTACAAAAAATAACCAAAATAATGGCAATAATATTATGTATGATAAGACGGACTGACGAGAAAGAAGATCACGCCTACTTGATTTTTTCATGACATATTTTGAAAAAAGCTTTGGGTAAATAGGACTAAAAGGTACCAAGATTTTGTTTGGCTGTAGTTTAAAGGAAGGCGAGAGGGGATTGGCTAACCTAGCACTAAAAATATACTTGTGGTAGTAAACGTAGTATTTTAGGAATTTTTTTTTTTTTAAAGTTTGATTTAAAATTCATAGTCGTCTGCTTCTATTGGCCAGCTTAGTTGATATTGAGGGAAATTTGTTAGGCTAGGACGCCATTTCTTTAAAAAATCTTGCCGTGAGACGATGAGAACAGAAGTGTAATTCTAAATACAAATATTATAAACGTCTGGACAGGGCAGTGATAACTTGGGCCAGATCTGCCAGTCATCGTTACTTGTGTGTAATATTCATTGAAATTGTGGTAAGATTAAATTTATTAACCATTTTATTTAAAATAAAGTTTGAATGTGAGATACTAACATACGACTGTACGTAAGTGAGTCGATGGCAGACTTAGGCAAAGCCTAGAGATTGATCCATCATATGATAGCCTATCAGAGAGGTGTAGAACTACAAAATTATATATGATTGTCATCAAGGAGCATAACACCTATCCTATTGTATGGAAAAAGATTACTGTTGGAATTGCAGAGTCGTTGTAACCATTAGGGGAGAGGAATACTGGTATACATTGTCACTTCAAAATATAATGGTACAATAGGTTGTCATAAAGAGCTGACCCTATGCGTTTGTTTGTACTGTACGTGTAATTAACTGTGGAATATTATTGTATACTTATTATAAAGAAGGATGCATAACCTTCTTATTTCAGGGGTTTTGTGGCCCTGACAATCACATAAAACCAGGCTCGTGGGAACTGATTGATTCCTGACTTTGTTGCATAATTCGGGCACGTACTGGAGGCCATTGCCTTTTATGAAGTGAACCAGATGGTCCATCGAGCCTAGGACAAGACTTACCAGGGTTCTCCTTCGAAGTTAAGTGCCCGTTCGGCACCGAAAGTCTCAACCTCTATGAACCTCAGTTATTAACCACAAAGACTGAAATTATCAAATTAAAAAAATTCCACCTGTGACATATAAAAAGAAAATGCACGATAGGGAATGATGATAACAAACAACCTACCATTTTACATATACCAGTATTATCCTATTTAGAAAATACACCTACACACTTTGATTACATTAATACTTGTATTATGGACAGAAGATCCATTGTATAAATTGAATATTGTAAATAATTTCATTGATTTCACTTTTGATTGTCAATCCTGATTCAAACAAAAGAGAGTCAGGATAATAAATTGAAAACAATTATTATCGTTACACAAAATTCAACCACTGACTTACTTAAGATAGTCTTTTAAAGTGTAGTGTGTATGTGATTGTTGTAGTATTGTTGTGTTGTGTTGGATAATAAAATACTTGTGTATATGTTTAGTTGGTTAATGCAACATTACACTACTTATACATAACCCTAGACACCAAACGTAGTCATCATCATCATACATTCTAGTCAAAGAATAAGTCTGAGTGAGATCATAAAGGTGGTAGCAGAAAGGTACCCTGTAACTTACCATAATATTTATTATATTCAGGGACCTTCACAGCTGACCTCATTCAGTACACTAAGAGTACATAACAACAACATTTCTTAACATCAAATCCACCACATATATTGGGTAGCTCGATTCCGGGATTTTTAAATTCTTATAAAATATATTAGGGTCTCAGGTCCCGGAAATTTTAATTACCTGCCAAATAAAATTAAAAGTATTCTTTGTGGAATTAAAATAGTGGTTGAGCTATCGGTGCCTGTGGTTGTTCTTAGTCATATTAGAAATTCTTAGTTATATTAGAAATTTGTCTAATTAGAAATTTTAAAAGGTTGCATAGTACAGAATGGCTGATCTGGCAAAGTTTCGATCTGCTGCTGTGCAGACTGCTAAAGAAATGAATATGGATGGACCAGAGCTGGTCCAGTACGTAACTTCAGAGGTTGATAAATTTATTGCCAGAGAAGATAAAAGATTAGAGAAAGAAGCAGAAAGAAAGTTAGAGGCTGAGAAAGAAATTAAGAGGTTGCAGATTTAGGCTGACAAAGAGGCTAGGGCATTGGAGGCGGATAGGGACGCGGAGATTAAAAGGCTCCAATTTGAAGAGAAGAAATTAGAAGCAGAAAGAGAAGAAAAGAGATTAGCTGAAGAAAGAGAAGAAAAGAGATTAGCTACAGAAAGAGAAGAAAAGAGATTGGCTGCAGAGAGGGAAGTAGAGGAAAGAAGATTAGCTGCAGAAAGAGAAGAAAAGAGATTGGCTGCAGAGAGGGAAGCAGAAAAGGAGGAGAAGAGATTACAGAGGGAGCACGAGTTACGACTTAGGGAGTTTGAGTTTCAAAGCCATGCTCCTGACAATGGTGCCAGCCCCTTTACCTCCGATGCAACTGCTAATCAGGGAGCCTCAACCTCAGCTATGGGTTTTCATTTAGACCATTTTGTTGAGAAAGACGATGACATAGAAAGTTTTCTGGGTAGATTTGAACTGTTGGCTACCACGTATGGTTTAGAGAGAGAAAGGTGGAGCCTAAAGTTATCCCAGGGGCTTAGGGGACAGCTTATGAAGTTTTTGCCAAAATGAGCAGGGATGATCAAGACAATTATGACATGTTAAAGCAGGCTCTTTTGTTAAGGTATGAAAAGAACGGAGAATTTTACAGGAAAAAATTTAGGAATGCAAGACTACTGTCGGGTGAGACCTATCACCAGTTCTCTGCACCTTTAGAGACCTACTTGGAGAAATGGACTGCTCTGGGGAAAACCCAAGATCTTAAAGAAATGATCCTTATTGAGCAATTGAGAGAGTCCATGGCTCCAGACTTGAGAAAGTTTCTCATGGAACAAGGTGCAGAGAGGCTGGGTGAGTTACTCAATGTCGCTGAGAGGTATCAGGCAGCCCAAGCAGAGGTAGCGGGCACAAAAAAGAAACAGGTAGACAATTATAAGGCTCCTCAAAACTTTAACAGATTTGGCAACAAAGATCAGGGAAACAAAGGTTAGCAACATTTTGATAGGCCACGAAATGATTATAGAAATAAAAACCCACAATTCAATGACAGAAAATATGAGGAAAGAAAACCTTTTCATAAAGGTAGATTATATTGTAAATGGTGTAAGATGGACAACCATAACACCGAAAAGTGTACTAGGAAACCTCCTTCCTTCGCTGCAATGAAAACGGGGAGAAAGGGAGCCAAGGCCAACCCTACTAAACAGCAGGAACCGTATCATCCCCCAGTGTGTGAAGAAGTAATATGTAATGGAGTCACCATAAGGTGCTTGTATGATACTGGATTGGATTATGATTCCGTTGGGAGTTCTCACCTGGTGCAAGCAGATCAATACACCACAGAAACAGTGGAGATCCAAGCTGCAACCAAGGACGTAGCGACCATGACACTTCCTATCGCCAGGATAAATGTAAAAACGCGATACGTGGAAGGAATCATCAAAGCAGCAGTGATAAATGAACCAATCTACCCTCTGATATTGGGGTGTAGATATGTCTTCTTGGTTAATCCCAAGAGACCTGTGATCATGGCAACAGTGCAGACCAGATCACAGTCCAAAAAGGAGGAGTAAAACCCAATAAATACCCATCCAGATGAGATGAGGAAGGCGCAGGCTGAGGATAAGACCCTCAAGCCTTGTTTTAAGAAATTGCCCAAATGTCATACACCTCCAGACAAGAGAGACTTTTATATGAAAAACAAATTGATATATAGGAAGGCTGGAACTGGATCCAATGGTCACGGACAGCTGGTCCTTCCAAAGGCATATAGGGCAGATATAATAAGGAGACTACATGATGGAAAAGATGGGGACCACGAGAAAGTAGGTACCATCTGCCAAAAAGTTTCTCAAAAATACTACTGGCCCGACGTAAAGGTGGACATTCAGAATTTTGTAGAAGCATGTAGCAGATTGCATGAGGGAACCTCCACAAGTGGGAAAAATTAAAATAAATTTAATAATGTAGACAATATGGAATGGGAACCCCCTTTTCACATACAGTCTTCACTTGAGTGTATTAACATGGCAACTCTGTGTAGAGGGCCAAAATTTGTTGTATCCCAGAATAAGCCGACAATCCCTCGGTCGGAATTATGTGAACTGGGTAAAAATAAAAGAGAGAGGAGATCTCTCACAAGGAATTTAAAGTGGGGAGAAAACCCAAAGAAAAGAATTGGTAGTGGACGATTTGTGAGTGATGATAAAAGGCAAAAACGTCCTCACTATAAGGCTTCCAATGTAAAGGACCTTACAGGTGCCAGGAAAAATAAGTATGTAACATTAAAAGTCCATTAGAAGCCTTGTTAAGGACGTGGACTGATGATAAGGCAGAAGAAAATATCACCTCATCATATCAATATGTGAACGAGCTGACCACTCGTCTTAAAACTGGCTGGAAACTTGCTAATGATAATTTGAGACAAGCCAGGAAAAAACATGCTGCCTATTATAATAAGAAGGCGAAGGATAGAGATTTAGCTGTGGGAGAGAAGGTCCTCCTTCTATTACCAGGAAGTAGTAATAAGTTACAGATTGGATGGCAAGGTCCATATACAGTTCTAGAGAAGGTGTCTAGAACAAATTATAAGATAGATAAAAAGGGGAAAGAGAAAATCTATCATGTGAATCTCCTGAAAAAAATATCTGGAAAGAGAAAATCAGGACGAGACACACTTACTAACCTTGTCCATCGCAACGGGAATGAAAAACGAATCACTCACCTCTCATGAATATCCGCTACATCCCTGTGAGACAGCAGCACAGGTAAAAATCAGTAAATATCACTGACAAACAACATTTTTCTTTCTTATATAAGAATAAGTGTTCTTAGGTCAGTTTCTTGCGCTGATTTCAAATCTGAAATCCGTTTATCTCTATCACATCGGGTTCTTAAGATATTTGTGAATAAATATATTTTTGGGAAACCGTTATTTGCTCCGTTTCATTTTTACTATATAACTTATTAAAAATTAATAAAATGCAAAATAGTTCTACTGTTTATACTGCTAAAAGATGCATGACATATGTTACGCTATTTTTCAAATAGTTACTGTATTTTGAAATAATTCTGAGCGAAATATGGCTTCTAGAAGTTGTAGAAATTCGGCTGATCTGTTCTGTTACGTGTGCGGATATTTTACCGATCGTGTTCACCAGAAAAACTTTACACCATTACTAAAGAAAGCATATGAATTTTATTTCGATTCGAAAGTTGATGATGCAAATAAATCTTGGAAGCCAAATGCAGTTTGTTCGACTTGTGCAAATACATTGGCAGGTTGGTTATGAAAATCGCCGAAGCATAAGTCGATGCCTTTTAGAGTGCCAGTAATATGGTGTGAACTGACAAATCACGCTACTGATTGTTACTTCTGCTTGACAAATATCCATGGTTTCACTTTTAAAACTAGAAAGTCTGTGGTTTATCCAAATATTGAATCGGTTTCGAAACCAGTGCCTCGTGATCCAATCACATGTCCGATCCCAGTTCCACCAGAACAGTATCCGTTGGACGTGAATGAACCATCAGAAAGTGATAGTTTACCTGCTTTAGAAACTAATTCTGACTCGGATTATATACCGGTGAATGATGGTGTTCACTTAATTAACCATTCAGAACTTTCAGATCTAATACGTGATATCGCTCTTACCAAAGGACAAGCGGAATTACTCGGTTCGCGACTCAAAGAATGGAATCTTTTAGCGCCCAATACTCGCGATATCTAAATTTCGTCAAAGACACAGAGAACTTGTTCAATACTTTGAGATGGATGATGACATTTGCTATTGCAAAGATGTAAACGGTCTAATGGTGCACCTCGGTCATGAGCACATAGTCAACGAATGGCGACTTTTCATCGACTCTTCCAAGACTTGTCTAAAAGCCGTGTTATTGCATAACGGACATTTATTTTCATCAATTCCAGTCGCCTACTCTGTTCATATGGAAGAAACTTATGACAATATGGCTATACTTTTGGCAAAAATAAAGTACAATGACTACCAATGGCGGATTTGTGGGGACCTAAAGGTCATTGCAATTCTCACGGGCATGCAGACTGGGTGTACTAAATTTTGTTGCTTCCTATGTGAATGGGACAGCCGCAACAGACAGGAACATTATGCAAGAAAGGTGTGGCCTATCAGGGATCGTATGCAGCTCGGGCATAGAAATGTAATACACGAGCCATTAGTTAACAAAGACAGCATCATTTTACCACCGTTACATATAAAGTTGGGGCTCATGAAGAATTTCGTAAAAGCGTTAGATAAAACGAGCAAAGCTTTCACTTATCTTCGAGAAAAGTTTCCGCAAGTTAGCGATGCAAAGATAAAGGAAAGTATCTTTGTAGGACCTCGGATTAGGAAAGTTATTGCAGACAAACAATTCGAGAACTTGTTACATGGTAGTGAACTTCGCGCATGGATGGCATTCAAATCGATCGTCGATAACTTTCTGGGAAATCACAAATCTGTCGACTATGTGCATATTGTTAAGCAGTGCATAGATGCATACAGAATTATGGGCTGTAACATGTCCCTCAAAATCCATTTGCTCGATTCGCATCTTGACTTTTTCCCTGACAACCTTGGCGAAGTCAGCGATGAACATGGAGAACGATTCCATCAAGATATCGCCGTAATGGAGTCTCGTTATCAAGGACGGTGGAGTGTGACCATGCTTGCCGATTATTGTTGAATGCTTCATCGCGATGTACCACATGCCATTCACCGACGAAAGTCGACTGCAAAGAAATTTAAGCCTACATAACTGTTTTACTTCTTGTACAAATGATGTTGTAATACTGTATGCGTTGTTAAAAAACTTCAATTGCGTATTTCTAGAGATCCCGACCTGATAGAGAAAAACGGTTTGCAGATTTAAAAACAGCGCATTAAAATTGACCAGAAAAACATAGAAATGTTAAAGAAAGAAAAAAAAAATTTTTTTTTGTTAGCCAGTGTATTTAACGAAAAATCAGAGGGAGAGAGTTCAAAAGGTTTTGGATGATCATGCAGATGTCTTAACGGACAAACCGGGGCATACGAATTTATTGGAATACGATATGAAACTTGCAGACCCAACACCAATCTGTATGAGAGCCTATACGATCCCGTTTGCAAAGGAGACAGCTTTGAAGGAAGAGATAGAGTATTTGTTGAAAGAAGGAATTATTTCACACAGTGAGTCCCCGTACGATACGTCAAGGCCTTAAATCCTACCCCCTGCAGAGCCAAGTAGAACAGTCCCAATTAAGATGGTTTGGCCATGTCTGCAGAATGGGAGAAGATCGGATACCACGACAAGCATGGGAAACAAAGAGCCAAGGATCCAGACCCCGAGGACGACCCAGAGTCCGCTGGGAGGACAACATTAGACAATCTTTGAAGGATCGAGGACTAGAATGGAACCAGGCCAGGAGGAAGACAGCCGATAGGATAGTCTGGCGCTCTCTCTTCCAAACCTCTACACCTCACGGTAGAAGGGGAACGACTAAGTAAGTAAGTAAGTAAGAGTCCCTGTACAGCTCTAGTGTGGTTCTGTTGAGAAAACCCTCTGCTGAACAGACTGTGTATAGATTACACGAAACTGAATGCTGTCACAGAAGGTCAGGTGGATCCATTACCTGATACAAATCAGCTGTTTGCTAGGCTGAACAAAGCTAAATATTTCTCTAAGGTCGATCTGAGCAAAGGCTATTATCAGATTCCAGTAAAACCTGAGGTTAGACCGTATTTAGCCTTTAGCACCTCGGATGGACATTATGAATTCAACATGTTGCCTTTTGGGTTGAAAAATGCTCCGAGTGTGTTTTCTAGAATGATGCGAAAGTTGTTGGATCCCCTGAATAATCCATGCATCACGAATTTCATGGATGATATTCTCATTGCTACAGAAACATTTGAGGAACACATTAACTCTCTGAATATGTTGTTGGATAGACTCAGGGAGGCAAACTTGACGGCTAAACCGACCAAATGTTGTATTGGATGTAAAGAGTTGGAATTCTTGGGACACACAGTATCTCAGGGAAGCATGACCCCTGACCCCAAGAACTTGGAAAAATTGAAGAAAGTTCCGAGGCCACAGACCAAAAAAGATGTGAGATCTTTTGTCTCGTTGTGTGGTTTTTACCAGAAATATATTAAAATTTTTAACTCGATATGTGCACCACTGACGGACTTAACGAGCAAAGGAAACCCTGATAGAATTACTTGGTCCGCGCAGTGTGAATCGGCCTACCAAGAGTTAAAAAGAAAAACTCACAAGCAAGCCTATATTGAAATTGCCCGACTTGAGTCAATAGTTTGTTGTGAGGACGGACGCGAGTAACGTCGGATTAGGGGCAGCCCTATTACAAAGATCCAATTCACTTGATGGGGAATTAACCCCAGTTGCTTATGCTAGCCGTAAGCTGAACACAGCGGAACAAAAATATTCAACTAGTGAAAAGGAATGTCTGGCTTTGATATGGGCGATAAAAAAGTTCCAAATCTATCTCTATGGTAGATCATTTAGGATTCAAACAGATCATAAACCACTTGTATTTCTGTCACAAGCAAGACATGAAAATGCTAGATTATTACGCTGGTCTTTGCTCTTACAGCCATACCAATTTATCATAGAATATATCCCCGGGTCGGAAAACGTAGGTGCAGACTTTTTAAGTAGACACCCATACGACGAAAATCAGAGTAGTCACCAGGCATAATGATTTAAATTTATCTATGTGTATTTCGAATTATGTACTGACATCATGTAGTCTGTTCTAAAAGTGGGGAGATATGTGACGATATTCTCAATACAATAGCTAAATTAGATAATATTGTAGAGCATAAAGTGAAAAATAAGATAGAAAATAAAAATTGAGTCCAGCGTAGTATTCTCCTACGCCAGCCCGCATGTCGATTCTGATAAACCTAATAGCCGAATGAAAGATACTGTCTTTTCGAAAAATTCGTCATTGAGATTAAATGTAACACTTTTGCAAGGTCAAGTCGAATTGCCAAGACGAGAGTGAAAGAATAAAAGAATAAAAGAGGGGAGGGATGGAAAGACAGAACCTAGAGAACGCCGTCTCGCGTGGATTTCACAAAAGCCAACTCGAGCAACATAGCCTTGGGCACGTTTCAAATTACGATACAAAACAAAAAAAAAGAAAAAATATGGAATTATGAACCATAATACATTGGGCCATAAAAATCATATATTCGGATGCCTTATGATGTCCTGAGCAATAATATGGTGTCAGTTACCCACTAGTACAAAAATAACCAAAATAATGACAATAATATTATGTATGATAAGACGGACTGACGAGAAAGAAGAACACGCCTACTTGATTTTTTCATGACATATTTTGAAAAAAGCTTTGGGTAAATAGGACTAAAAGGTACCAAGATTTTGATTGGCTGTAGTTTAAAGGAAGGCGAGAGAGCATTGGCTAACCTAACACTAAAAATATACTTGTAGTAGTAAACGTAGTATTTTGGGAATTGTTTTTTTTAAAGTTTGATTTAAAATTCATAGTCGTCTGCTTCTATTGGCCAGCTTAGTTGATATTGAGGGAAAATTGTTAGGCTAGGACGCCATTTCTTTAAAAAATCCTGCCGCGAGACGATGAGAACAGAAGTGTAATTCTAAATACAAATATTATAAACTTCTGGACAGGGCAGTGATAACTTGGGCCAGATCTGCCAGTCATCGTTACTTGTGTGTAATATTCATTGAAATTGTGGTAAGATTGAATTTATTAACCATTTTATTTAAAATAAAGTTTGAATGTGAGATACTAACATACGACTGTACGTAAGTAAGTCGATGGCAGACTTAGGCAAAGCCTAGAGATTGATCCATCGTATGATAGCCTATCAGAGAGGTGTAGAACTACAAAATTATATACGATTGTCATCAAGGAGCATAACACCTATCCTATTGTATGGAAAAAGATTACTGTTGGAATTGCAGAAGCGTTGTAACCATTAGGGGAGAGGAATACTGGTATACATTGTCACTTCAAAATATAATGGTACAATAGGTTGTCATAAAGAGCTGACCCTATGCGTTTGTTTGTACTGTACGTGTAATTAACTGTGGAATATTATTGTATACTTATTATAAAGAACCTTCTTATTTCAGGGGTTTTGTGGCCCTGACAGTCACATAAAACCAGGCTCGTGGGAACTGATTGATTCCTGACTTTGTTGCATAATTCGGCACGTACTGGGTGCCATTGCCTTTTATGAAGTGAACCAGATGGTCCATCGAGCCTAGGACAAGACTTACCAGGGTTCTCCTTCGAAGTTAAGTGCCCGTTCGGCACCAAAAGTCTCAACCTCTATGAACCTCAGTTATTAACCACAAAGACTGAAATTATCAAATTAAAAAAATTCCATGTGTGACATATGAAAAGAAAATGCACGATAGGGAATGATGATAACAAACAACCTACCATTTTACATATACCAGTATTATCCTATTTAGAAAACTACACCTACACACTTTGATTACATTAATACTTGTATTATGGACAGAAGATCCATTGTATAAATTGAATATTGTAAATAATTTCATTGATTTCACTTTTGATTGTCAATCCTGATTCAAACAAAAGAGAGTCAGGATAATAAATTGAAAACAATTATTATCGTTACACAAAATTCAACCACTGACTTACTTAAGATAGTCTTTTAAAGTGTAGTGTGTATGTGATTGTTGTAGTATTGTTGTGTTGTGTTGGATAATAAAATACTTGTGTATATGTTTAGTTGGTTAATGCAACATTACACTACTTATACATAACCCTAGACACCAAACGTAGTCATCATCATCATACATTCTAGTCAAAGAATAAGTCTGAGTGAGATCATAAAGGTGGTAGCAGAAAGGTACCCTGTAACTTACCATAATATTTATTATATTCAGGGACCTTCACAGCTGACCTCATTCAGTACACTAAGAGTACATAACAACAACATTTCTTAACCTCAAATCCACCTCATGTACATTAATAAATAATTCAGTAAATTGTAATTTTATGACTTGTCAATTTCTTATTGGTGACAGTTATATTTTGCTGTATTATTGTTGTCACAGTATAGTTAGGTGACGGTAGCACTCTAGAGCTCTTGATCCATACTAATTCCATCCAGACGTGTGCTCTTTACAGCTATAGCTATACCGGTGCCATCCTTACACCAGTGCTCTTCTCCGAGACTGGGATATACCTGTCTAGACTAAATTTACGTGTCTACTCTTCTACTCTATCAACATCTGCCACTCTTATTAACTCATTACGTCACAGCTTGTAACCTCAGTATCTAGAATGATGATTCATGAACCACCACTGCACGGGCTGGTGATTGCTTTACTGATAGTTTTGTAAAGAGAACTAAAAGCATAAAGTAGTTCCAGGTTCCCTGTGGAGCAGAGAGGGAAATATGTAAGAAATGATGTTATTCTTAGTATACTACTTACATTTTCAAAGCAGTGTAAATGTCCCTATAAACATAGTCTCTTTAAAATTATTGTACGTTTTCAAGCTTGAACCAGTGTAAATGTCTATGTGAAAATATTCATTTTAAAGTAATGGAAGTTTCAGACTTTTCAATCAGTGTAAAACATACATGAAAACATATTCAATTTATATTGTGAACACTTTTCAATCAGTGGAGATTTATATGTAAACAGAATCTATCTGTATTATTAGCCTTTTCATTTAAATATAAAGTAACTATGAAAGATATTCTATTTAAATGCAAAGAAAGTTTTATCCCGAGGGATTAAATTTAATTCTCATCGAGGGTAAAGTCTGAGTAATTGGGATGGTGGTATGGGAAGATAGAAACCCATAACTATGGGGCGGAAAACGCCATATTCAGAAGAGCGTTTCGTTCTATTCTTTTACCATAGTTATTGGAGGTACCAGCAGAAAGTACCATCTCTGGAAGAAGAAGGGAACCGTGGCCTAAGCTTTAAGACGCAGGACCCACGTGTTAGACTCTCCTTGACGTTTCTGGGAAACGAGCTACCCCCGACAACCTTGATCAGAGACGAGCGTGAGCAGAGTGAAAAGAACCAACCCATAAGAAGGAGCAGAATCGTCTTGGCAGCTAGGTTCAAATATATGCTGCCACTTGAACTTCTTGTAATATCTCACATTTCCTAAAGACTGTGAGGATAACTTTTTCTTGATCCATAACTATTCAAATTATTTTCCAACTGTTAAAACCTAAAGTGATTATTACATTTTGCTATTTGTAATATTTCAAATGTAACTTCGATTTAATCATTTTAAAGTTACTGCATGTTTGTCTCAGTCAAATTACTATACATACTCTAAACAGAGCTATACTAACATAATAGAATTCCACTGAGTAAATCAGGAGTGGGAGCTTAAACGAGCTGAACTTAAGAAGTGCTTAAATCCTTAACAAAAGCGTCGGCAGAATTACAGAGTTAACATACCCAGCCAAAGCAGTATTGTTCTCGCTTATTCTGAATATCTTGTGAAGACTCCCTTTGTAATAGAAGTGTCATCACCCTTCTATCTACATCTCTGCCAAGAGTAATCTTGCGCAAAATAGATACCTTTGAAGCCCATATTAGATACTCTTGAGTTTTGGCCACTGTTGGACCACTACTGCAAAGCAGGGGAGGCAATACCGTCACAACATGTAATAACTGAATCAACAATGTTTGTTTAGTTTTAAAATAACATGTAACAAATTTAAAAGTGAATTAGTCTTTAACTGGTTAAAATCAATGTGGAAAGATTGGTGAAATTTTTGATGAAAGCTTTCGTCATCGAGCCTGGGTAGAGGAATGTTTTTAAAACTATTGTCCGTTTTGCTGGCGTCTGTTAATCAGAACTTAACTTTTAGGTGAGTCCTGCAGCTGTGGTTTCCGTCACTTCTTAGTGACGAAGGCCCTTCTTCACACGACTTGTCCGATTTAGGCAGTTGGTGTGGATTCCCTGCTTTTCACTCACAACTAACTTCGTTCCACGAACTTTTTAGACAAAATAGAAAAACAAATGCCTCTGCTAAGTACATTTGTGGGCTGCCAATTAACAGGCGTATTCTCGCTGTCCACCCAAAAATGTTAATCTCTCAGAAGAATTAAATTCCTGAGTACACAGTGTAGCTCAGGGAAGGTGATTAAAAATTACCAATATTCTTCCGGGTATTAAACTGGGAAAATGTGTCTGGACGGCGCGAATAATGAGTTGCCTGAGTTACAATTAACAACATGCATATATCTGTCGCATAGAGATTTATGATCAATAAATTTTCTATATTCTTTTCTTTTCTACCCGTGTCCTCTACTTTATTATCGCTTTTTTATCCTTTTCCTTCTTTTCGCATTCGTTCGTTTGCGACAAAATATTACTTTCCCATTCAAACTTTCTCCTGTTTCTTTTCTCATTTAGAAACGCATTTTATTACGTCATGTGTCAGTCCCCTGGATGTGAGCAAATAGTGTGAGAAATTCGTTCTCGAGAGACCGAATGGCAGACATTCGTCTCGTTTTTCCATGACACTCACGCTTCTATGGCTAGTTCTCAGCGTGAGGTGTTAAGAAGCGTATTGACAGGTTATGGCAGGCGTCTGAGTTTTTGTGAAGTGTTAGACGAGAAGCGGAGGCTATTTCGGATTTTCGAAATAACGTGGGATCCTTTGTCTGTTTCATATATCTACCCAGTAGTTGAAACTTGACTTCATTCAGTCTTCCTAAATCTGCAGTAGACAGATCACTCGTGCTAGGAAATATCTTGTATATTGCAAAGTTCTGAGTTTCTTGGCAACATTTTGCCGAGTTCTAGACTACCATTATATTGAAGGATTCTAGTTCGTGGTATTAATCTGTAGTTCTGCGTGGAGGTAAATATATATATATCTAGTAAAATTGAGTGATTCAGTGATAACCGCTTATTTCATTTTACTAGTTAGATTTCTGCGCAGAAGAAATTAATTTATAAGTCTGTTATATTCTCTAGTCGACGTGTTTCAATGGATATCAAAATAAATTATAATTTCTAGCTTAAACTTACGCAGCTAGAAATAAATTTTATTAAATTGCTAGTAATTAGTCGAGAATATTTTAACTAACTTATAACTGCACTAATTCATCATTGAGTATTGACGAGATATATACGTATTTCTAATTCCTGATGATTGATTTTATGAATATAACTTATATCACGGGAGATTTAAACAATAAAAACAAGCCCTACGCTTGCAGTTTATAATGTAATTTATAACCGAGGAATAGTATGTATAAGTATTTTATATGTTTGTTTTTCTTTATTCAGTGAAAACTGGGGTAGCCCAACTTTACCAGCGTTTAAGTACTGATGAGAAATATCTGTAAAGAACTAAACATTCTTTTAATTAAAGACGTGTGGGTGTACAAAGTAAAACCTCTCTGGCATTGTGTTTGCATCCAGAACGACAGAGTACCCATTTTCACAAACTTTAAGACAAATTGAATAACTGCGCCTACCGAGCCAGATTAAATTCTTCCGGATAAAACATCAAGTATATGCAGCCTCTGTGGCGAAAAATATTACCAGCATTAACTTTTCCGACGATTTTTGACAAAAACTGATAGTGTGAACAATAATAATTTTTTTGAGAGAAGTTACCAACCGGTCATTTTCCTAAATACGGGAAACCTCGTGATTCTGACATTGTGGGCCCGCTAAAACTAATTCTTACCGGAACTGAGTAAAGTGACAATAACTAAATCTGAACAAAATATCGCATGAAGAGGACGCTCACCGGACCCATTGAATGAAACCAAGATCTGCAGAGCTGGGTATCGGCTTCATCAAACGAAAGGCAGATTTACGTTGGGTGTGTCATAAAGTGCGCCAGACGGCGAACACCATCCAGACATTAGGTAAGAAAGTGAGACAGGGATTCCTGCTGAAAGAACAGAGTGAGAGTAGACTGAGTGATGTTTTTTTTATATATGCACCCACTTTGTAATTTCTTTATGCAAGTTTTGTTGCTAACAATATTTTCCTGAGGATAGACTAGAGTATCAAAGTCTGTTCATACCTTTAAAGGGAAATCTTAGACTAAAGTATATGTATCCGTGACTCTTTGGGGCTATCACTTTTCTTCTAACAGGACTGTGGGCTATACATCGAGGGAAAAGATCATACCAACGGGTCTATCATCCTTGTAGCAATTCACTGACTTTATGACTATTTGTATATGATTGATGTTTTTTTATGTGTTGTGATGGAATTTTATTATGATAATTAAAATTCAATTAAACTTAATCAGTGTGGCGGTCAGTTCGTTCCCAAATATCTATATTTTCATGGTCGTCATTTATGTGTGTGGGTATGTGAGGAACATATATATTAGTATATATTACATTAGATTTGTCTGACTAATCTAACTCTGTTGTAGATGATAAGCTGACTGAGAGAAGCTTCTCGAGTGTCAGAGACAGAATCTACTATATTTCCTCCACCTCACTCGTGAAATCTATTTCTATTTTATCACCTCCCACTGAGATATCACTTATTTCTATGTCTATTCAGAAGGGACCAAACTAAGTCTTAATCACCTATCGCAAATCTACGACAATATCTCACAAAATATTATACACTTTAGACATATGTGATGTAATCATCAGTCATCAGTGCTCCATTCGGAGTCTGGGGTCACCTCTGCTGTCAGTTTTCCGCACGACTAGCCAAAAGAAATCACCAGAGCTTGGTGTAGTGGTTTATGAATATACTATTTTGTATGTTGAGGTTGCCAGCCTCATATATAACCACTTAGCAAGAAAAACAAGTCAAATTCACATTTGTAATACAAATGTTACACTTACCCCAATTGGGTTATACAGAATATCCTGGCACAGTTTAGAATGGACACGAGCAATTTAGGTTATATGCTCTCGAATCACTTGGTCTGGAAATTTTGAACCCTTTTATGACGGGTGAATCTGCGAAACACTTGGTCTGGGAAAGTTTCTCTTACGACGGGTGATCCAATTCCTTAGGTATCCAGTCCTAATATTTAAAGTCTTGGTCCCTTAAGTTTCAGAGTTTGTATTTCAACATGCGGGTTTACTCTTAGGTTTTTAGAGTTGCCCAAATACTCGATCTGTCACTTATAAGTATGGAACTCTAGGTCCGATCCTTCTTTCTCTGGCTTTTGGGAGTTGCTCGTTTGAAATTGCGAAGCTGTCTGTGTTCTGTGTCTCTGATTTCGCTAGATTATATCTCTCATTCTCAGTTCAAAACACAGATGGTACTTCCGCCAAAATTTCCAATGAAATGCAATGTTTATTCCGGTTCTCACTTCAATCCAATCGTAAGCTCTTTTGCACTATGTGGGTAGGGCTGCTTAAATTCATAATCTCCAACGCGTGTTTAAAATATTACATGTCAAACGCGTGACCTCTTTCAAATCATGCGGTAATATTTCCGCCAACTCACAGCAAATCTGGAACCTATTTGATGTCCAGATGCTACCTTCAAATATTGACTCGCCAGACAGATTACCTGCAATAATCACACACAGGGATGGTCCCGTGAAACGATTATCTCATTATCGTCTGTGATCGTGCGTTCTCCAGACAGTCAAACAAAAGGCCGCTCAGACAAACAATATGGTTTCCTCAGACGTACAGACCGCAACCAAGGTGTTAATTGCCTGATAGTCGCTGGCCCCGGAAATGAGTTATGTCAAAGTCGCTACCTCTCTTCACGTTTGCCGTCTGTATCACAAGTGGCGAGCCGGCTTTTCATGATAAGAGTATCGCTCGCTGACCGGTTCAATAAACCGGGTATTATCATGAGCCACCTGGCGAAACGTATACAGTCTGGGAGTGGTCACAGAAAGAATGTATGGCGTAAAATGTGCCAAATAATCCAAATACTAAGATAATCGGTGAGGAAAATGAAGAAAAAGAGATGATACTGCCGGAGAGGCTGAAGGTGTATGAGAGCACAAAAATACATGTTCAAACCGTTATGTGACAGTGATGATGATTTGCTGGCGATTGAAGAACAAAGAAGACTGTAGAACGAAAAGGATGCCATTTTTGAAGATACAGCTCAGCCAAAGGCGATGACCACCAAAGACCTGGAAGTCGGAATCGCCAAAATAGAGGACGCAATTGCAAATTGGGAAAGGGTGGATCCCAATTTCGACAGAAGTTCTAAAGTAAATAGTGGGCTAGAACACCAAATAGCCTGTTACAGAGAACGTCTTGGGGAAAGAAAGAAGACATCAATGAGGCAAACGTCCTTGCTCTCCTTTTTCAAGACGCAACCGCCACAACCAACTTCAGACACCCCTTCCTCTAAACCTTCAGATTCCGAGCCATCAACATCAGACCCAGCTCCTGTTAGATCTCCTTCAAAGTCCCCTTCTCCTAAAAGAATTAGATTGAGTTCCTCCAGTTCTGAAGATGAGCCCCCTCAATTTTCTCCATCTAATTTTCTAAATCTAGAATCACCCTAAATCACCAAAATTCAAAACTGCACATACTGTATATATTCATTGTCTACTAACTCAAGAATAATTTTAAGGTTTTAAGATTTTATTTACGTATTTATTTATTTATTACTGTATTTTATTTATTCTTATGTTTATTTCTGTTTATTTATGTGCTGCACGCATTCGCAAGTGTTATATAATTAGTTATTTACGTCTTTTTGGCGGCCCTAATGCATTTGCAAGCTAAATAACGGCTACGCTTCAACTTTCGTCGATTTTCTACTTTCGTCAGTGCTCTGGTCCCTAACCCGTCGAAAGAGAGCGGTACTGCTGTAACAGGTATCTTATAGTGACCCATCTGATTTTTGTCTTTGCCTTCAGCTTTGCGAGATTAAACAGATGTCCATCTGACCTAGTGTGAAGGCATATTTCTTCAGTTGCATCTCTGAATGCATGTTTCAATAGTAAGGCAAAGAAGATCCCGATGAGGGCTGGAGCCAGAACGCAGCCTTGTTTAACGCCATTGCGTATATCAAAGGGTTGTGATGTGCTTCCAGCATACTGGACTGTTCCCTTCATGTCGTCATGGAATGACTTTATCATTTCCATCAGTTTAGAAGGGCAGCCTATTTTCAGGAGGATTTTGAAGAGTCCATCCCTACTAACCAGGTCAAATGCTTTGTGAGGTCTATAAAGGCGATATGTAAAGATCTTTTCTGCTTCTTGATTTTTCCTGAAGCTGGCGGAGAGAGAAGATCATGTCTGTTGTTGATCTACCAGCTCGGAATCCACATTGTGACTCTGGATATATGCGCTCAGGTAACTTGTGTAGTCGCATTAAGATGACTCTGGCAAAAACCTTACCAACAATACTAAGAAGAGAGAGGCCTCTGTAGTTATTGCAATCACTTCTGTCTCCTTTATTTTTATACAGTGTTACAATCTTGGCATCTCGCATGTCTTGAGGAATAGTTGTCTCTTCCCAGCACTGGAACAGCACTATATGCAGGGGATGTAATAGCGCGCTCTTACAGCATTTCATTAAATCGGGAGGAATCCCATCACTGCCTGGTGCTTTGCCAGAGGCCAAGCTATCAATGGCCTTGCTGAGTTCAGCATCCAGCTCCTCCATAGTTGGCAGACATTTGACATTTGACAGCATCAAGGGCTGCAGGTGTGACGATATTTTCTCTAGCATAAAGCTCAGAGTAGTGCTCGACCCACCTCTCCATCTGCTTACCCGCATTGGTTAGCTTCTCTCCGCTGATGGTTTTTAGCTGTGCCGTCTTAATGATTTGAGGACCAAGGGCTTTCTTTATACCGTCATATATTTGTCTAGTGTTGCCTGTTTGCGCTGCGGTCTAGATGCTCTCACTGAGCTGGAGCCAATAGTCATTTGCACAACGCCGAACAGTTTGTTGAACTTTGGTTCTCGTAGCCTTCAGGATCTGCAGGGTTCTAGCACTCCGTAAACGTTTGTATTCAATCGCAGCACTGCGCTTAGCTTCAACGAAAGGTGCACATCTGATGAAGCATCAAACAAGTCGTGTGACCGCTCTTTTCTTACCAAAGGTGGCAAGTGCAGCACTTTGAATGGTGTTCCGTAGGTGCTCCCAGTTCTCTGTAACAGTATAACCATGCTACTGAGCACTTTCTTAAAGGTGGCAGTAAAATTGAGCGATCATGACAGGGTCTGACATCTTGCTGGTATCGATGCGTGGTTTCCCTTCATGTCTGACACGATGGAGTTTTATTGGTTTGGTTATGCTTTGATTTTGCAACAAACTGATCTGTATCACAGTCTGCAATATGGTACGAGCGAGTGGAAAGCACAGACCTAAGCAAAGGCCTTCTGGCAAGAATCAGATCCAGTTAGTGCCAGTGCTTTGATCGTGGGTGTCCCCATGACACCTTATGCTGGAGTTTTGTCTGAAAGTAGGTGTTGGTCACGCAGAGGTCATGATGAACACACAACTTCAAGAGCCGTTGTCCATTTTTATTCATCTTGCCAATACCAAACCTGCCAAGACATGAAGGCCGTGAAACATTATAGGCACCCACTCTATAACATTAAAGTCACCAAGGAGAACAAGCTGTTCTTGCCTAGGTATGCTTTTGATGACTGCTGCTAGATTCTCGTAGAACTCGTCTTTAGCTTCTGAGGCAGAGTACAGAGTAGGAGCATACACACTGACAAGGGTGATGGGACATGCGCTAGTTTGTGAGTGGATCGTTAACAGGCGTGCAGATCCATTCTCACCTGGTTGAATTATTTTAGTTAGCGATTTTTTTTTACCACAAAACCTACTAGATATTCTCTAGTTTTATTAAGGTCTTTCCCTTGCCAATGAAAGGTGTAGTCCTTCTAGCTCACCATTCCTGAGCCTGCCAGGCGCGTTTCCTGAAGTGCAGCTATATCCACCTGAAGTCGTTTGAGTTCGTCATTGATTACGTCTGTCTTCCCGACATCGTTTATGTCCTGTAGGTTTTCGGATAGTCCAGTCAACATAGTCCAGACGTTCCAGCATCCCGATCTGATAGGTTTTTTATTTCTATTTTTATAATTGCTTGGTGCAAAATTTGCTGTCCACAGTTTGTCCATAATCCCCATGCACCCAATAGGGAAAGTAGACAGTGGCCTGACAACACCTAATTTACTGGAGGCAGCCCAGCTTAAAGCGGGCGGTAGCTGTCCAGTGAGATCCTAGAACCTCTCCCACCGTCGGAAGTAGCCCTTGGTGCTATGCCCGTCGCCAATTTGACAAAATGCTTATAACCGGTAACTGCTACTTCCCGTGTTTTGCCGACACCTATAGGGTGAACCTGGAGTGTCGTCTCCAGGGCGTTGCCAGAATAATGTCGAATCAACATTAGACTGCCTTAGGGACTACGACTCCGGATTTTTCCTCAGGGTTTACTTCCGAAGCCTTTCCTATAAATTGATATTCCTGCTATGCAGCGGTGGTTTGAATTCAGAGTTTCACCTTCTCTTAGATAGGCTACCAACCAAGGATCACTAGCCCTATCTGCCCGAAGCTACTGGTATTAAGGCGCCGGTGACTCGCCTTCGCTCCCCCCATCAATGGAAACAGTTCCGCCGGGCTCAAATTGAGCCACCCATGAAGGCCAGGATCTGGACTTGGTTGTCAGAGGCTATTTGAGGCGCGTGCCGTAGAAGCATTTATCTGCAGTTAGAGCTTATCCTCACTACAACTCCCGGCTATAACAACCTTTGGAACCAAAAATAAGAATATAAAAGGCAAAAAAGAGCATTCACTGCATTGGGAATTACATGGAAATCAAGCCCAACACAAAAATAAGAATCTTCAGCTCAAATGTAAAGTTAGTAGTATTGTTTGACTCTGAAATATGGAGGACAAAAAATACAACCAGAAAGTTACAGATTATAATAAATGGGTGACTGCTCAGAATAATGGAATTGAAATAGTACATTTACCAATGTGGGACTAATGACAAGAACCAGGACAAGTGCTAATGGAACAAGGACATCTTATTCATAAAAAACAAAAACAAAAAAAAACATGCTGACGATTGTTAGAACATACATTCTATTGATAGCATTACTAGGCAGTCATATTTCTGGATCCCCAGAAGAAGTAAAGGGAGACCTAAGGAAAAAAATTTGTATTTTAAACACACGCTTTTAATGCACTAAAAACCCAAAAATAAGCTTAAGCGCTTATCATATATTTTATCCATATGTGTCTAATGAAGTATAAAGCAGAAGTTAATTTCATGCAGAATCAGCGCCCCACCCTTTGTGTCAATTTGATGTTACATTTTTTTTTAACTGCAAGCTATAAACTCCTTGAAAAATTATTTTTGGATTTTTAGTGTATTAAAAGCGTGTGTTTAAAATATTTTTATTTTTATTTTGTTTTCTTCTTTTTAGTGTTAGAAAAATTTTGACATACTAAAACATAAACAATATCTTTACTTAATGTAAATCTGGTCTAAAATTTCTTAAGCGATCCATTTCTTTTAGTGCGTCAGTATTACATGGCTTTGTGGCTGCTAATTTGGTGCAATCAATTTCTTCAATTTGAAGGCCACCTAGAGATCGAACTCGACTTTCCCTTGAATTATAATTTTATAATTTGGATTGTTTCTCTTGATTTAGCTAGACACTTGTTTGAGTAGTGCCCTGTTTTACGCATAGAAACAATTCAATTACTCATAATGTCATAATTACAATATTAAATTATTAAATAATTAACTGATTATTGTATTCGGGAATACACAGCTATGCCACGTTTCAGAGATATTGCTCATCTGGAAGTGGTTGAAATATCAAATGCAAGATTTGAAAGTGACATGAAAGTGACATGAAAGTGACATACAAGTGAAATTAAATAAAAGCGTGTAAAAATAGAAATGAACCAGATGAGGAGACATGAGCTGACAGCACATGAGAGGGGGACTTGGCGTTTGTTGAAGGCCTGTGCTCTTTGGGGCGCTGAAGTGGAATGAATGAATGGAATGAATGAATGAATGGAAAGATATTTTCGTTACTAAGAATTACAAAAATATAGGTCAGCTCTCAATGTCTTTAGCAGATTTGTTGGAATTTTATGTCTAAGCATTGTAGAGATGATCGTCACTTGATAACAGAAGGACTTCCCAGCCTTGTGTGTTGTGTCAGAAGTGTTTTAAATCATATGTTTTCTGTCTGCTTCTGCTTTCTCCTTTTTTTTTAAAAATAACTATTTAAATTATTTTATTTACCACATTTTTAAAATGTTGTTATGATCACATGGAAGAGCTACACCGCATTTTAAGTCAAAATAGCACAACAATAAAATGTGGGATTAGTCTATATTTGGATAATTCATATCCTCCTGAATCTAAATATGTCAAAATCATTTGTCAGTGAACATTCGAAGGAGGTGTATTTTGATTTTGTAAATTGTATGTTCTTAAGAAATTGGGCTGTTCTTATGAAGAAAGTCATGATTTTCTAAGAACTTTGTTTTATGTTACTAATGTTTTAATAACGTACGCATTAAAAAAAAATAATTAAATTAACATTAGATATGACACAAATACTTTCCATTGAATAATAAAACTTTTGTCACATCTGATTTTTTATATAAAATTTTTGATTTATTGCAAATAATGTGTGAAATTAGGAAAAAAAAGGTTACTATTTTTAGATACAAACCGTAAAGTTCTATATCTCAGTATCTACTCAAGTTTTAAAAAATCTAATTTGAAAATAGTTTTAAAATACAATGATGAGCTTCCAATTCAACTTTGGTGCTTTTGTCTCAGCAAATAAAATAGCCTTAGGGAATAAATTCCAACATTACTGCCGTTTCCATGTCAGCCAATAGTATTATACCATCAAGTGCGTTGGTATACATAGCTATTACTGTCATACGTCAGCCCTGTGCATTTGTATGGAAGTCCCGCAGTTATTTATAAAAATAAAACATTTTCATAGCTCCACCCCTTAAAGAAATGTTGCATCAAATGTGATCATATTGGAGTATATTCTAATTATTGTACTTTTTGACAGTCAGCGGGTAAGAATCAAAAAAGAAGAAGAAGATTGTATTTTTGAGCTGTTCAAATTGTCAGCATATTATTTTTATTTTCCTTTGAGCGCTGGTTCAAATAGGTAGGTACAAGTACTGTCATCTTCACACACGTCAGTGATGTATTGTCAAGTTTTAAGTCGTGTTTCATGAAACATGTAGTCCCCCCCCCCCCCCTCTTCCCCCGTTGTATTAATTGAACGACAATATGAAATACATAACGTGTTTGCTACCTGCACAAAGGAATTGATGAACATGCGGTACAGAGACACAAGATTTGTTGGTGAATACCCCAGGCATTTTTTAAGTAAACAAAGTATACACCGTATCATATTTGCGTTTATATTTTTGAGATTGGATATTGTATAGCATCAAGCGACTTTTCATCAAATTTAGAAGCCTTTTCTTCTCATATTCTACTATAAGAGCAGAACTTAATGCCATATTTCTTTCATGTTCCTTAAATAATGTTACTTCCAAAAAATATCCTGACGTGAGTTATGTGACGGGAAATTACTTCATTGCCAGAAAAGTTCCTGTTTTCAAGTTGGAGTACCAGTTCTTTATCAGAAGGTCCTTTCATAGGTTGCAGCAAACGAAGAGCAGCTGTAAAAGAGAAGACATTTTGTATTCAATGCGATATTGAAATTCATCAATAATTATGGATTTCGAATAGTACGAGATGTGCAACATTATTTATTGTATCTATATTTTTAAAGTGTCTATCTGTCTGTCTGTCTTTTGTTGGTCCTGTGTAGAAATTAAGAGGAACTATCTAGAGGGCTCTAAAAAGAATCTAATGATGTGGTTTAAACTTGCTAAAGTGGGCCCCCTGGTGGCCCAAAATTAACATAACCGGTCATTAAAATGTGACTGGGTAAGGGACGTAAATTGTTCGTCTTCATTAGAAATAACTAGACCATAATAACACTAATGAATATATGTAGTTAGCAACTTAAAAATAATTTAAAAAGTTATTTTTTTTTCATCATCATCTCAACCCGTAACCCGTCATGGGTCGTAGGGGTGCCATGGTGGAAGCATCAGCAGACAGGGTCCTCCACTGCTCTCTGTCCTCAGCAATGCGTACAAGTGTGGACAAACCGTGTCCTGCCCATTCTTTGATGTTATCAGCCCAGGATTTTCTTTGCCTTCCTCTTCTCCGTTATTTTTTTTTAAAACTACAAAAAATGATTAAACGAGTAGTTTTTGGTTATATAGCAGACTAAGAAATTATAAGTTCTTTACAGCACTAAAATTAATATTATTGCATAATCATGATGCAGTTAATTTCAAAAAGCGGATTCAAATTTTTATACTGCTGTATTAATACAAAAAAGTCGAAGAAAAATACTGCTGAAGTAGATGCCATCCTGACATTAGATTTAACACTGCTATAGGGAGAATTTACACTGTCCGTCTGTCACGGGATTGCCTCCCTTGCTTTGCAAGAGTGGTCTACTAATGGTCACAACGCAAGCGTATCTAAAAGTAGGTCGTCCAAGGTATCTATCTTAGTGCAAGATTACTCTTGGCAAAGATGTAGATAGAAGATGAATGGCGCTTCTACCGTAGGGGAGCCTTCACAAGATATTCCCAGAAGTCAAGAACAAACTAAGGGCTGAGCAAATTTGTTAACTTATTATCTGGTCCGTCGCCTTTTGTGAAGGGTTTATGCAATGATTCTGGCCCGTTCAAGCCTACAGTTGGAGTAATCAAACGAATGCCCTCTTATAAGTAATGGCTCTATATATATATATATATATATATATATATATATATATATATATATATATATATATATATATATATATATATAGGTATTTATCAAGAAAGACTGGCTCATACGTTTGCTTTCGTACATATAAACTGAATAAACTATTATTGTTTAGTTTAAAATAACATGCAACAAATTTAATAGTCAATTAGTCTTTAACATGGGAAAATAAATATGAAAAATTGGGTGAAAATTGAAATTAAAGTTTCCTCACTGAGGTTTAGAATGGGCTTTAGAATGTCTTTGATTTTTGCTGTAGCCTGTTACACAAAACTTAGCTCCAGATGAGTCCTGCAGCTGTGGTTTCCGTCACTTATTTTTGGTGATGAGTACACTTCTCCACATAACTCGTCCACTGTAGGCGATTGGTGGTGATACTCTTCTCTCACACTAGTGGCGTAGGAACTTCAGTACTTAAGACTGATAACTTGTAACTGTCGTAGATTTTAGATAGGAGAATTAAGACTGAGTTTGGTCCCTTCTGAATAGATTGGAATGAGTGATAGTCACAGTGAGAGCTGGTGAAAAGCAATAGAATTTCCACACGTGAGATGATAGAATGTGATATAGAGGCTGTCTTTGAGAATCGAGATAATCTTCTCTCTCTCACCTATCTCCTACGACCGCTCCAAAGTAGTCAGACAGTCTAAACACATATATATATATATATTACATATATTTCTATCTACTCACGGACACGCACATACACGTGACGACAGTTAAACACACAGACGTGGGAAATCTATAACAATGAATATATATATTATTTTTAGAACGAGCTGACCAACGCACTGATTAGTTCAAGAGAGATTTTTATTATTATCATCAAAAAAATCTTCTCACAACACCAAAAGAAATACATCAAGGAGAAACATACAAATAGTCATAAAATTTAAGAAAAAAATGCTACAAGGATGATAGCCCCGTTATGATCTTAACTCTAGGTTTAGCCCACAGCCCCGTTAGGATGACAGATGATGGCCCAAAGAGTTATAGATGCATGTGGTTAGGGTCTAATATTGTTCCCCTTTGAAGGTATAGACTGACTTTGACAGCAGTATCTATTCTAAAGGAACATGATACTTAAGCAGCAAATCTCGCCTAAGAAAAAAAACAAATATAACAAGTGAGTGCATTTTACAACGAACATCCTTCCGTCACTTTCACTCGGTTCTTTCATCAGGGCCCTGATATACTTACAATCGCGTTGTGGTTTCGCCGGCTGGCGCAAATTTTGGACACTCACACTTTTTATCTGTTACTGTCGTTTAATGAAACGGATCCCAGCTCTGCAGATTTGTTTGTTGGTTTCATCAAAATGGATCTGGGGACCGTCTGCTTCAGGCGATAGTTATTTCAGACTAAAGTTAATGTCACTTGACTCACGAGGTAAGAATTAGGCTTAAACGAGCACAAAATGTCAGAACACGAAGTTTCCCTTAATTAGGAAGATGACCGGTAGACAACTTCTCTCAAACAGAAAAATCTTAGTTCCCCACTCACTTATATTTAAACTTCCCGTAAAGTAAGTTATATAAAATCGATCATCAGGAATTAGGAATATGGTGCGTATTCCGTCAATATTCACTGATGTCGCGTCTAGCATTTATAAGTTTGTTATTAAAACAGTTTCGACTGAGTATTAGCCGTTAAATTAAATTCCTTATAGCTACTAGTTTTAGTAAGCTAAAGATATAATTTATTATGTATTTCCACTGTATGCGTCACTAGAAAAATAATACAAACTATAAATTAAGCACTCTGGACACAGAACTAGTTAAAATGAAATGAGCGATTTAACACTTAATCACTTCACAAAATACTAGATAATAATATATTTACCTCAAACACAGCACTACAGGATATCGCAAAATTAAGAATTATACGCTTATATTTATGGAAGTCTAGAAGTTCGACAAATTGTCGCAACAAACTAAGAAACTTCGCTTATACAGCTCTACTCTTCGCGAACCACCTGTCTACTGCGATTTATTGAGAAAGAATGAAAATAAATTTTCAAACTAGGTTTAATATCTATGAAACGGACAAAGAATCCCACTGTTTCGAAACCACGAAACAGCGCCCGTCTCTCCGCTTCTCTAACACCCTACGTCAGCTTCCCTCATGTCGTAACAGCCATCAGTGACCGAGAAATGCGCGTGACAGTTGCAAATCTCAGACAACCGTCTACAAAGCATGGGCGATTTTCACGCTTCGCCGGAGCTATGTGACGAAACGCTCGCGGTTACTGAAAAATTGCAGACCCTCTGTCTGCCTGCCATGACCGATGGGGTGAATTTTCACACTACCGGCCCAGAACTCAGCCGTAGAAAACACTGTCCCCGGGGAAACTGCAGACAGCTGTCGGCTCTCCGGTCTGACGGAATGCATTATAACACTTCTCGTCTGCCTGACATCTATGTAATAGAATGCTAGTCAGTATGAGAAAAAACGATGATGGGAAAGAAATATATTTTTCGCAACGAATGCGAAAAATACAGGCAAAAAAATAAAGAGTGATAATAAAATAAAAGGATTCGGGTGAGAGAATAGGAAGAAGATGTAGGCAATTTAATGATATAAAGACCTACGTGACAGTAACCACGAACTGTGACAAATAGAAAAACAAATGCCTTCTGCTAAGTACATTTGTTCTCATCACTCTAACAGGCCCATTTTCATGCGCTCCACCCACCAATGTTAACCTCTCAGAAGAATTAAATTCCCGAGCACACAATGTAACTCAGGGAATATGATGAAAATTCACCAATATCCTTCTGGGTGTCACCTAGGAAATTGCGTCTGGAGTGCGTGAATAATGATCTGCCTGAATTACAATTAAAAAAGATATATAAATCTCACAACATGATTCTATACACTTTAGGCACATGTGATGTAATCATCACTCATTACTCATCCTTACGCCCGTCTGAATTCTGGGGTCATCTCTGCTGTCGGGTTTCCCGCACGACTTGTCAGAAACAATCACCAGCTCTTGCAGTAGTAGTTCATGCATATACTATTTTCATCTGTTGAGGTTGCCAGCCCCGTATATAACCACTTAGCAAGAAACCTATAAGATTTACATTAGTAAATAATTTGTTTACACGTACCCCAAAATTTTGGGAATACACACTTCTCCTGGCACAGATTTAGAATGGACACAGCTTTGTATTAGAGCTTCAAGATCACTTAGGTCTGGAAATATGAGTTAATTCCTCTGACGGCTGGTGTTCTGCAAATTCCAGGCCTGTGAAAACTGTTGGTATAATTCCTCTTATGACTGGGTCTGGGAAATATGAGTTAATTCCTCTGACGGCTGGTGTTCTATGAATCCTGCCTGGGAAAACTGTTGGTATAATTCCTCTAATGACTTGTGATAAAATTCCCAAGTTTCCAGTCTTGTATTAAAACTGCGGGTTTACTTGTAAATTCCAAAGTTGCCCAATACTCGATCTGGTACTTGTAGTTGTGGAATTGTAAGTCCTATCCTCTTTCCTCTGGCTTTTTTTTTTGTTTAGTTGACGCTGCGCAATACAAGCTTGTGTCAACACGATCAACCCCTTTTCACTGAGGTCAGACGTTGGACCGACCCGTTTCCACAGGTGGTCAGACGGATTATGCGATAAAATATTATCGCCGGCCGGGTCACCAAATCTGGCGGAGAGTAACAACATTCTGGGAGTGAAGTGTGAAACAGTAAGATACAAATTACTTCCGTAGCAAATACTACCATAGGGGAGTGGCGTGTTAGAGACTTTCCCCATGCTATGTCCAGCATAAAGAGTAAAATAAATGAAAGGGCGAAATGAAATGCCAAATAATGAAGAAATATAAAGAAAAGAAGTTTACTGCCATAGGGCTGAAGATGTGAGAGATCACACAAAAGGACAGGGACAGTCATTTCGTCACACCGTCCCAGCCAACATGGGTGCTTCTTTTTAAAACTAACTTCATGAAGTTAGACACCCCAATTTATCAGAAGATCTAAAAAACTGGACGATCATGTTTGTGCTACTTACAGAAAGGCATGCTATAGACGGGGATTGTTAGAAGATGATACCCAGTGGGATGCAACTTTATCAGAAGCTTTGGTATTTCATACAGCAACGAGCGACAGAGTTCTCCTTGTCATTCTACTTAAGAAGTTGGTGATCTACTAGCACTATGGCTGTAGTACAAATATGATCTTGTAGAAAATGTTAATCTTCAGGCTTAGTGAAGATACCCTAGAATGGAAATAGGTTACAGTGAGGAAATCTACAATGTAGATTTAATTGTCACAGAAGACAAGGCCATTTCTATGGGAGAGGACGTGCATACACTTGGTCTCACTCAGCTAATCAAATAAGTCAATAACATAACCACTGAGATATTAAGGCAAACCTCCTGTTGCAACAGGAAAAAAGATTTATTACAAATCTTTCCTTGCCAAAGAGCACGAACAGGAAAGAATAGGTCTAGTTGTTGCTTCCTCATCCATTGCTGCTACGTTACTTCTTGGAGGTCGAACAGCTCATTCTGCCTTTAAACTTTCATTGGACATGGCCACCAATGATGTCCATGTTTGCAACATTAGCAAGACTTCTGGAGCTGCTCAAGTTTTTAAGAAGTGTCCCCTGTTTATTGGGACGAGAGCACAATGGCACGTACGAGAGCTTTAGTGTCAATTGTCAGAACATTTGAGACGTCTGTCCCTCCAACTTTGTCTATATTGCTGCCAAGATATGTGTACGATTCAACATCTTGTATTGGTGTTTCTTCAAGTTCAACCCTGTTATCATTACCTGCATTTATTCTCATTATTTTTGTCTTTTCCCTGTGTATTTTCAGACCCAATTGCTGTGACCTCTCATCGAGTGTTTTCAATTTGTCCTGCATCTGATTACGGTTATGGGACAGAAGAGCCAACTCATCAGCAAAATCCAGATCATCCAACTGCTTAGTCAGATTCCACTGGATTCCATTTCTGTTGTGTGTTGTCCATGATCTCATAACCCAGTCTAATGCAAGTAAGAAAAGAAATGGAGACAATAGTCATCATTGTCGCACTCCTGTTCTTATCCCAAACGGTTCTGTAAGCTGTGGCGCCATGTCAAGACAATAAATCTCTTTACAAAGCATGAGAGTACATCTTTTTAGAGATCAGCCATCTGGCCAGTTAGAACAAAAGGTATTACAGCTTGAGGAAAGAAAAGTACCTCTTTATAGTGATGGTACTTTGAACCCCGTTCCACTCAGCTCAGTGGTCAAGTCAAGCTGACGAACTGGTAATAAGGGTATTTTTAAACATACAACAACTTTATCAAAATCGTATGTGGCTATGTCAAAAAGCACTTCTTGCATTAAAAAAATGCCACTGTGAACAACATTAACAACCAACTTTTGGATGCAATACCTGGAAACTCCCATACCTACAAATCAGTCGACGCTGTTATGGATTTATCAAACATTGTTAATTATCCTATAGGATTTCTAAACTCATTAGAACCACAACGTCTACCTCCTAATCGACTTCAGCTAAAAGTAGAAGCACCAAACACGGTACTACGCAACTTAGACCAGCCACGATTTTGCAATGACACAGATTTGTTGTTAAAAATTCTTCGTAGCACGACCTTTCAACCATTTACCATATACATTGAACTGTTGGTGTCAACGAGTTTCGTTTAGTGTGATAGTTTTCTTGATTGTGTATATTATATGCTCTGTGCTCTCGATGGTGTTTTTACAACTAAACTTAGTTATAGTTTTGTTTTTCAGAACCTTGACTGTTTCTACACTGGCATGTATTCAATTTGGTTCTAGGTTTATTTATGTATATATCCATTATCTTTCCAGGGAAGCCTACCACGGTAGAACTACTGGCTAGGCAAGCAGGTGGGTCTGCAAAGTTCGGGGAGCATCTTTTTTTTAAAGATGTTTGCTTTTGTATTTGTAATATAATGTTTTATTAACTTTTGTATTTCTGGTGGCGTTTTAATTCCCATAAGATTTTCTACATTCATTCTTACCTTGTGGTTATTGCAGTATGTCTTGATGTTTTGCATGTGCTGTTCATATTTCATGCAGTCTATCAGACAGTGTCTAACTGTTTTTGGTATTTGACACTCTTCGCATATGGGTTCCTTTAGCATGAAATATCCAGTTTCAAGCGTGAGCAGTAGGAATTTGTTATTAATTGGGTATTTTTAGTTAGTCTTGTGTTTGATATTTTTGCTTGGTTTTTTAATGACTTTTTAATTTATTTAGCCCCATGCTATTATCCATTCCTTGTTTATTGCTTGTAAAATTAAGCTCTTAATTTGAAATTTCCCCGTGCCTACTTCAATTTTGTTTTCAAGCTAGTTCTTCCCCGCTTGTTTTCCCTTTCAGTAAGCTCATTTACTGATATACCAACAATCGTTGGTATCAGTATTAGTGTGACACTGCATTATGCAGTGTCTTGCTGTGGCAAGAAGATGTTCTATACTACATACTCCTCATACCAACCGCTACGCCGTTTCGATTTAAGGGACTACAATTTCCTGTTTGGCTAAGTTTTGCTATGTCGATTAGTAAGTCTCGGGGACATTTATTAACTGTTGCTGACTTACCACTGGAGGAGTATAGCTTATTTCCGTGGACAACTTTGGTAGGGTGTTGTTGGAAGTCCGCATCATCTTTTTGGTTTGTTTATGCCCCTACTGGAAAGACGCTAAACATTGTGTATACTGAGGTGTTCAGTAACAACGCTATTCATTCCTAATTATGTACATGTACCTTTCTGAGAAACTCTGATAATGAATACAGAACTATTTAGCCAATTCTGTTTTGTTTTTGTTTTTGTCTTTGTTAACAGGAGGAAAACCACATTAAAAGCTGTGTATCTCTGATAGTTGTCATTAAAACACGATCGCAACTGGTGTTCTCAAATTGTTTGTTGTTATTTTGTGTGCAGTAGATAACTTGTAGAGAAGATGGTAAACTCGATATAATGGGTTGATAGGGAGGCCATGTGTCTGTTCTTGTCAGTTGTCTGTTATGTTCATTGAATTTTCTATATTTTCCTCTTCTTTTCTTCCACCCGTATCCTCTATTTTTATTATCGCTCTTTACCTTTTTCCTGTGTTTTTTCGCATTCGTTCGTTTGCGACTATAATACATTACTATTTTGCCATTCTCACTTTCGCCAGTTTCGTTTCTCATTTAGAAACGCATTTCATGGCTGATTACACTGAGAACGCAGTTATGACGCAACTTTCAGTCCCTCACCAGACGATTTGGCGTGAGAATGCATTCTATGGCATTAGGTGTCAGTTGGATGAAGCTGTGAACAAATTCGTCTGGCCAGACATAGGAGCAGACATAAGTCTACAGCTTTCCCTGCACCAGACGAAACACACTGTGAATATTCGTTTTCGCCAGACTTATAGGCGAGATATTCGTCTGCATTTTTCACCTGTCACCGCGTTTCTCGCACTTGCCATGAGCACTCAAGGTCCGATAGCTGGACGGAGGTGTGAATCGCGCCATCCATGCTCGCCCAGAGCAGACAGAGTGTCTGGCATTTCGCCTCTGACACGCGCGCTCACGGTCAGATAGTTGGCGTAAGGTGCGAAGACACGGGTTTGGCATGTTGTTGCCAGCGTCTAGTTACGTAAGTGATATAGACGGAAAGGGGGATTATTTTGTTTTGCGAAATAAAAGTTTACCTCTTTGTCTGGTTTAAGATATAACCAGAGTTTGAAACTTTATTTTCATTCAGTCCTCTAAATTCGCAGTAGACAGGACGTTTCGTGCTAAGAGAAAAAGCTGTATAGCGAAGTTTCTCAGTTTGTTTCGACAATTTGTCGAACTTCTAGACTTCCATAAATATAAGCATATAATTCTTAAGTTGTGCGACTACCTGTAGTTCTGTGTGAGGTAAAATATTATATATTATATTCTAGTATTTTGTGAAGTCTTTAAAGTGTTAAGTCGCTTATTTCATATTTCACTAGTTAGATTTTGTGCAGAGTGCCAAGTTTATATAGTCTGTATTATTTTCTAGTGACGTGTTTCAGTGGAGAGCAGAATAAATTAGAATTTCTAGCTTAAACCACAATGTAGCTATAATGAAGTTAATTTTACTGCTAAATAATCAGACGAGAACAATATTTTCTAAACTAACGTATAAATGCACGTGTTCCTAATTCATGAGGATTGCTGTTTTTTTAAATATAACTTATTCTACGGGAAGGGTTAAACTATAAGACAAGCTATACGCTTGCAGTTTAAAAATGTAAGTTATATTGAGTACATAATATGTAAAATATTTCATATGTATTTTTCTTTATTCAGTGAATACTGTGGTACCCAAACTTTGCCAGCGTTATAGTACGTGAACATTATTTGTGAAGAAACTAATCACTTTCATTACATAAGCTTTAACAGTTAAATGAAGTAAGAGGCCTATCGCGCCAGAATTAATTCTTCCAGAATAACACTACAGTACAGTTCAGCCCGTTGTGGCAAGCAAAATATCAGTAACATTCCGACAGAGTTTTTGACTAGTATTGTGGTGACCAAATATAGTACCTTCCTGAAAGTAGTCACCGATCTGACATTCCTTAATTCTAGAAACCAAAGCTAGTGACAATGTGCTCTGCTAACTTCCGTGCCTGGACAAATTTTATGTGACTAAACAGACATCCGATATTTTTCGATGTGCGCGAAGCATTCTGGGATGTGAAAATTCTTCAAGATTGATGAAAAGGCCATAATAACGCCTAGAAATTAGTTTTGGTGCATAGTTGTGTGTTATATTTGATAGTGGTGTTTTTGCTCTAGAAATAGTTGTGTATATCTGTGATTTCATGCCTGGTAGAGCAATAATCGCGAGTATTGTTTATGCGGCTAAATTAATACGCCTAGCGCGCAGTAAGTTGAGTGATTCGACCTGGGCTTATAAAAGAAATAGCGAACCAGCAGCGGCCCTTCTTAAGTATCAGTCCAGACAAGAGAGAACGAAACGAGGCGCCCTGTGTACCCACACAGAAGAACACAAAGACATGACACGTGAGTTAATTTAAATTAGAATTAGTTTTCTATAATTCTGAAATTATATCGATGTGGCTATTTTAATGTTTAGTAAAATAAATAGATAGATGTGTTCCCAAAGGAAATGTCTTTTTAGGGCATTATGATTTAGTCTCGAAATGATAGATGAGTGAAAATAATGTTTGATAGGTTTTATTAGGCATGCTAAGTCCAGATTGCGGCTGTAAGAGCGATTATTTCAGTCATCAGACCGGGCAAGAAAGGCGAAGATAGTATTCTTCTTCTTCTTCGTTCGCCCTGAAAAGGACGGTGGTTGCGTTGTGTCTGTTTACAACGTAGCTGTGATATCTGCACCTTTCGGTCGACACATCCGACTTCTGCACGGCATTTTTTAGGACCGGGTTTGCCTTCCCATTTCGATCCACACTCGCTCAGCCAGCCTGCACAGCTGCAGACTGTTTCCAGGACCACCACGTGGAGGTGGAGTGCGGTCTTGACCAGCTCTGGTTCGCTGGTCCTGACGCAGGCAGTCAAGCTATGAGTCGCTGACTGCGGTCTCTATTGCTGCGTCTTGAGGTCCCGAAGATAGTATGAAAGTATTTTGTACATGAAACTGGACAGAAATGTTATCAGAAACTGCAATTTAGATAATATTAACTAGTTGGGAAGATGGCAACCGGGAGGACCCCGTGTTGATGACCGTGCGTAAAAGAAGACGCCAAGGAGTCTGTATTTAACACTCTTAGTTATCACTTAATGTTACGCAGTTTTATATCGCGTGAATCGACACGTGGGTGAAAGTATGTAATTTTCCCCAGTAATAGAAGAGAGAGTTTTCGTGGTAAATTTCCTTTATGTGATGACTAGTTCTAGTTGTTAAGTCAAGAGTAATTATATTTATTTCTTTAGTGTAAAAGTAATTGAGTGTATTTCACGATTATTGATTATTCTACTGTATATATTTATGGGTTACTTTGAAGTGAGAATATGTATTTAGATTTCGGGAGAGCGCGAGGCCACTCCTTTGTTGAGACATGTGTTTCTCTGGTTGCTCCCGGCGGAGCATGGAAACACCAATGCAGCTGGTGTCCATTACAGGCCCACAATAAGCATTTTTATGCTATTGCTGTGGTTGTTTCGGTGACGGTAACGATGTGTTTCATGTGATGAGTTCTCAGTCTCATCAGGGGCCGTATACGACACGCTTGTTACCAGGCGCACCAGTCGCCACTTACGACATGTTCAGAGGGCAGTGACGAATATTGAGATGGATGAGTTCGAGGTGGTGGTTTACTCTTATTACTGAGAGTATTGGATACACATATAGTTGAAGAATATTATTTTATGTCCATTTTATTATTATTTAATTATGGTTATGTGAAGAATGGTTCGTGAGAGCACGTGGGCTCACTTGGAGATATATATTTCTCTTCTCCGCTTCTAAGGGAGCATGGGGCCACCAGTGTGGTTTCATCCGTATGAAGCATTCAGATGCTCGTGCAGTAGTAGTTTCGGTAACAATCTGTGTTACACGGTGGGGTTGCCAGCCTCATGCACAACACCATACTAGTCTCATTGGACGACATGCATGAGTGTGTGTGTGTGTGATAGCTGAGTGTGTGCTCTTGCAGTTTGTGGTTTTGGTAGCAACCGATGTTACACAGTGAGATTGCCAGCCTCATGCACAACACCTTACTAGTCGCATTGGACGACACGCATGAGTGTGTGCATGTGTGATAGTTGAGGGTGGCGTGGAAGGACTGTTTGGCAGGTGAGAGCATCATTATTTAACTACTATGATTTTAACTATTCGTTGCTTTGTTTGTTTCTTCAGACTAGCAATCGGGCACATGCTGGGTGTTTTGTTTTGTTATGTTCGCTAGTTTATTTGTTTAATGTTTGCTTAGTCCCTGAATGGGTTGTAAAAATAAATACAGCCCCTGCCTCTAGAATCAAGAGTTTTATTGTTGTTCGGGTCGGTGCGAGTGTGACAAGAGAGTGATCAAACATAACACAATATAATCATCATCATCATCTCGCCCACCCTATCACAGTTGGCGTCGTCGGCAGGATAAGGCAGACAGTGACACTGAGCAAACAGCAAACGAACAAATATTGTAAACACCCAGCAGTGCAGTCTTGCATCAAGATGGCTTCGACCAATGCGCCTATGAAGGTAGTGTACGTGAAGGGGCCAGAGATAAGGTTATTTGGTGGAGAGGGGAGTCCCACTTGGCAAGATTTTGTGGAAGATGTAGAAGCCGCGTAGAAGGTGGCGCCTTTTTGGGCAGAAGACAAGCTAGACATGATCTGGAGCAACGTTACACCATGGGTATGTAGAGAATTACGGATACATGGCGGAGCTGTCGTAAATTTATTTTGAGAGAAAAGAGTCGTAGAAATAGTGGTCCGGTTTAGAGTGGAAAATGATGATGGAAAGCTCAGTGATAGAAAATGTAGAGATTTAATAGTTACTTCACAGCGTGCTGGAGGAGAGTAAAGACAGACTTATTTACGACAAATCGTGTCTCTCAATCTTCTCTTTCACTCTCCTGGTCAAACAATTATTTGCCAGTTTTCCAGACTCGCATCTGCGCGCACACCGATTCGGTGTTTTCAAACACACACACGACGTTGATACAAACTATATTAAACGAATAGGGGAAATGTTGGGCTTTGGGTATATCCAACACACAGAACTAAATGAGTTTAGGTGATTTTATTCACTTTAAACATCAATCACTAAAAATATCAGATATTACATAAATTATCATAAGTACACAAATGCAAATAACAAGTTTGGGAGGGGGTGAAGAAGATTGGTATCGACTAAGCCCTTCCCGCTCATTAGACAAAGACAAACCCAGTCCAGAGATAGATAATATCAGGAACACGGGTACGTTAACCTAACAGTAAAGTTAATTACTCTGAAAGAGGTGTTACCAAGTTAGGTATAAGTGATAAGAAAAAAAACTGTTCTTCCCAGCTGTTCTTCCCTTTACTAAGCAAATGGAAAGGAGGTGGTTTTAAACAGAGTTAACAAATTATCAACTATCCCACTTAAAGGAACAATGTAGGGTATACAGAAAAGATATATGTTACCAGGTAAGCAAGTTAACAAAATGGTCACACAAAAGAATTAATTTCCTGTCATTCATACACGCGCTAGCAAAGGCCTTCACTCATCTTGCTCTCACTTACCGATTGTGAAAAAATTTTGCACTCCATAGAATAACACACCAGCAGTTACACCTCAACTAAATGTATGAGTGTTTGTTCAAGTTCTAGCCCCAGATTAGCAGGTATGCGGTCAGCACATAAAAGGATCCCGTAATCGCTGGAAAATGAATCTGTAGTTGTGTCTCTTTTCTTAATAACAGTTTCTATGGGAGGGCACGGTCTCTGATACCGGGGTGAGGATGGTGTGGTCTATTTGACTATGCCGTGGATAATAAAATTCTTACGCGTGCTGGTACACTTTATCCGTGAGGTATGGTTTAAGTCCAGTGAGAAAACTAGTCACATCACTGTTCAGGAAATTATGAATTATCTCTCTGTGTCAGTAAACTAACAAAGCTCGGGCCAGTGTTCTTCTTCCCGTTACGACTTAAGTTGTTTGATGGTGCGTTAAATTTGTCTTTGGGTGTGCTTTCTTTGCTATAAGTTAGATAGCGGAATTCCAAACATAGAATCGCCTCAAAGATTAAAAATTTACACAGTCTCAACAAGTTCTGCGTCAGGGGAACTCTACACACTGTTTATGCTTTGCTTTGCTTAGATTGATTTCTTTATTGCTTTCTTAATGCTGGGATCGCACAGGTTACGATCACTCTGTATGAAAGAAAAAAAAGACATGTAATATACCGAAAACAAATAACCTTCTAAAGCGCGATGAATTTCCCGTTAAGCCTATAATACACTCGAGTATTTAATTATGTATTTAATAAACACTGCGCGAGTTCTAGTGGTTAAAAACCCACATCTATAAAACTAGGACTTAACTGAATTTATTAATTATAAATTCCTTCGCGACTTTAAAAGTTAATTTAAGCATCTATTATCTTTTGAAATAATATAATAGATAGATCATTATATTTAAAACTGGAACTCTTGAGATGGTTTAATTAAATAGATTTAAATTAACACAAAATCCCTTGAAATAGAATGACTAGACCACTGATCACTTTACACAATATATATTTTACCGCTTTGCACAGAATTAGAAATCACTGCAAATATATATATAAAATCCAGGGGAAAATCTATAACCAGATTTCAATAAAGCTAGTGCTTCTGTAAAGGTCTGGCCAGCGAGTGATAACGTGTCTAGTTCTACATGGTCTATTTAGCTAAAATGAAATGTAAGTTGAGTGGGACATGATAAACTTGACAACTTATTTGATCTCACGAACTTTTGGGGATCTGACCGCCAAATCAAAAGAAGAAGCCGCCCCCTGGTCTTCGTATCCGCTCGCTGCTGCCCGTTTCGCTTTCCCCCGTTCGCTCGGTTCCTCGATTGACACCGAGACGCGAAAATAGCGGCAAGCAACTGCGTCTCGTAGCAGGGAAAACTACTGTCTTTGATAGCGCCGATAGTCTCCCCTAAGATCCCTCGGTCTGTCTCTTAGATCTCGTGCCGCCTACTACATGAGTCCCGGTGGAATGCGTTCTGGCAAACGAAAAGTTACAACAAATGTTCAGGGGTTCTAATGTTATGAAAAGCTAAGGGTCCCTTAAATCATCCATCATATCAGGGAAAATTCACTTGTCAAACTAGACGTACGTCACAATCGTCCCCAGTTTTAGACATGAAACCATTTTTCATGTTTTCATTTTTGACAATGGAGGTGACCTGATTGGTGATTTTAGGATGAGTGGTATCTTCAGTTTGCTCTTCTTCCTCTGTAGACCAGTTTCTACTCAGAAAATCAGCCCCGACATTCTGTCTTCCCGGAATATATTCCACTTTGAAAGAATAAACGCTTAAAAGAAGCGCCCAACGCATGATCCTTGCGTTAAATTCTTTATTGGCACCAAGAAATGCTAACGGAGCGTGGTCTGTTTGCACCGTGAAAGATGTACCATAAAGAAACTCATGATGGCGTCTGATACCGACAATCAGAGCAAGACATTCCCTTTCAACTACGCTGTAGTTCCGTTCCGCTTTATTTAATTTCCGACTGCCATAGGCAACTGGAAATAGCATGTTCAGGTCACTGTCATCGGCTTGAAGTAGTGTTGAGCCGATGCCCTGACCTGACGCGTCAACTCTCAGTACAAAAGGTTTCTTGAGGTCAGGCAACCTCAAGATGGGGTATGCAGACAACTGTCCTTTCAAAGTGCTATACGCGTGTTCGCACTTTTGATCCCATATGACCTTATCAGGACAACCTTTCTTTGTGAGGTCAGTCAGAGGTGCCGTCAGTCCGTTGAAGTTCTGGATGTACTTCTGATAGTATGCACATAGCGATATGAAGGAACGTACGTCTTTCTTCGTTCGGGGTCTTTTTGCTGTCACTATTTTCTCCACGTTCTTCTTAATAGGCCAACTGCATCCGTGAGAAATAGTGTGCCCCAGGAAGTCTAACTGTTCAAACCCGATGAGACATTTGCTAGGTCTGGCTGTGAGACCCGTTTCCTGTAGTCTCCTGAGGAGCATAGCAACCGTAGCAATATGTTCTTCATAGGTTTCCGATGCAATTAAGATGTCATCCATGAAATTATGGATATGGGGACTTTGCAAAGGTTGTAGAAGCTTCCTCATCATCCTGGTGAACACTCCTGGTGCATTATGCAAACCGAACGGCATCACGTTAAATGTGTAATGTCCTTCACTAGTGCTGAAAGCTAACAAAGGTTTAATTTCCTCCTTGACTGGTATTTGATAATAACCTTTGCTGAGGTCAATCTTGGAGAAGATCTTAGCTTTGCTGAGCTTGGTGAACAACTCAGAAACAGTTTGGAGAGGTTCGGGCTGGAATTCCGTTACAGCGTTTAGCAACCTGTAATCAATGCACAGCCGAACTTCCTTATTGGGCTTCTGCAACAGCACTACGCTCGAGCTGTAAGGAGATGTAGACTCACTGATAATTCCTGCCTGACGCAGCTTGTCTATTTCTCCGCGAAGTGCATCAGCTTTAGCGTACGGGATGGGGTAAACTCTGGTTTGAACAGGGGTCTCGTTTGTTAATTTCATATCAAATTCAATGAGATTTGTTCGACCAGGTACATCCGTTAAAACTGCACTGTACTGTTTTAGTAGAGCCCTAGTTTCTGTTTGTTGTTCTGGTGAGAGATTGTCGCCGAACTTGACATCTTTAAAGGATTCTGTGGGTTGCAGTGGATACTCCATGCAACCATCATCATCTTCCTCGTCTTCCGTTGCTATGGCGACAGCCAGGAGATGCTCGGAGGATGGCACCGGTCTTTCCAAATATTTCTTTAGCAGATTTATATGGAAGACCTTCTCCTTTCCTTTGATGGAGATCTTGTAGTTGGTACGTGAGATCTTTTTAAGGACGGTAAACGGTCCTTGCCATCCGATGCGAAGTTTATTGCTTCCGGTTGGAAGTAGCAATAGGACTTTCTCCCCTGGTTGTAATTGTCTCTCTTTTGCAGCTTTGTTGTATCTTTTAGTAATTTTAGCGCGGGCTTTCTTAAGGTTGGTAGTAGCTAGATCCCATCCTAGCTTTAGCCTTTCCTTAAGCTCAGATACATACTTGCTTGCAGAGACGACTGTCTCGTCAGCCTTCTGGTCTGTCAGGGACCGAAGTAAGGCTTCTAGTGGCCCCTTAATAGGTCTGCCAAATAAAAGTGTAGCTGGCGCAAAACCCGTAGACGCTTGGGGTACCTCTCGGTAGGCGAATAAGGCAGCCGATATATATTGGTCCCAGTCTTCCGGTTTCTCCTGACCCAGCTTACGTAACATCATGGTGAGGGTACCGTTAAAACGTTCCACGAGCCCATTTCCGGCCGGATGGTAGGGACTTGTGTGGATATGTTTGGCCCTCAAGATCTTAAAGATCTCCTCCATTAACAGGCTACGGAATTGGGATCCATTGTCCGTCAAAACTTGTTGAGGGAATCCCAACCGTGTAAAAATTTGCACAAGGGCTTCTGCGACATGCTTGGAATTAGTGCATGGTAGCGGTACGGCTTCGGCCCACATAGTGCAAGTGTCAACTAAGGTCAGGATGAACCTGTTCCTTCTTTTGGTCTTTTCCAGAGGACCAATAATGTCGACAGCAACCCGTTCAAATGGAGTCCCTACTATTGGCATTTGCCCCATAGGTACTGGGGGTGTCAAGTGCTTGGGTGCTACCCGTTGGCACTGGGCGCAGGATTTCACGTACCTGACAATGTCAGAGTTCATTCCTGGCCACCAATAGTGGTTTTTTATTCGCTGAATAGTGGCGTTTTGTCCCATGTGTCCGCTAAAGGGAAGAGAGTGCCCCATTTCTAAGATCTGGTTTCTGTACTGCGTCGGTACTAGGAGCTGGTTATTCCCCGTGTCCGGGTTGCCCGTTCTACGATACAATACACCATCCTTAGAAAAGATGTCTCCGTTGTGTCTGGGGTCCTTAGCCATGGGCAGTTTTTTTTAAAGCAGGGCGCCAGAGTAGGGTCCTTTTGTTGCGCCTCCTTCAGTTCATTCGGCAACAAGTTTGGCGCAGGCTCCCTCTCCTTCTTGGCTTGCCCTCTTGTGGTTACCGCTGCCACAATCGGCTCCTTAGGTCTCCCAATGAACACATATCTACATCCCAGGATAACTGGGTAGATCGGATCATCCATTATGGCCGCTTTAATAACTCCTCTGACAAAGTCAGAGTGTATTTCTACCAGTGCGATAGGAAGCGTCCTGGGTGCATCACTCCTGAAAACTCCACTAAGTTTGACGGTTTCCTCTGTCTCCTGACCGGGTTTGACTAGGTGCCTAGCGACAATACAATCAAAACTTAATCCAGTGTCAAAAAGACAAGTAGTGGAGGTACCGTTCAAAATTACAGTTCCTCGAGTTGAGGGTCGGTCCCCCTCAGGTTGAGAATCACTGACATTGACTCTACCTTTCGAGGCTGTATGCAAACATCCAATGCGGTTTGCACCGGTTTGTTTGCCCTGATCAGACGTTCCTGGTGTAGGGGTCTTCCCTTTTCCTTGACCTTGGTGGCCGCGCTGCCACGTAGGCTTGTTGGGTTGATCAGAATTTTTGTTGGGGGGGTATCGGGTTTTGTAGAATTTCGATTTTTCCTGGGGAGGTTTCTGGGTATTGTTATCTCGTTGGTTATAATGTTGAGAGGAAGTGGAAGAATAGGATGCCTTCTCTAGATTCTGTTTTCGAGATGGCTCATCGGTGGGTTTACGTTTAGTGCTGGGAAGTTCGGCCATTGCATTGCTATAGCGTTCGGCTTTATTGAGTATGTCTTCAAGCCTGACTGCCCCCTGTTCAGCCAAAAATCTACGTGTTTCATTCGACAAAGTGGATTTTATCTGCTCCACAAGAACAAGTTCGAGGAGTCCCTCATATGAAAGAGGTAGGTCAGATAATTCAATGCACTTTGTCAGATAACCCGTGAGACGTGAAGAGAACTGGGGAAATGTTTCCGTGCTCTCTTTTCGGCTGTTTCTGAACAACTGCAGAAACTTTCGGGCAGTCATCTCAAACTGCTGTAGTAAGGCCTTTTTCAACATGTCGTAATCATGTTGATTCGGTCCCAGCTTTGTGTACACGTCATAAGCATTGCCTTTCAGTGACGTTGAAAGTTTGAGCGCCCAGCGGGTACTCTCTAACCCATAAAGATTCGCGAGTCTCTCGAATTTTTCTAGGTAGCTGTCAATTTTTTCGTTAGGGCTAGGAAAAGATTCTAAAGAAAACGACATAGCAGTTAATTGGGCAGATTGAGTACTGGAGAGGTCCATTGATTGAGACTGGGGCGAAGACGGCTCTCCGTTAGTCGAAGTAGAGGCGCCCCGACTCTCTAGAGCCTTAAGCGCCAGTTGATGCTGTCTTTCCTTGTCTCTCTCTCTCTCTCTGCGAGTTTCCATCTCTGCTTCAATTTTCTTCTGTTCCAAAAGACGTTCTTCCGCTTCTTTCTTATCTGCCCTCTCCTGGGCTTCTCTCCTCTCTGTTCTTTCTTTCTCTTCCTTCCTCTCAGCTTCGGCTCTCTGTTGCTTCGCCTTCCTCTCAGCTTCGGCTCTCTGTTGCTCCGCGTCATATATTTCCAATTCCTGGTTAATAAACGCGTTTGCAGCTTCTGCATCTAATCCTGCCTCTTTCGCTTCCAGCCTCAAGATGGACCTCATCTTTATCCTCTCTGCCATTGTTAAAGAATAAGATGAAGTATGCTTAGAGAACTAGTAAGAAGAAACGCGAAAGGGAGGAACTCTGAACCGCTACGAGAGAAAAAAAAAAAACACAAGTACAAATTTACCTGTGTTACCTCCTACCTGTACTGTGCAAACTTATCGCTGCTATTATCTGGCAATTAAGGCTCTAAACGCAAGCGACTATGCCACTAAATGGTAAGTTACACTGGAAAAGAATCTACTTTTACTAACAGTAGAGAAAAATTTATATTAAAACAATTTAAAAGAAAAAAAAAATTTCCCCTAAATTTTAAATCTCTGACAACAAACTCCGTCCCTAAAGTCAATTATTGAGATGAGACGTTGTTAACTTAATTTTTAAAAATCAGAACAATCCGTCTTTAGCTAAGCTCAACTCTTTTTGACTTCAAAAACCTTAGTGACTGTAAAACAATCACGCAATCCCAGCAACTTTTATAAAGAAAGAAATATAATTATCTCCGCCAGAGGATAATAAAATAGCAAATATATTTGTTTATCTGTACTTTCTACTGCTGTGGAGAGAAAAACAACCTGTAAATATGCTGTGTGGACAACCCAAATACTTAAAGAACGTTTGTCTAGGGGTGTAATTATTTATTTATTTCCCTAATTCACAAAGACAAATCATTCACACTCTACCTAGTTAGACCCAAACTAAATCAGACTCAAAATATCTTTAACCCGGCTATGCGATTGCCTCAAATGTAGCTCAAGATCCCAGAACCAGCCCACAAATATGTGTGCATCAAATGTATCTCAAAATTATCCCAGACGAGCCGGCCAAATATTGTCGTAAATTTATTTTGAGAGAAAAGAGTCGTAGAAATAGTGGTCCGGTTTAGAGTGGAAAATGATGATGGAAAGCTCAGTGATAGAAAATGTAGAGATTTAATAGTTACTTCACAGCGTGCTGGAGGAGAGTAAAGACAGACTTATTTACGACAAATCGTGTCTCTCAATCTTCTCTTTCACTCTCCTGGTCAAACAATTATTTGCCAGTTTTCCAGACTCGCATCTGCGCGCACACCGATTCGGTGTTTTCAAACACACACACGACGTTGATACAAACTATATTAAACGAATAGGGGAAATGTTGGGCTTTGGGTATATCCAACACACAGAACTAAATGAGTTTAGGTGATTTTATTCACTTTAAACATCAATCACTAAAAATATCAGATATTACATAAATTATCATAAGTACACAAATGCAAATAACAAGTTTGGGAGGGGGTGAAGAAGATTGGTATCGACTAAGCCCTTCCCGCTCATTAGACAAAGACAAACCCAGTCCAGAGATAGATAATATCAGGAACACGGGTACGTTAACCTAACAGTAAAGTTAATTACTCTGAAAGAGGTGTTACCAAGTTAGGTATAAGTGATAGAAAAAAAAAAACCTGTTCTTCCCAGCTGTTCTTCCCTTTACTAAGCAAATGGAAAGGAGGTGGTTTTAAACAGAGTTAACAAATTATCAACTATCCCACTTAAAGGAACAATGTAGGGTATACAGAAAAGATATATGTTACCAGGTAAGCAAGTTAACAAAATGGTCACACAAAAGAATTAATTTCCTGTCATTCATACACGCGCTAGCAAAGGCCTTCACTCATCTTGCTCTCACTTACCGATTGTGAAAAAATCTTGCACTCCATAGAATAACACAACAGCAGTTACACCTCAACTAAATGTATGAGTGTTTGTTCAAGTTCTAGCCCCAGATTATCGGGTAGGCGGTCAGCACATAAAAGGATCCCGTAATCGCTGGAAAATGAATCTGTAGTTGTGTCTCTTTTCTTAATAACAGTTTCTATGGGAGGGCACGGTCTCTGATACCGGGGTGAGGATGGTGTGGTCTATTTGACTATGCCGCGGATAATAAAATTCTTACGCGTGCTGGTACACTTTATCCGTGAGGTATGGTTTAAGTCCAGTGAGAAAACTAGTCACATCACTGTTCAGGAAATTATGAATTATCTCTCTGTGTCAGTAAACTAACAAAGCTCGGGCCAGTGTTCTTCTTCCCGTTACGACTTAAGTTGTTTGATGGTGCGTTAAATTTGTCTTTGGGTGTGCTTTCTTTGCTATAAGTTAGATAGCGGAATTCCAAACATAGAATCGCCTCAAAGATTAAAAATTTACACAGTCTCAACAAGTTCTGCGTCAGGGGAACTCTACACACTGTTTATGCTTTGCTTTGCTTAGATTGATTTCTTTATTGCTTTCTTAATGCTGGGATCGCACAGGTTACGATCACTCTGTATGAAAAAAAAAAAAGACATGTAATATACCGAAAACAAATAACCTTCTAAAGCGCGATGAATTTCCCGTTAAGCCTATAATACACTCGAGTATTTAATTATGTATTTAATAAACACTGCGCGAATTCTAGTGGTTAAAAACCCACATCTATAAAACTAGGACTTAACTGAATTTATTAATTATAAATTCCTTCGCGACTTTAAAAGTTAATTTAAGCATCTATTATCTTTTGAAATAATATAATAGATAGATCATTATATTTAAAACTGGAACTCTTGAGATGGTTTAATTAAATAGATTTAAATTAACACAAAATCCCTTGAAATAGAATGACTAGACCACTGATCACTTTACACAATATATATTTTACCGCTTTGCACAGAATTAGAAATCACTGCAAATATATATAAAATCCAGGGGAAAATCTATAACAAGATTTCAATAAAGCTAGTGCTTCTGTAAAGGTCTGGCCAGCGAGTGATAACGTGTCTAGTTCTACATGGTCTATTTAGCTAAAATGAAATGTAAGTTGAGTGGGACATGATAAACTTGACAACTTATTTGATCTCACGAACTTTTGGGGATCTGACCGCCAAATCAAGAGAAGAAGCCGCCCCCTGGTCTTCGTATCCGCTCGCTGCTGCCCGTTTCGCTTTCCCCCGTTCGCTCGGTTCCTCGATTGACACCGAGACGCGAAATTAGCGGCAAGCAACTGCGTCTCGTATCAGGGAAAACTACTGTCTTTGATAGCGCCGATAGTCTCCCCTAAGATCCCTCGGTCTGTCTCTTTGATCTCGTCGCTGTATCCTACATGAGTCCCGGTGGAATGCGTTCTGGCAAACGAAAAGTTACAACAAATGTTCAGGGGTTCTAATGTTATGAAAAGCTAAAGGTCCCTTTAAATCATCCATCATATCAGGGAAAATTCACTTGTCAAACTAGACGTACGTCACAATCGTCCCCACTTTTAGACATGAAACCATTTTTCATGTTTTCATTTTTGACAATGGAGGTGACCTGATTGGTGATTTTAGGATGAGTGGTATCTTCAGTTTGCTCTTCTTCCTCTGTAGACCAGTTTCTACTCAGAAAATCAGCCCCGACATTCTGTCTTCCCGGAATATATTCCACTTTGAAAGAATAAACGCTTAAAAGAAGCGCCCAACGCATGATCCTTGCGTTAATTCTTTATTGGCACCAAGAAATGCTAACGGAGCGTGGTCTGTTTGCACCGTGAAAGATGTACCATAAAGAAACTCATGATGGCGTCTGATACCGTCAATCAGAGCAAGACATTCCCTTTCAACTACGCTGTAGTTCCGTTCCGCTTTATTTAATTTCCGACTGCCATAGGCAACTGGAAATAGCATGTTCAGGTCACTGTCATCGGCTTGAAGCAGTGTTGACCCGATGCCCTGACCTGACGCGTCGACTCTCAGTACAAAAGGTTTCTTGAGGTCAGGCAACCTCAAAATGGGGTATGCAGACAACTGTCCTTTCAAAGTGCTATACGCGTGTTCGCACTTTTGATCCCATATGACCTTATCAGGACAACCTTTCTTTGTGAGGTCAGTCAGAGGTGCCGTCAGTCCGTTGAAGTTCTGGATGTACTTCTGATAGTATGCACATAGCGATATGAAGGAACGTACGTCTTTCTTCGTTCGGGGTCTTTTTGCTGCCACGATTTTCTCGACGTTCTTCTTAATAGGCCAACTGCATCCGTGAGAAATAGTGTGCCCCAGGAAGTCTAACTGTTCAAACCCGATGAGACATTTGCTAGGTCTGGCTGTGAGACCCGTTTCCTGTAGTCTCCTGAGGAGCATAGCAACCGTAGCAATATGTTCTTCATAGGTTTCCGATGCAATTAAGATGTCATCCATGAAATTATGGATATGGGGACTTTGCAAAGGTTGTAGAAGCTTCCTCATCATCCTGGTGAACACTCCTGGTGCGTTATGCAAACCGAACGGCATCACGTTAAATGTGTAATGTCCTTCACTAGTGCTGAAAGCTAACAAAGGTTTAATTTCCTCCTTGACTGGTATTTGATAATAACCTTTGCTGAGGTCAATCTTGGAGAAGATCTTAGCTTTGCTGAGCTTGGTGAACAACTCAGAAACAGTTTGGAGAGGTTCGGGCTGGAATTCCGTTACAGCGTTTAGCAACCTGTAATCAATGCACAGCCGAACTTCCTTATTGGGCTTCTGCAACAGCACTACGCTCGAGCTGTAAGGAGATGTAGACTCACTGATAATTCCTGCCTGACGCAGCTTGTCTATTTCTCCGCGAAGTGCATCAGCTTTAGCGTACGGGATGGGGTAAACTCTGGTTTGAACAGGGGTCTCGTTTGTTAATTTCATATCAAATTCAATGAGATTTGTTCGACCAGGTACATCCGTTAAAACTGCACTGTACTGTTTTAGTAGAGCCCTAGTTTCTGTTTGTTGTTCTGGTGAGAGATTGTCGCCGAACTTGACATCTTTAAAGGATTCTGTGGGTTGCAGTGGATACTCCATGCAACCATCATCATCTTCCTCGTCTTCCGTTGCTATGGCGACAGCCAGGAGATGCTCGGAGGATGGCACCGGTCTTTCCAAATATTTCTTTAGCAGATTTATGTGGAAGACCTTCTCCTTTCCTTTGATGGAGATCTTGTAGTTGGTACGTGAGATCTTTTTAAGGACGGTAAACGGTCCTTGCCATCCGATGCGAAGTTTATTGCTTCCGGTTGGAAGTAGCAATAGGACTTTCTCCCCTGGTTGTAGTTCTCTCTCTTTTGCAGCTTTGTTGTATCTTTTAGTAATTTTAGCGCGGGCTTTCTTAAGGTTGGTAGTAGCTAGATCCCATCCTAGCTTTAGCCTTTCCTTAAGCTCAGATACATACTTGCTTGCAGAGACGACTGTCTCGTCAGCCTTCTGGTCTGTCAGGGACCGAAGTAAGGCTTCTAGTGGCCCCTTAATAGGTCTGCCAAATAAAAGTGTAGCTGGCGCAAAACCCGTAGACGCTTGGGGTACCTCTCGGTAGGCGAATAAGGCAGCCGATATATATTGGTCCCAGTCTTCCGGTTTCTCCTGACCCAGCTTACGTAACATCATGGTGAGGGTACCGTTAAAACGTTCCACGAGCCCATTTCCGGCCGGATGGTAGGGACTTGTGTGGATATGTTTGGCCCTCAAGATCTTAAAGATCTCCTCCATTAACAGGCTACGGAATTGGGATCCATTGTCCGTCAAAACTTGTTGAGGGAATCCCAACCGTGTAAAAATTTGCACAAGGGCTTCTGCGACATGCTTGGAATTAGTGCATGGTAGCGGTACGGCTTCGGCCCACATAGTGCAAGTGTCAACTAAGGTCAGGATGAACCTGTTCCTTCTTTTGGTCTTTTCCAGAGGACCAATAATGTCGACAGCAACCCGTTCAAATGGAGTCCCTACTATTGGCATTTGCCCCATAGGTACTGGGGGTGTCAAGTGCTTGGGTGCTACCCGTTGGCACTGGGCGCAGGATTTCACGTACCTGACAATGTCAGAGTTCATTCCTGGCCACCAATAGTGGTTTTTTATTCGCTGAATAGTGGCGTTTTGTCCCATGTGTCCGCTAAAGGGAAGAGAGTGCCCCATTTCTAAGATCTGGTTTCTGTACTGCGTCGGTACTAGGAGCTGGTTATTCCCCGTGTCCGGGTTGCCCGTTCTACGATACAATACACCATCCTTAGAAAAGATGTCTCCGTTGTGTCTGGGGTCCTTAGCCATGGGCAGTTTTTTAAAGCAGGGCGCCAGAGTAGGGTCCTTTTGTTGCGCCTCCTTCAGTTCATTCGGCAACAAGTTTGGCGCAGGCTCCCTCTCCTTCTTGGCTTGCCCTCTTGTGGTTACCGCTGCCACAATCGGCTCCTTAGGTCTCCCAATGAACACATATCTACATCCCAGGATAACTGGGTAGATCGGATCATCCATTATGGCCGCTTTAATAACTCCTCTGACAAAGTCAGAGTGTATTTCTACCAGTGCGATAGGAAGCGTCCTGGGTGCATCACTCCTGAAAACTCCACTAAGTTTGACGGTTTCCTCTGTCTCCTGACCGGGTTTGACTAGGTGCCTAGCGACAATACAATCAAAACTTAATCCAGTGTCAAAAAGACAAGTAGTGGAGGTACCGTTCAAAATTACAGTTCCTCGAGTTGAGGGTCGGTCCCCCTCAGGTTGAGAATCACTGACATTGACTCTACCTTTCGAGGCTGTATGCAAACATCCAATGCGGTTTGCACCGGTTTGTTTGCCCTGATCAGACGTTCCTGGTGTAGGGGTCTTCCCTTTTCCTTGACCTTGGTGGCCGCGCTGCCACGTAGGCTTGTTGGGTTGATCAGAATTGTTGTTGGGGGGGGGGGGGGGGTATCGGGTTTTGTAGAATTTCGATTTTTCCTGGGGAGGTTTCTGGGTATTGTTATCTCGTTGGTTATAATGTTGAGAGGAAGTGGAAGAATAGGATGCCTGTTCTAGATTCTGTTTTCGAGATGGCTCATCGGTGGGTTTACGTTTAGTGCTGGGAAGTTCGGCCATTGCATTGCTATAGCGTTCGGCTTTATTGAGTATGTCTTCAAGCCTGACTGCCCCCTGTTCAGCCAAAAATCTACGTGTTTCATTCGACAAAGTGGATTTTATCTGCTCCACAAGAACAAGTTCGAGGAGTCCCTCATATGAAAGAGGTAGGTCAGATAATTCAATGCACTTTGTCAGATAACCCGTGAGACGTGAAGAGAACTGGGGAAATGTTTCCGTGCTCTCTTTTCGGCTGTTTCTGAACAACTGCAGAAACTTTCGGGCAGTCATCTCAAACTGCTGTAGTAAGGCCTTTTTCAACATGTCGTAATCATGTTGATTCGGTCCCAGCTTTGTGTACACGTCATAAGCATTGCCTTTCAGTGACGTTGAAAGTTTGAGCGCCCAGCGGGTACTCTCTAACCCATAAAGATTCGCGAGTCTCTCGAATTTTTCTAGGTAGCTGTCAATTTTTTCGTTAGGGCTAGGAAAAGATTCTAAAGAAAACGACATAGCAGTTAATTGGGCAGATTGAGTACTGGAGAGGTCCATTGATTGAGACTGGGGCGAAGACGGCTCTCCGTTAGTCGAAGTAGAGGCGCCCCGACTCTCTAGAGCCTTAAGCGCCAGTTGATGCTGTCTTTCCTTGTCTCTCTCTCTCTCTCTGCGAGTTTCCATCTCTGCTTCAATTTTCTTCTGTTCCAAAAGACGTTTCTTCCGCTTCTTTCTTATCTGCCCTCTCCTGGGCTTCTCTCCTCTCTGTTCTTTCTTTCTCTTCCTTCCTCTCAGCTTCGGCTCTCTGTTGCTTCGCCTTCCTCTCAGCTTCGGCTCTCTGTTGCTCCGCGTCATATATTTCCAATTCCTGGTTAATAAACGCGTTTGCAGCTTCTGCATCTAATCCTGCCTCTTTCGCTTCCAGCCTCAAGATGGACCTCATCTTTATCCTCTCTGCCATTGTTAAAGAATAAGATGAAGTATGCTTAGAGAACTAGTAAGAAGAAACGCGAAAGGGAGGAACTCTGAACCGCTACGAGAAAAAAAAAACACAAGTACAAATTTACCTGTGTTACCTCCTACCTGTACTGTGCAAACTTATCGCTGCTATTATCTGGCAATTAAGGCTCTAAACGCAAGCGACTATGCCACTAAATGGTAAGTTACACTGGAAAAGAATCTACTTTTACTAACAGTAGAGAAAAATTTATATTAAAAAATTTAAAAGGAAAAAAAAAAAAAATTTCCCCTAAATTTTAAATCTCTGACAACAAACTCCGTCCCTAAAGTCAATTATTGAGATGAGACGTTGTTAACTTAATTTTTAAAAATCAGAACAATCCGTCTTTAGCTAAGCTCAACTCTTTTTGACTTCAAAAACCTTAGTGACTGTAAAACAATCACGCAATCCCAGCAACTTTTATAAAGAAAGAAATATAATTATCTCCGCCAGAGGATAATTAAAATAGCAAATATATTTGTTTATCTGTACTTTCTACTGCTGTGGAGAGAAAACAACCTGTAAATATGCTGTGTGGACAACCCAAATACTTAAAGAACGTTTGTCTAGGGGTGTAATTATTTATTTATTTCCCTAATTCACAAAGACAAATCATTCACACTCTACCTAGTTAGACCCAAACTAAATCAGACTCAAAATATCTTTAACCCGGCTATGCGATTGCCTCAAATGTAGCTCAAGATCCCAGAACCAGCCCACAAATATGTGTGCATCAAATGTATCTCAAAATTATCCCAGACGAGCCGGCCAAATATTGTCGTAAATTTATTTTGAGAGAAAAGAGTCGTAGAAATAGTGGTCCGGTTTAGAGTGGAAAATGATGATGGAAAGCTCAGTGATAGAAAATGTAGAGATTTAATAGTTACTTCACAGCGTGCTGGAGGAGAGTAAAGACAGACTTATTTACGACAAATCGTGTCTCTCAATCTTCTCTTTCACTCTCCTGGTCAAACAATTATTTGCCAGTTTTCCAGACTCGCATCTGCGCGCACACCGATTCGGTGTTTTCAAACACACACACGACGTTGATACAAACTATATTAAACGAATAGGGGAAATGTTGGGCTTTGGGTATATCCAACACACAGAACTAAATGAGTTTAGGTGATTTTATTCACTTTAAAAACATCAATCACTAAAAATATCAGATATTACATAAATTATCATAAGTACACAAATGCAAATAACAAGTTTGGGAGGGGGTGAAGAAGATTGGTATCGACTAAGCCCTTCCCGCTCATTAGACAAAGACAAACCCAGTCCAGAGATAGATAATATCAGGAACACGGGTACGTTAACCTAACAGTAAAGTTAATTACTCTGAAAGAGGTGTTACCAAGTTAGGTATAAGTGATAGAAAAAAAAAACCTGTTCTTCCCAGCTGTTCTTCCCTTTACTAAGCAAATGGAAAGGAGGTGGTTTTAAACAGAGTTAACAAATTATCAACTATCCCACTTAAAGGAACAATGTAGGGTATACAGAAAAGATATATGTTACCAGGTAAGCAAGTTAACAAAATGGTCACACAAAAGAATTAATTTCCTGTCATTCATACACGCGCTAGCAAAGGCCTTCACTCATCTTGCTCTCACTTACCGATTGTGAAAAAATCTTGCACTCCATAGAATAACACAACAGCAGTTACACCTCAACTAAATGTATGAGTGTTTGTTCAAGTTCTAGCCCCAGATTATCGGGTAGGCGGTCAGCACATAAAAGGATCCCGTAATCGCTGGAAAATGAATCTGTAGTTGTGTCTCTTTTCTTAATAACAGTTTCTATGGGAGGGCACGGTCTCTGATACCGGGGTGAGGATGGTGTGGTCTATTTGACTATGCCGCGGATAATAAAATTCTTACGCGTGCTGGTACACTTTATCCGTGAGGTATGGTTTAAGTCCAGTGAGAAAACTAGTCACATCACTGTTCAGGAAATTATGAATTATCTCTCTGTGTCAGTAAACTAACAAAGCTCGGGCCAGTGTTCTTCTTCCCGTTACGACTTAAGTTGTTTGATGGTGCGTTAAATTTGTCTTTGGGTGTGCTTTCTTTGCTATAAGTTAGATAGCGGAATTCCAAACATAGAATCGCCTCAAAGATTAAAAATTTACACAGTCTCAACAAGTTCTGCGTCAGGGGAACTCTACACACTGTTTATGCTTTGCTTTGCTTAGATTGATTTCTTTATTGCTTTCTTAATGCTGGGATCGCACAGGTTACGATCACTCTGTATGAAAGAAAAAAAAGACATGTAATATACCGAAAACAAATAACCTTCTAAAGCGCGATGAATTTCCCGTTAAGCCTATAATACACTCGAGTATTTAATTATGTATTTAATAAACACTGCGCGAATTCTAGTGGTTAAAAACCCACATCTATAAAACTAGGACTTAACTGAATTTATTAATTATAAATTCCTTCGCGACTTTAAAAGTTAATTTAAGCATCTATTATCTTTTGAAATAATATAATAGATAGATCATTATATTTAAAACTGGAACTCTTGAGATGGTTTAATTAAATAGATTTAAATTAACACAAAATCCCTTGAAATAGAATGTGACTAGACCACTGATCACTTTACACAATATATATTTTACCGCTTTGCACAGAATTAGAAATCACTGCAAATATATATAAAATCCAGGGGAAAATCTATAACAAGATTTCAATAAAGCTAGTGCTTCTGTAAAGGTCTGGCCAGCGAGTGATAACGTGTCTAGTTCTTCATGGTCTATTTAGCTAAAATGAAATGTAAGTTGAGTGGGACATGATAAACTTGACAACTTATTTGATCTCACGAACTTTTGGGGATCTGACCGCCAAATCAAGAGAAGAAGCCGCCCCCTGGTCTTCGTATCCGCTCGCTGCTGCCCGTTTCGCTTTCCCCCGTTCGCTCGGTTCCTCGATTGACACCGAGACGCGAAATTAGCGGCAAGCAACTGCGTCTCGTATCAGGGAAAACTACTGTCTTTGATAGCGCCGATAGTCTCCCCTAAGATCCCTCGGTCTGTCTCTTTGATCTCGTCGCTGTATCCTACATGAGTCCCGGTGGAATGCGTTCTGGCAAACGAAAAGTTACAACAAATGTTCAGGGGTTCTAATGTTATGAAAAAGCTAAGGGTCCCTTAAATCATCCATCATATCAGGGAAAATTCACTTGTCAAACTAGACGTACGTCACAATCGTCCCCACTTTTAGACATGAAACCATTTTTCATGTTTTCATTTTTGACAATGGAGGTGACCTGATTGGTGATTTTAGGATGAGTGGTATCTTCAGTTTGCTCTTCTTCCTCTGTAGACCAGTTTCTACTCAGAAAATCAGCCCCGACATTCTGTCTTCCCGGAATATATTCCACTTTGAAAGAATAAACGCTTAAAAGAAGCGCCCAACGCATGATCCTTGCGTTAAATTCTTTATTGGCACCAAGAAATGCTAACGGAGCGTGGTCTGTTTGCACCGTGAAAGATGTACCATAAAGAAACTCATGATGGCGTCTGATACCGTCAATCAGAGCAAGACATTCCCTTTCAACTACGCTGTAGTTCCGTTCCGCTTTATTTAATTTCCGACTGCCATAGGCAACTGGAAATAGCATGTTCAGGTCACTGTCATCGGCTTGAAGCAGTGTTGACCCGATGCCCTGACCTGACGCGTCGACTCTCAGTACAAAAGGTTTCTTGAGGTCAGGCAACCTCAAAATGGGGTATGCAGACAACTGTCCTTTCAAAGTGCTATACGCGTGTTCGCACTTTTGATCCCATATGACCTTATCAGGACAACCTTTCTTTGTGAGGTCAGTCAGAGGTGCCGTCAGTCCGTTGAAGTTCTGGATGTACTTCTGATAGTATGCACATAGCGATATGAAGGAACGTACGTCTTTCTTCGTTCGGGGTCTTTTTGCTGCCACTATTTTCTCCACGTTCTTCTTAATAGGCCAACTGCATCCGTGAGAAATAGTGTGCCCCAGGAAGTCTAACTGTTCAAACCCGATGAGACATTTGCTAGGTCTGGCTGTGAGACCCGTTTCCTGTAGTCTCCTGAGGAGCATAGCAACCGTAGCAATATGTTCTTCATAGGTTTCCGATGCAATTAAGATGTCATCCATGAAATTATGGATATGGGGACTTTGCAAAGGTTCTAGAAGCTTCCTCATCATCCTGGTGAACACTCCTGGTGCATTATGCAAACCGAACGGCATCACGTTAAATGTGTAATGTCCTTCACTAGTGCTGAAAGCTAACAAAGGTTTAATTTCCTCCTTGACTGGTATTTGATAATAACCTTTGCTGAGGTCAATCTTGGAGAAGATCTTTGCTTTGCTGAGCTTGGTGAACAACTCAGAAACAGTTTGGAGAGGTTCGGGCTGGAATTCCGTTACAGCGTTTAGCAACCTGTAATCAATGCACAGCCGAACTTCCTTATTGGGCTTCTGCAACAGCACTACGCTCGAGCTGTAAGGAGATGTAGACTCACTGATAATTCCTGCCTGACGCAGCTTGTCTATTTCTCCGCGAAGTGCATCAGCTTTAGCGTACGGGATGGGGTAAACTCTGGTTTGAACAGGGGTCTCGTTTGTTAATTTCATATCAAATTCAATGAGATTTGTTCGACCAGGTACATCCGTTAAAACTGCACTGTACTGTTTTAGTAGAGCCCTAGTTTCTGTTTGTTGTTCTGGTGAGAGATTGTCGCCGAACTTGACATCTTTAAAGGATTCTGTGGGTTGCAGTGGATACTCCATGCAACCATCATCATCTTCCTCGTCTTCCGTTGCTATGGCGACAGCCAGGAGATGCTCGGAGGATGGCACCGGTCTTTCCAAATATTTCTTTAGCAGATTTATGTGGAAGACCTTCTCCTTTCCTTTGATGGAGATCTTGTAGTTGGTACGTGAGATCTTTTTAAGGACGGTAAACGGTCCTTGCCATCCGATGCGAAGTTTATTGCTTCCGGTTGGAAGTAGCAATAGGACTTTCTCCCCTGGTTGTATTTCTCTCTCTTTTGCAGCTTTGTTGTATCTTTTAGTAATTTTAGCGCGGGCTTTCTTAAGGTTGGTAGTAGCTAGATCCCATCCTAGCTTTAGCCTTTCCTTAAGCTCAGATACATACTTGCTTGCAGAGACGACTGTCTCGTCAGCCTTCTGGTCTGTCAGGGACCGAAGTAAGGCTTCTAGTGGCCCCTTAATAGGTCTGCCAAATAAAAGTGTAGCTGGCGCAAAACCCGTAGACGCTTGGGGTACCTCTCGGTAGGCGAATAAGGCAGCCGATATATATTGGTCCCAGTCTTCCGGTTTCTCCTGACCCAGCTTACGTAACATCATGGTGAGGGTACCGTTAAAACGTTCCACGAGCCCATTTCCGGCCGGATGGTAGGGACTTGTGTGGATATGTTTGGCCCTCAAGATCTTAAAGATCTCCTCCATTAACAGGCTACGGAATTGGGATCCATTGTCCGTCAAAACTTGTTGAGGGAATCCCAACCGTGTAAAAATTTGCACAAGGGCTTCTGCGACATGCTTGGAATTAGTGCATGGTAGCGGTACGGCTTCGGCCCACATAGTGCAAGTGTCAACTAAGGTCAGGATGAACCTGTTCCTTCTTTTGGTCTTTTCCAGAGGACCAATAATGTCGACAGCAACCCGTTCAAATGGAGTCCCTACTATTGGCATTTGCCCCATAGGTACTGGGGGTGTCAAGTGCTTGGGTGCTACCCGTTGGCACTGGGCGCAGGATTTCACGTACCTGACAATGTCAGAGTTCATTCCTGGCCACCAATAGTGGTTTTTTATTCGCTGAATAGTGGCGTTTTGTCCCATGTGTCCGCTAAAGGGAAGAGAGTGCCCCATTTCTAAGATCTGGTTTCTGTACTGCGTCGGTACTAGGAGCTGGTTATTCCCCGTGTCCGGGTTGCCCGTTCTACGATACAATACACCATCCTTAGAAAAGATGTCTCCGTTGTGTCTGGGGTCCTTAGCCATGGGCAGTTTTTTAAAGCAGGGCGCCAGAGTAGGGTCCTTTTGTTGCGCCTCCTTCAGTTCATTCGGCAACAAGTTTGGCGCAGGCTCCCTCTCCTTCTTGGCTTGCCCTCTTGTGGTTACCGCTGCCACAATCGGCTCCTTAGGTCTCCCAATGAACACATATCTACATCCCAGGATAACTGGGTAGATCGGATCATCCATTATGGCCGCTTTAATAACTCCTCTGACAAAGTCAGAGTGTATTTCTACCAGTGCGATAGGAAGCGTCCTGGGTGCATCACTCCTGAAAACTCCACTAAGTTTGACGGTTTCCTCTGTCTCCTGACCGGGTTTGACTAGGTGCCTAGCGACAATACAATCAAAACTTAATCCAGTGTCAAAAAGACAAGTAGTAGAGGTACCGTTCAAAATTACAGTTCCTCGAGTTGAGGGTCGGTCCCCCTCAGGTTGAGAATCACTGACATTGACTCTACCTTTCGAGGCTGTATGCAAACATCCAATGCGGTTTGCACCGGGTTTTGTAGAATTTCGATTTTTCCTGGGGAGGTTTCTGGGTATTGTTATCTCGTTGGTTATAATGTTGAGAGGAAGTGGAAGAATAGGATGCCTGCTCTAGATTCTGTTTTCGAGATGGCTCATCTGTGGGTTTACGTTTAGTGCTGGGAAGTTCGGCCATTGCATTGCTATAGCGTTCGGCTTTATTGAGTATGTCTTCAAGCCTGACTGCCCCCTGTTCAGCCAAAAATCTACGTGTTTCATTCGACAAAGTGGATTTTATCTGCTCCACAAGAACAAGTTCGAGGAGTCCCTCATATGAAAGAGGTAGGTCAGATAATTCAATGCACTTTGTCAGATAACCCGTGAGACGTGAAGAGAACTGGGGAAATGTTTCCGTGCTCTCTTTTCGGCTGTTTCTGAACAACTGCAGAAACTTTCGGGCAGTCATCTCAAACTGCTGTAGTAAGGCCTTTTTCAACATGTCGTAATCATGTTGATTCGGTCCAGCTTTGTGTACACGTCATAAGCATTGCCTTTCAGTGACGTTGAAAGTTTGAGCGCCCAGCGGGTACTCTCTAACCCATAAAGATTCGCGAGTCTCTCGAATTTTTCTAGGTAGCTGTCAATTTTTTTTGTTAGGGCTAGGAAAAGATCTAAAGAAAAACGACATA
>JAMPIV010000156.1:0-66952 GCA_024509875.1 Oreohelix idahoensis
CTCTCTGGATAAGATTAAAACACTGTTTTCAAACACCACCTATTTTAGTGCTACCCACTAAAGATAAGACATTCGTTCTTCGTAGTGACGCTTCATCCACTGGGATTGGAGCGGCACTAATGCAAGAGTACTCTGGAACTCTGCATCCTGTAATGTATATTTCCAGAAAACTTAATGCGGCAGAAAGGAATTATTCGGTTTTAGACCGTGAGCTATTAGCTATGGTTTGGTCGATCCTCAAACTACAGAGATTCCTTCTAGGCGCACATTTCATAGTAGAAACCGACCAAAAAGCTCTTACTGCTATACAGAGTAAGAATTTGAAGAGCTCGAGGTCTACTCGATATGCAATTGCTCTTCAACCTTTTCATTTCTCTGTGCGAGCTATTCGTGGATCAGATAATGTGATGGCAGACATTCTGTCAAGATGCCCACATGATTCCACATAACTATTAGGGCTTAGACTTCTTGATATGTCTAGTTCTATAGTAGTTCCTTTTCTATATCATGATAGATACACATTTGTAATTTAATAATATAATGATTGTATCACTACATAGCGGTTCATTGATGTTTATTCACCGCTGTGCTTTGATGATTTTTTCTTCATAAATCATAAATTTAAGATATCTAATACGAAATGATGATATGAATTTTTTTTAGGCATTGTGTAATTGCCAGAATTGTATTATACTTTGATGACACCTTCCTGGAAAAAATATACTTGTAGAGAAATAATTTCTCTCAGTTTATGAGACACATTCTCACCAGTCGCTCCATAAGTCGACTTAGCCTCATATTAGGCGTTATAGGTATTCCTGATATTTTCATCTGCGCATTATTCATGCGTTGTGAGCCTATTGTACGTTGCTCCTAGATGTATTTCAAAAAAAGAAAAAAAAATGTTCCATTTTTTTTCCCGGGAGGTGTGGTAAGACTGTTACGTGCAGTCTTTGATATCTTACAATATTATACATTGGTATTCTTGTTATCTTCGCAAATATTTTGAAAGCAAAATAGTGCTTAAGGGAAAGTCATTATTGAGTTACTTCCCTTGAAAGTTGTGTCGGCTCTTTCGATCAAACTCCGCGGATAAATCCATTTTACTGCGATTTATTCGTTGTTTGGGTAATAATAGATTTGTTCTTGCTTCAGAATATCTATGGCCTGAATTTATGTGTATTGTTTGTCTGAGTAGGACGAGTCTGTCTTATATCTGTATATCTTTACATATCTAAGTCGAACTATATGTTCTGTTGTCTCTAGAGAGGTCGAAGGCTATTCGGCGGATGTGTCGCTAGAGTGTGGTGTGATTTGGCTTCGTCCTGATAGGGACTGTGTTTTTTCCATGTCGGCCTGTCGCCGGGGAAAAAGTGATCTCAGTATTTGTGGGGAAGGTGATAGTCGTCTAAACCTATCGTGTATGCTTTACCCCAGTGTTTAGTCGTATTGCCAAGGAATGGCAGTTTCATATTTCCTATACCAAGGTAATCAAAGATACTCTTATGAACTCTCGATCGAAGCCACCATTTTCGATAGTTACGATTTGAATGTCTAAGAGAATATATTTGACTCGATGAAAACGACTTCGATTCCTAGCAGCACTATATCCTGTAGATTGCAGTCAATTGTTCATGATCAAATCTACAGAGCAATGAAATGTTTTATGAATGACTAACTTTAGGACAGATTCATTATCTGTATCCAAACGTGAGTGACAGCTCACGAGTGAAGCCATCTTGGAACCAAAACATGTAGTGACTTTCAAGAAGAGAAAAGGGATGCCCGTATTATCGCTTGATCAGTCCAGAGATCACTGCTACACATGAGAACCCATTGCTAGCGGTTCAATATTATTATATGGAAAAATATGTGCTGAACATTATGTTGAAGAATCGTCGCTAGACGAGATTAGGTTTAGAAGCCATCTGAAATATTGTTTATAAGCTGACGTGCTCAGTCAGTGAAGTCAGATGATATATGTATGGGCGATACTGAGTGCTTGGCTACTGACAGTCCATTATACACTTATTCTACATGAGTGCCCATGTAACATTGCAAGACCATTTATCCACTGTACTATGATGTATTATGGCAACCTGTGATTTGTCACTATCTGTGCTGTCGAGTGTGTACGTCCAATTAAACTTTAGAAAAGGTACACAGTCGTTGGTGTCGATGACTTCCAGCCATACATGAGTGTGAGAAAAGAACATTTTTTGTCAACACCACGAACCTTTATCATCATTCGCACATTATACACTCAATCCATGTCTACACACCACTGCGTAGGTCAAGTTGACATTCCATACACTACAGTGGAGCAAACAACACCATAGAGATCTTATCAACTGATGATGATGATGATGTCTGCTTCCATCCACTTATATCTATCTTTTGGTGGATATCTTAATATGAACTATAACAATCTACTTTTTTCCTCAGACTCCATGAGCCACCAAACTGAAAGACTGCAATGACATCTTTTGTACACCTATCAATACACTGGGTAGGAAATCAGTTCCCACCCACCTTTTCTTATAGAGATGTTTGGTAATATCGAAATACACTACGATGCAACGGTTTTGCTCGACATGGCCTAACCGTCAACTCTGTCCTCCTAACCAACTATGTCCGCAAGATCCCCAGGGAACCCCGCCATTTCATTTTCATCGCTCCCATCTCTAATTTTAAATCACAACATGCCCAAAGATCTAAGCAATGAAGACAAACAGCGTAACGGGATGACAAAATCAAACCTAACTTATATATGCGGCCAGGGTCAACTTCAGAATGAAAATATCAAAATCAGTTAGTCAAACATCCCTCTCATATGTCACTCTTTACACAGTGCGATACAACACCAGAAAGATGCAATATAACATCAGAAATTAGCACTAGCTAGCATATGCCTCCCACCCGCGCTACCCCCCCCCCCCCCCAGTCGAACACTGAGAAAAGCTTGGATTAAAGTGACTGAAGTTTTTGATCAACCCTATGTCAAGTGATGTAATTATTTCCCCTTGCTTTAAAAGAATTTTAAAGGTGTCACGGGTTGCCTCCCTGTGACATGTTATGTAAATAGACTACACTTTTGTTCCTCATTAGTATGCACGTTTGTTACGCAAAATCCATGCCTTTTCGCTATCTGTCTAACTCATATTTTAGCCACGCATATTTTTCTTGTTTCACGCGCTGACGAGAGACTACCTAGATTCGTAACTGTCATTCCTTCCAAGGGGACGAACCAACTGCGTTTGCCTGAAGCTCCCATGCGAGCAGAGCTGTCAGTATTACGACAACTGACAGAATGCACGGGCCCAAAACACGTGGAAGGTAAAACTGCTTTGTAGTTCTCTACAAGCTCGAGCGAATCCTGTGATGTTGTACATAACAGGGAGACAATCGCCGAGATCAGAAGCCTTTGTTGTCGATTCAACGGCGAAAATTCTTTATCTCGGAAGAAAACCCCGTTGATTTCCCCTGATTGCCCAAGGCGTGACTTTCGTCATCTTCCAGCGAAACAACGCTATTCGTGTATAAATACTCCATCTCCTAAAATCAGTTATCTAGTCGCCTCAGAAAATTTGGGATAATCTAGCTCGCGATTCTAAGAGCCATGGTAGAAGTGTAGTATTAGAATTCCGTAGAGATAAATTCATTTCTGTTTGCGGTAATAGATATTAGCATTTTTCGTGATCTTTTGTGTTAAGTTTATCATCAGAATTCACTGGGATTTTCTACGTGCTAAAAATGGTGTACTAAATAACGCATAGCTATTTTTATTCCAGATGGTTTTAATTAGCTAATAAATACGCTAGGCGATTGATAATTGACGGAATACAATTTACTTCTATCCATTATGTGTAATTTTATAAATGACTAGTGTTTATATCACGTGTTAAACGCGATAAGATAAGCTAGACATTTGTGGTTTCTAATCTAATTTAATAACGGAATGGATAAGAGATCTTATCTTTATGCGTGTTAGGATAGGATATTGATATTATGGTTAAATGTTTGTATTTCTTCCTAAATCTAGGCTTGATCAAAAACCAGCGAACTAGCGGTCTTATAAGCTATCCAGAGATATCATTGTATTATTGGGTCCTCGATTTTTGACCTGCCTGGTCCACTTTCTTCACTCATGAGAGAGAGGCCAATCTAGAAACAATAAATATAATATTAAACTGGACCTGAACATTACCAGATTTTTATATCAATTGGATCAGCCCGCTGTGGCGATATATATATATATATATATATATATATATATATATATATATATATATATACTATATATATATATATATATATATATATATATATATATATTATATATATATATATATATATATATATATATATAAATTTACCTGACCTATGACAGTAGTTTTCCACGGGGATTATAATCAAGAGAACTCACTGTTCAGAATCGGCCGATAGTTATCATTAACATTTGCATAACGTAACAGAGTGTCTCAGCAACCAGAGGCTAGACAGCACAGGAACAATATATTTTTCTTTCTATGACGGTGACCATCACGAATTATTCCAACCAACTATAGGCAGTGATACATGAATTATCCAGGAAAACAATTAACGCACCAACTTTGGCGACTACCTTGACATTAGCAGTAAGCACCAAGGGTAGGCTGGGGCCGGAATTGGCAATCAACCTGACATTGTAGGGTCATATTATTGTTAGTGTTTTTTCCAAGGGGATACCTGCGACAACTACTAGGTAAGCGAGCATGCGTGTGGCCACAGAATGACTGAGTGAAAGAACAGAAAGAGAGAAACATATTTTCCCTTGTTACCATCAGTATACTAATCTTTTTTATTTATTTTCTCACTAACCTGATTATTTACGGGATAGCTTAACTAGGAACTTGTTCTTTTCATATATTGACTATTCCATACCCTTATTGTTAACCTTTGACCTTTTGGGGTTATTAACTTCTGTTGAGATCCTTACTCTACAAGAAAAAGGAAAAAAAAAAAGGAACCCGTTACACGCCCATTGAGGCATATTGGGAATATGGTGTTAGGCCCATAAAGGGTGGGCAATATTGGGTATTTTTCATTTGTCTTAAACCATGCTTTTATTGATATGTATATGCTTGATGTTGTGAAGATTTTTAAGTGATAATAAACTTAATAAAACTTAATTTAGTGTGTTGGTCGAACCCCTACCCATAGATATTATCCACAGTTTTTCACGTCTGTGCGTATTCGTCACGTAATTGTGTATGTATGTGAGGTGTAACTTATATTTGTTATATAAGGAGCGAAAATTCGTCTGATTACAATATAGTCGTATAGATAGGTTGCAGTAGATAAACTACTCACGCCAGATACTGATCTTTCTCTTACACTATCACCCCCTCGTGAAAAATCTATTTTCTTACACCTTTTATTCTCACAAATTTCCCACTATCACCTCTGCTCAGACCGGACCATAAATATCTATAAACCTATCTTATAAAATTACGACACTCCTCTTTGCTCTGCAGTGATGGTCCACCAATGGCCAAAACCTGGAGTAGCTAATGTGGGTCTTCAAGGGTGTCTACCTTCGCACAAAATTACTCTTGGCAGAGATACAGATAAAAGGATGATGATGCTTCTACCTCGAGGGACTATTCACAAGATATTTCAGAATTCAAGAACAATGCTGAATGTGTCTTAGCAATGTTAACTTTTATATGTCCGACAACTTTTGTGAAGAAATATTATATAACTTAATTTAGCTCGCACAAGCAACCGACTGCATTAACAGTGAAATTCTTCTTATTATTTGGCTCTATAGATATAAATATAGATATATTAAAGATGATGATCCATCCATGTGCACTTCTCTCTATAATAACTAAATCAACCATGAATTTGTCAAAAACAACATATAACAAATTTAATGATCATTTACTTTAGAACAAATGTAAATAAATATGAACTGGTGATTACTAAAAAATAGATTTCGTCATTGAAAGCGACTTTAGAAAGCTTAGTTGTGGAATATAGGTCAATAAGTTCTGTAGTGTTGGCCTGCTAAAAATTCCACTTAGCTTCCAAACTGCTGAAGTGTTGATGATGCTGTTTCCGTCAATTTGTCTCTGTGGCGAGGGCACTTCTCCTGGTCAATGCAAGTATCTTCACAACTCGTTGAATGTAGGTTTCTAGTGTCGATCGCAAGATATGAACAATATAACAGCAGTACAGCTGGTATCGTAGAATTGAACCTCAAATGGTCTCGTAAACTCGAACCACCAAACCCAACACTGGGGTCATAGACTTCTTGCTCAGTTTGAATAGTCTCAGCAACTTGGTACAATTGCTTCGAACACACGTCTGGGGTATTATTTCTATTATAGAATCCCTTTGTGAGTAGGTCCTGTAGGAGTCCGGTGTCCGTATTAAAAGGTGGAGTTTCCTTATTGTATTAATCCAAAGGTGCTCCAATACGTGTTTTCCGGTCAGAATCCTTAATTCTATTCGTTTCTGGCTTCAGTCCGAGCTGTTTACTTGTAAAAATTCAAGAATGCAGTGTTGTATGTCTAAAATGTTCTATGTTATATCGTAGTTCTCGGCCCACGCTCACGTGTTGTTTACTACAGGGCATTTCCGACAAACTTCAAATCAACGTGAATGTCTATTAGCCTCTAAACTGCTAAGCCAATACATTCAAATGTTCGTGTTATGATAACTTTCCTTAGGGAATTTTCTGCATGACACATGCGTTTGTAAAATTCAAACGGTCAATTTCCGTATACGGAGATGCTATATCCGTATATTCTCGGTAATATTTACCACTATAACTTCTTACATCTTCCATGTGTCTGGAATATGTCACCAGGTTCGATAATGGACTGGCGTTCCCCGTGAAACATAACACTGGGTCACTAAACTCTCAGGGGAGCCGCGGTAGCATAGTGTTAGTGCACTGGCTTCCTAGCGCAGTGGTTTATGGTTCGATCCCCAGATGAGGTGGGGGTTTTTTAGGCCGCAAACAGCTATTGGGTCGACCCAGCCCCAACTGGGTACCAGAGCAACTTCTGGGAAGGTTAAGGCGGCCGGCGTGATGCTGACCACATCACCCCTAGTGTGCCGATGGTCAAGAAAATATGGGCCTAACACCATATTCCCAATATGCCTCAATGGGCGTGTAACGGGAACCCTTTTTACTAAACTCTCAGAGTAAACAAACACGACACAAATGAATGGAAGGAGTGTAAACATTGACTCGAAAATACCAAATACTGTTGAAAGGTAGGAAAACAGAATGGGACGACAATCGAATAGTGCACATAATTAGTACACACAATAAAGGTAGTTCAATACTGCCGGAGTGGAACAGAGAGCGAACAAAAGTATGTGAGAAATGGTAGCCTCCCTTTTCAACGTTTCTCAAATTTCAGGACATACAAAATAAATTATATTGTTGATTATGCCAAGTCACTTGATAGCTTACAGAATCAACACGAAAAAAAAAAAAGCGACAAGAAGATAAAACTGCACCGGAAGAAACAAGGCCGTCTGCTGTTACTAAAAGCTCGAAGGAAGCAGAGATCAACATCACGAAGGTTTATGTAACAATTTGTTTTATATAATAAGGTTGCCAGCCCCATTCAGCACAACATATTCGTTAACTTTTACGACATGCTTGAGGGAGCTGTAGCCCTTTTATTTCTTTGTCAGAGACCCCCGGAAGTAAACAATCAATATATATATAAAATCCCAGCTTTTTCTGTCAGTGCGTAACGCTAAGGGATTTGGTTGAAAGTTAGACATTAATTGTATTGTTTCCCTTATATGTACTCTCCCGAAAATAGTAACACTCAACAAAGAGAAGTGCGCAAATGACGGTGTGCACAAAAATATTTATAGAATGTGTGATCCCGTATACACACATTGGGATCCTCGCTGCTACTACGTAGTTTGTGTACTGTGGTGATGCACAGTGATTTTTAAAAATACTCTTGAATACCTAAGTAAAATTGCCGTTAGGTATTGGTGCTTTTGAATTTAATTCCCGTCTTATGGCGGGCTTTTTTACACTAGTATTAGCAGAAAAAGTAACGAAAAGGCAATCCCTGGGAGGTCTCAGAGGAGACCAAAATACCCACTGCTACCTTGGGCATGGCGTAACGGATGATTAATATACAGTAGGACTTGCTGCTGACAACGTCATCATATAAAACAAGCTCCTACAACAACCACCAGTTCCCGCGAACACGAAGAACTGTGATGATAGACTGCTTTCTTGGGACTTACTGAATTGGGTACTCATTGACACTTTTGTATTTTGGTTTAGTAAATTTATTGTCGCTATCTTTTAGTTCCCGGTCGAGCACAGATCTTCAGCAAATACACGTCAAACCTTCCTGACCTGTACCATCTGTTCAAGTTCTTTCCATCATGCCTTCTGTCGTAAATTTATTTTGAGAGAAAAGAGTCTTAGAAATAGTGGTCCGGTTTAGAGTGAAAATGATGATGGAAAGCTCAGTGATAGAAAATGTAGAGATTAAATAGTTGCTTCACAGCGTGCTGGAGGAGAGTAAAGACAGACTTATTTACGACAAATCGTTTCTCTCAATCTTCTCTTCCGCTCTCCTGGTCAAACAATTATTTGCCAGTTTTCCAGACACACCTCTGCGCGTACACCGATTTGGTGTTTTCAAACACACAGACGACGTAGATACAAACTATATTAAACGAATAGGGGAAAAGTTGGGCTTTGGGTATCTCCAACACAGAACTAAATGAGTTTATGTGATTTTATTCACCTTAAACATCAATTACTAACAAATATCAGGTATTACATAAATTATCATAAGTACACAAATGCAAATAACAAGTTTAGGAGGGGTGAAGAAGATTGGTATCGACTAAGCCCTTCCCGCTTATTAGACAAAGATAAACCCAGTCCAGAGATAGATAAAATCAGGAACACGGGTACGTTAACCTAACAGTGAAGTTAATTGCTCTGAAAGAGGTGTTACAATGCAGCCTCAGACGATCTATAAAAGTATATAAAAACAGCAAGTATTCTTTTGACATATGAACTGTCTAGTCCTTCGATGTCCCGCCCCAGATGTTTGCGAGTTTTTGCTGGTAACAAATATTCTCACTTATCGCAAGACTTGAAGACTAAGAGTTCTTGGTTTTTTATTATATAAAAAAAAAGGAGTCTATGGGATGGCACTAACACAGTTCGGCACAGGGGTGAAAATGAAGTGGTCTCTTTTAATCCTCCGCTATGGTAAAATTCCTTCAATGCGTGATGATAGTTTTATTAAATCCAATTGAGGAAAAACTAGGCTCAGTCACAGTCAGGAAAATATGTACTCTCTCACAGTAAACAGTAAATATACTGTCGCTACTGGCGATGATTACCTTCCAGTTTTTCTTACAGGTTTGTAATGGTAATTTGATGATTGTTCTTTAAAATGTTCTTGGGTGGGCTTTATTTCATTTAATTCTGACAGCTAGGTCGCAAAAGGACCGCCACAAGATTATATTTAAAAGAAATGTTTCTTCAATATGACTGGAAGTTTATAGGATGTTTTCTTTATTTCTTTCTTTATTTAGCTGGGACCGCAGGTTACGATCACTCTGTGTGAAAGAAAAAAGACATGTAACATACCGAAAAATCAAGCGCGATAAATTTCCCGTTAAGCCTATAATACACTCGAGTATTTAATTATGTATTTAATAAACACTGCGCGAATTCTAGTGGTTAAAAACACACATCTCTAAAACTAGGACTTAACTGAATTTATTAATTATAAATTCCTTCGCGACTTTAAAAGTTAATTTAAGCATCTATTATCTTTTGAAATAATATAATAGATAGATCATTATATTTACAACTGGAACTATTGAGATGGTTTAATTTAATAGATTTAAATTAACACAAAATCCATTGAAATAGAATGACTGAACTAGACCACTGATCACTTTACACAATATATTACCGCTTTGCACAGAATAGAAATCACTGCAAATATATATATAAAATCCCGGGGAAAATCTATAACAAGATTTCAATAAAGCTAGTGCTTCTGTAAAGGTCTGGCCAGCGAGTGATAACGTGTCTAGTCTTCATGGTCTATTTAGCTAAAATGGAATGTAAGTTGAGTGGGACATGATAAACTTGACAGCTTATTTGATCTCATGAACTTTTGGGGATCTGACCGCCAAATCAAGGGTAGAAGCCGCCCCCTGGTCTTCGTATCTCTGTTCGCTGCTGCCCGTTTCGGCTTTCCCCGTTCGCTCGGTTCTGCGATTGACACCGAGACGCGAAAATAGCGGCAAGCAACTGCGTCTCGTATCAGGGACCACTACTGTCTTTGATAACGCCGATAGTCTCCCCTGAGATCCCTCAGTCTGTCTCTTTGATCGTGGTCGCACTATCTGTTTGATTCTGGCGACGCCCCCCACTGGCCAAGTTAATGAAAATAACTGCCTATGATTGTTCAAGAGATGTTAGTGGGCGTGATTTAATCTCTCCTTAAATCAATGCGATGACCAGAATAAACGATAGGTAAACTTTCCGCATATCAATCAGCAAACGTGTTTGCCCTCTGTGTGGAACAGTTGCATAGCTAATGAATCCACGTGAAAGAAGTCCCGTTTTACAAGAATTACAACAAAGTTCAGGGTCAGCCGAGTTCGTCCATCACACCTTCTTTATCTCCTCCATGTGTGTTTTTGTTGTTTCCATCTATTTCACTTGACGTGCGGATTCTAAAACAGGGACCGCCTTGTAAAGCTATCAAATAGTTTTTCTCATCATATGTCCTATCCAACACCAGCGTTATCGCCCCCTGGTATTTATATAGATCTTTCCATCAGTTTCACATGAGTGATTTCGTCATACCATTTCAATCCTTCGGTTTAACAAAAATGATGCAACATATTTTATAAAAACAAGTCCAAACAATTATATCAATAAAATGATGAATTGCATCGTGCGGGTATGGGTGGGGGGCGGGGGGTTCTGAGAAGACTAAGAAAGAATAAAACTAATCCACCCACAGGCATGTCGTAGAAGGTCATACATGTGGATGGCAACGTCTTACTGTTAAACAAGTAGATAAGAAACCTTCGCTACAACAGATTGTGCTGAAGGTGAAGGTTTCCTCAAGGTGACGGACCATCTATAGCAGTGGTCCCATGGCCCATAATGAGCGAGAAAGGAGATGATGATGGAAACAACGAGTTGAAAAATCCCCAAAAAACAGATAACAAAAGGACACTTAAGCAGTGGCGTAACAACGTCATAGCTACCTTGGGTCAAGTGATTTCTGTTGCCCCCTACGTGTAACTACCAAGTGAGAATGGTAGCGGTACAGGTAGTCCCCCCAGCAGAAACTGCCGTAAGGGAGGGAAGTGTTAGAGACTTCACCACACCAGGTCTAGCGTTTTTCATGAGGTGGGTGTCCACTTCCCTTCCTCGTTGCCTTTGCCTTCCCTAACTCAAAAGCAAGTGTTAGATACCCACTTACACTTGGGTAGTCTGGAGCGTGACGTTCATCATCATCAGTTGCCATCTCCACAACGAAGGTTGGCTGTAATGGATCTCCAACGTCTTCTGTCTCTTGTCTTGGTGGTGCACTCTGATAGACTCTTTCCTGTCCATCTCTTGACGTTACCAGGGTTCAATGTCGGACCTGGTAACTGCTGCGAGTCCAACCCCTTAGCCAACAGGCCACCAAGTGAAAAATAAATTAATAACTGAAGTAATGCAGATAGCATTTATGAGACAAAGATAGCGGGGATATCAGTTTCGTGCCGCACCTGATGGCCCTTATATTGCAGCATTGATCATTTTCTAGCTAAATACATTAATACACCACGAAACAAACCGACAGACTAACAAACAAACAAACACATTTGCACAATCTCCATTTATCTCCTGGTCCGTACAGAACCAGCTCACAACAAATACACATTCAATTACGACGTTCATGATTTATTTCCCTTATTTCGTGCCCCAGAATGTGGATATGGCGTTGGCAAACGTGTCATCCTGGGGCGGTGGGGGGAGGGGAAGTTTAGGGGGATACAAACAAGACAGAAAAAAAAAACGAGCCATCAACGAACGATTCAGACGGGATCCAGTGCCAAGCGCGGACGTGTTGAATGGGGGAATCTATTCGAGTAGCCATTTTGTTCATACGGATTTTCATTAGTTTCTCCGTCAACTTCCATGAATGGATCGAAGCATTTTATCTATTCTTTCTTTCTTTCTTTCTTATTTATTTATTATTTTTTTTTCACGACGAAGGCCTTGTGTCAGAAAAGCAGTGTTGTCGACTCGAGTCACCACAACTTCTCGACTCGAGACTCGATTCAGGTTTTAAAAAAAAATTAATTAGCTACGCGACTCAATTCGGGACTTGCCATTTTGGCAAACCAACTTCTCCGGCTTCATTCATAACTCACTCTTACGGCGAACCTGAAAACGGTTTTCTTTAAATTGATATAATAAAAGCAGTCAGTAAAAAACAAAAAACTACAAATAGAAAATGTTAGTTTGCATTATTATTTATGATGATTGTTGTGGTTGTTGGAATAAAAGCAATTGTAACTGTAACAAATTATAGATTTAAAAATGAGACTCGATCTGGGACTGGATTTGAAAACTTATGTTAGGGACTTGAGACTCGACTCGACACTACTGTTAAGGATGTGACACTCGACATGAGGCTTATATGTATGACTCACATTTGAATCCACACCCTTTTCTGGGAACATAACAACAGAGTTGTTTACCAACTTTTCGCAACCTGCCAGTCTTAACAGGGGAGCGAATCACGTTTGCGTACCTGAATTTCTCACGCGAGCCGATCTGCCAATTATCGGTCATTAGACAGATGCACGTGGAAATAACGGACTGTGTGAAGAGATACTTCTTCTTCCACGTTCGTCCTCAAAAGGACGTTGGTTGCGTTGTGTCTGTTTACAGCGAAGCTGCGATATCTGCGCCTTTCAGCCGACACATCCGACTTCAGCACGGCATTTTTTGGGACCGGGTTTGCCTTCCCTCTTTGATCCCCACTCTCTCAGCCAGACTGCAGTGATGCAGCCTGTTTCCAGGACCACCATTTGGAGGTGGAGTAGGGTCTTGGTCAGCTCTGGTTCGCTGACCCTGATGCAAGTAGTCAAGCTATGGGTCGCTGACTGCATTCTCTGTTGCTGCGTCTTTGGGTCCCTGAAGAGATATAGGGGCGATAATATTTTCCCGACCACCTTTGATGTTCGTACGTCCGGGGGGGGGGGGGGGAAATTGTTTGATCTGCGAAAGGGGACGAAATCTAAGAGAGGCCCGTTGCACGGCCAAGTCTTCTGATGTCGGTCAGCATCGCTGAGTAGAGCGAACGATAAAACCTTTGATCCGGGAAACGCAGTTTCCTGAGATTTCTCTGCTATGCAGAATGTGTGAATTATAACATCCTCTAGTGATAACAACACCATGATCTGTATATATACTGCGATCTATCCAGATCAGTTATCAGAGTCGCTCAGAAATTTTTTGGATAATCTAAACACGCCAGACTAGAACCATTCTTCGCTAAATGTGTTAAATTGTCTCGTGGGGATTTCATTTTCTGATTTGTGTACCTGATCAAAAACCAGCGGCCAGCGGTCTTAATTTGGGTCTTCGACTTTTTGGGCTAGTTCGGTCCTCTTTCTTCATTCAGAGAAGGATTAATGGTGTCTTCTTCTTGGCTTACAAGTCCCAAGTTCCTTCGTGAACCGGTTGGGCCAAAGAGACAAATAAACATTAATATTAAATCTTAACTGGACTGTACCTTACCCAGAATTATTTATTCAATTTTTCCAGCCCACTGGGCATACGAAAGAACATATATTCCTGACGTTTGACAGCCGTATCAACGGAGTGATCCAGAAAGTTACGCTGTTTCAAAATCGGCACTCACCATAGAGCCAGCCGACAGGATTTACCATCATCATTTTCTTTTTACATATTGTAACATTTTTTCTTAGCAACCAGATGTTTCGCAATAATGGAATTATTTTTCTCCTTTTGCAACTGTGAACGTCCAGAGCACGTCTTGCTTCAGTAACTATTCGCGGTGACCTTTGTTTCATCCATGAAAAATTAAACCACCAAATCTGACGTCCACCTTGTAATTATTATTCGATATATAGGCTGGACTGGGACTAATTTGGCAACCCACCTGACAGTATAGGTTCAGGAACTATTGTATTTTTTTCTTGGGATATCAACACCACGATTGTGTTAGCGAGATTGTTTGTGGCCACGTATGACAGAGAGAGAGAGAGAGAGAGAGAGAGAGAGAGAGAGAGAGAGAGAGAGAGAGAGAGAGTGAATATTTTCATTTGTTACAAGCATTGTCCTAACTTCTTGTTTTATTTCGCTAGACTTGTGTACTTTGCTGAGTAGTAATTTAGCGGGAACTTGTTCTTCACAGTCTATTCTGTAACATGGTGCTAATCTTTGACCTATGTGGTATTAACTTCTTTTGGGATCTTTTCTCAACAAGAGGGAGGGCACTTATTCGGTTATTTTCATATGTCTGTAAACATGATTTTTATTGATTTCTCTATATGTTTGATGTTGTAAAGTTTAATGATAATAAACAACAAAAAGAACTTAACTTTGTGTGTTGGTTAGACCCATATCCATTAATCATAATTTTTCACGTCTGTGTGTCTTGTTGTCACATAATTGTGTGTTTGTGTTTAGTTTAACATATAGTTCTAGATATAAGGAGGTACTAGATTATCTTATACTAAAATTTAGTCGTATAGATAGAGTGGACTAGAGAAACTACTCATTCCAGAGACAGATCTTTTCTTTAAACTATTCACTCGTAAAATCTATTTCTTACACCTTTATTCTCACATATTTACCACTATCACCTCTGCTCAGACGGGACCATAAATATCTTCTAACCTATCAAAAATTTACGACGGGGGGGCGCTACTCCGTCCCATCTCAAACCCCTTTAACCACGTAACAAAAATCAACCCAACAAAGGCAGACGGCTAGAGGCGTTATGTGGCATTGCGGCAGTTAGCGATATTCAATAAATTTGAGATAGATTATTTTAAAAACGAAAGAGTGGACGAGCACCGACAAGTGAAGATCCTCTGATGCTACTCCACTCTCCTCTCATTTCTGTAAAAAAAAAAAACCCAACTAAAATGGCGGCCTACAAAGCCAGAAGTAAATTTTATATAGTTACAGAATAAGAATCACTTATGGGATTACAGGGACCCCTATGAGAAGCAATGAACATTACCACAATAACCTATGACTTATAGGTGACTGGTCAGGTGGTATGGGGCCGGCCACTCCATCACGTAGGAGCGTAGATAGATCAAATAACTTCTTGTAGATAATCGATAATTCGCTCAAATTAAGTACCTTCATCTTCCCGCGTATTCCGGGGGGGGGGGGGGGGGGGGGGGGGGGGGGGGGGGGGGGGGGGGGGGGGGGGGAGAGAAAGAATAGGCCTCATGCTTCGGCAAACATTTTGCAGGAGGTAACTAACATGAGGTTGTATATTGGGCTAGCAATATCATCATGTCAAACAATATGCTACAGACACTACTAGTGTAAGAGAATATAAATGCTGTGGTGGAAGCTTCTTGCATTGGGACCAACTGCATTAGTGGCTCCATGCTCCATACGGAACGGAAAGGTAAATGATGATTATGATGATGAGGTACTTTCATCTGCCTGTTCAGGATAAAATGGGACAATACTCTGTTTAAGTAATACACTTGTGGTACGTCGCAACACTGCAAGTGGGATGTGAAGGTAGGTGACAGTCGATAAGACACTGTGACGTCATACTCCAGTCGTGTAGTGACAGTGCCTGCGACGCCAGTGTCAGGAGCTTACAATTTTTAACGTGCACATGTTTACTAAACAGCGCTTAAATAGCACCCATTTTGAACGGGACTATATTGAATGGACTATATACGACAATTTTCAAAAGATGTGCACATCCTCGACGTGTGAATTTACAGAAGAAGTAGTTTTCTTATAATTAACAAAACCAGGTTATGCCAGATTTTTCAATTATAAAGATCCACTTTAAATTAATATCTTACGAGAATTTTCATTTGGCTCTTTAATTATTGTGTCGGGAAATCAAACAAATCCGGCTAATATTATGTTTTTCTTCAAGCATTATAAATTCATCTGATCGGTCTATCACGGAGTATCTTTCTGCTGCAACATTGAGTTTATCTTTGTTATTTTGATAGTTTAGTATCAGCGTTTCTTTTATTAAACTCCATGTATACATATTGACTGTCAGTGTTTTATTATTTCAATCATTAGTAGCTTGACAGAGTGTTGTATCTATCCTAAAATATACAACTAATATATGTACTATGACATCAATCAATCTGTGATTTAAATATATTTTCAATGTGAACTAGAGACGAGCACAGGTGACAATGGAAGGCACAAGAAAATGAAACACAGTGAAGTGATATCTCCTATTCTACAACACCACGTAACGAACATAAAGCAACTAAAGAAGACTCAGACATATTAATAAAAAAAAAAACGAAAACATTAAAATAACATTACCAAAACAAAAAAAAACAAGACAAGTCGTCGTGAAATATACAAAAAGACAAGAGTTGTAGATTAACAAACGTATAAACTTCGACACTAGTGGTAACATGACTAAAAATTGCAGAAGACTTAAGGGAACAAGTCTCGTTCTGACGACTCAACATTTTAAATAATAATTCATCGTTCATACTGTATTTCGACAATAAAACGTTTCACATTGAAGAAACTTGCTATCACAGTTTAAAGTTTATATCTTATCAGACATTGCACGTCTGTCAGGTAACCGTTTTACATATTGTTCATGTCTTTGACCAAATCTATTGTATCAGCATTTTGCATAATTATTATATTTCTGCTACTAGTGACATGAAGGAGTGATCCACACATTGAAAACTCTGTCTATAATATTAATTCACTTTTGGCATTCATAGCCGGGCTCTATCAGCCGTTACACATTATATCTGCGCTCGTATTTCCCGACTTTCGCGCCTAATAATTATTGCGTTTAATAATACCGACTTACATAACTCCGGACTCAATCGTCCTTACTTTCATGAATCTGGATGAGAAGAGCAGAAACGATTTTGATGTTGTAAAAGAAACACTTCTCAGACGTTTCCAGTTAACTGAATCTGGATTTCGTGATCGTTTCCATGCGGCTAAGCCAAGTAAGGATGATGATTTTGGTGAATTTATTGCATCTATTAAACATTTGTTGTCTAGATGGATTGATTTATCTGGCATTAATAAAACATATGATGGGTGATGTTGAGGATTGTTGCGTGGTAAGCGAGCATTTTGGTTTGAACTTGATTCGGATGGTCGCACCATGTAACACCTCTACTAAATAAAATGAGATAGTTCGCGTGTGGCGCTGTATGACGCGTTAGGCTAGTTACAGTAGTCTTGTGTGTAGCCTTCGGGCTTAGAACAGTGTTTAATAACTGTGTGGTATAACCACTAATGAATATATCTAACCGTTAATATAATGCTGGTAAAGCAATAATAAAATAATGTGTATGGACCATTGAGTCTGGAGTTATGTAAGTCGGTATTATTAAACGCAGTAATTATTAGGCGCGAAAGTCGTGAAATACGAGCGCAGATATAACGCTTAACGGCTGATAGAGCCCGGCTATGAATGCCAAAAGTGAATTAATATTATAGACAGAGTTTTCAATGTGTGGATCACTCCTTCATGTCACTAGTAGCAGAAATATAATAATTATGCCAAATGCTGATAAAATAGATTTGGTCAAAGACATGAACAATATGTACAACGGTTACCTGACAGACGTGCAATGTCTGATAAGATATAAACTTTAAACTGTGATAGCAAGTTTCTTCAATGTGAAACGTTTTATTGTCGAAATACAGTATGAACGATGAATTATTATTAAAAATGTTGAGTCGTCAGAACGAGACTTGTTCCCTGAAGTCTTCTGCAAGTTTTAGTTATGTTACATGACTATTGACCGTTAACCTTCAAGGTTGGTTCAAGAATACAACACTCTGTCAAGCTACTAATGATTGAAATAATAAAACACTGACAGTCAATATGTATACATGAAGTTTAATGAAAGAAACGCTGATACTAAACTATCAAAATTACAAAGATAAACCCAATGTTGCAGCAGAAAGATACTCCGTGATAGACAGATCAGATGAATTTATAATGCTTGAAGAAAAACATAATATTAGCCCAACTATATACTTGTAAGACGAAAGTCTGCAACATAAATTGGTGTCAGAAGCTTGGGATCATCTCTTCTGTCACACGATTTTGTCAAAGTATCGATCATCTACGATTCAAGAAGTTCGAGGACTCTACTGTTGAAGAAATCGAGTCAGTCTTTACGATAGTCGAAGTTGCAGTGGAAAGTCAAACGTGAGAAATTACCTCCAAGACTAGCTGGCAAATCGAGTGCGCATGTCAGCACTATAAAGTCTACAAGATGTCGAGACATTTCTGCGTCAACGAACAGATGTTTCAATGCTGTTGCCTGTAGTAGAACTTACCGTCAAATATACGAATGTCGATCCTGATCCGAGCCAGAAATCAGGGTACAACAGTTCTACAAAATTCGTTGTTCCGGATCCCTTGTGGCAAGAATTACGAGAATCTTTGTTCACCATCAAGGCCGAGATGAATTTTCTTCCAACCATAGGACAACAGATGTTTACTGGGCGATACGAAATATAACAGCGACTTGCATCTTTGTGCAGGGTTTCCTCGCGATGGCAGGAGTGGGAAAAAGATAAGTCCTTGTGTTCATTGAGGCGCTAATCCTTTATTCCTGTTCATAAAGGTCTAGCTTTGGCCTTCAGTCCACTGTCTCTTTACTATCGTCCTTGCTTTTCTATCTATCATTTATGTGTTCACAATTTATATCTATCTGTATTTTTGTGAAGTTTATACGTTTGTTAATCTAAAACTCTTGTCTTATTGTATATTTCACGACGACTTGTCTTGTTTATTTTTGTAATGTTATTTTAATGTTTTCATTTTTCTGATTAATATGTCTGAGTCTTCTTTAGTTGCTTTATATTCGTTACGTGGTGTTGAATAATTGGAGATATCACTTCACTGTTTCATTTTCTTGTGCCTTCCACTGTCACATGTGCTCGTCTCTAGTTCACATTGGAAAATATATTTTAATCACAGATTGATTGATGTCATAGTACATATATTAGTTGTATATTTCAGGATAGATATTATACTATTTTAAGATAATTAGTTTTTTTTCGTACGCCCGCTAATACTCGAGGCGAAATCTCAGGTTATTATTAATGTCTAACCTGAGACTGATTTTACGTGAGTATCCCTGTTTTTTTGCACAGAGACAGATGTCCCTCGCCATTTAGGCAGATACTCGCCGATTTCGGAGTTACCCATTATAGCTGGGTCGGCTCAGGAGCCGCCAGTCCCTGGTCGACGACCCTCCTTCAAATGTCCTCGCCAGGTCTCGAGTTAATCCAGTCCAAATCCCGGTCGACGAAAAATCTTCAAATGCCCTCGCCCGGGTTTGATCCTGGATCACCCGGTCGCCAGCGCGGTGTGGTTACCACTACGCTAGCGCGGCTCCCAAGATAATTAGTAACTATAATTATGTCGACGTTAGAAGATTTTATCAACATGGGTATGTTTAAGTAAATCAGGAGCTGAACTTGAGGAATATGCAGAGACTAAGTATGAGAAACACTTAGCTCCAGCTGAGAGGATAGAACAGCGTGAGGCTGTTAAGCGGGCAGAGGACTTCAAACGTTTGAATTAGCCCAAGAAAAGGAACTTAAGGAGAAAGAAATGTCTTTAAAATTGGAGATGGAACGGATAAATTTAGAACAAAAAAATAAAGAGAGAGAATTGGAAAGAGAACAAAAAGATAAAGAAAGAGAGTTAGAGAAAGAGAAAATGATTCAAAAAGATAAAGAAAGAGAGTTAGAGAAAGAGAAGATGATTCAAAGGGATAAAGAAATGGAAATACGAAGAATGGAACTTCTTCAATTAGATCAAGCTCATAGAAATGCTATGGAGCTTGAAGCATTAAGACTTAATGCAGAGAAAGAAAAGCTTTAGAATTAGCGAAATTGCAATCTGATCACTCTAAAGCTTCAGCAGGTTCAACTGTATTTTATCCTAAGTTAAAGATGCCTCATTTTGACCAGAATCGCGACTGTGCAGACACATTCTTGCCTAGATTTATCATGAAGGTAACAGGGTTGAATGTACCTAAAGAGCGATGGAGTAGTCTCTTGGTTGATTTTTTGACTGGGGACTCACTCCAATGCTTCATGAATCTGGATGAGAAGAGCAGAAACGATTTTGATGTTGTAAAAGAAACATTTCTCAGACGTTTCCAGTTAACTTAATCTGGATTTCGTGATCGTTTCCATGCGGCTAAGCCAAGTAAGGATGCTGACTTTGGTGAATTTATTGCATCTATTACACATTTTTTGTCTAGATGGATTGATTTATCTGGCATTAATAAAACATATGATGGGTTGGTAGACCTCGTATTACGAGATAAGGTTTTTTTCTTCATGTAGCCATGAATTGGAATCCTTTTTACAGGAGAGACATCCAGATTCCATTCAGGAATATGAACGTCTCGGGCAAAATTGAAGGGAGAATGTTCAACTGGATACGGGACTTTCTTCAATACCGCACAGCAAGAGTGAAACTTGACGGGAAACTGAGCCATCGCGTCACTCTACAACAGGGTGTGCCACAAGGAGGAGTTATCTCCCCCACACTTTTTATCATATATATAAATGATATTGCAGAGAAACTGTCCGGGCATATCTCCAGGGCTCTTCATGCTGACGATTTTGCTGCCTGGTGTGCTGCTGAACATTTGTCTACTGCGAAGTTCAGGATGCAAGCAGCGCTAAATACCATCGGTAAATGGGGATCAGATTGGGGAGTACAGATAAACCTCTCCAAGACAGTAGCAACCTGCTTCTCTCTGTCAAATCGCCGAGAAACGATCAAACTGCAGCTAAATGGAAGTGAACTTCCAATCGAGGAAAACCCAACATACCTAGGAGTCAAGTTGGATAAGAGACTCACCTGGAAGCCGCACATAAAAGCAGTAGAACAGAGAGCAATAAGAAAGCTCTCTATTATGAAGAAACTGGCTGGCACAAGTTGGGGGGCAAATACCAACATACTTAAAAAAGTCTATACAGGCACAGTCAGACCTGTACTTGAATATGGCATGTCAGCCTGGGCCACAGCATCTAAAACAAACACAGAATGTCTAGGGGAAAGTGCAAAATTCAGGCCTTAGACTAATCACTGGAGGGATGAAGACTTCTCCAATCCAGGCAATGGAGCGATACACCAACATCCGCTCTCTTGATGACAGACGTGAGGAAAAGGTATTCACTCACAGTGAGAAGCTTCTACGAATGCCAAGTCATCCAATGCATGCCAAACTCCATAGTGTGACAAAGAACAGGCTGAAAAGAACCAGCTTCCTAAACATCTCCAAACATCTGCATCGATGCCATGAAGACCTCCTCCCAAATCGATCTACTGAGATTGAAATGTTAATTGATTACGAGGAGCCAGACGACTGCCATGGAAATATATCTATCATCACAGAAGTCCCTGAAATAAAAAAGAAAGGCCACCTGACCCCTCAACAACTAAAAAACTTTGGCTCAAGAAATGATTGAAGAAAAGTACAACCCGAAGGAGTGGACACATGCATACACAGATGGATCTGCTGAGGGGGCAGTAAAGAACGATGGAAAAGGCATTTTTATAAGATTCCTAAATGGAAAGATCATCCGAAAGGCCTTCCCAACTGGAAAGATCTCCTCCAATTTTAGGGCAGAAGCTATGGCACTACTGCAAGCCCTGAAGATCCTCACCAGACCTGAACAGCAGCCACAAGCTAAGATAGTAATCTTCACTGACTGCAGATCATTATTTGAATCAATACAAAACACCAGAAATGATAACATGATGAATGAGATCAGATCTGAGCTTAACATCATCCAAAGGTCATCAACCATGGCTCTTCAGTGGTTACCTGCCCATTGTGGAATCGCTGGTAATGAGAAAGCAGATGCTCTATCAAGAAGTGAACCAGGATATCCACAGAACCTCTCCTCGAGATCCTATGCCTGTGTGCGTGGCTCACCACGATCAGCGATCTTATGATCACCGGCCTCGTACGAAGAGCGTTGACGGGCGTTATCGTCCTGATTTTCGTCCATCATGTAGGGGGTATTACAATTTCCCTCGTTAACGTTCGCCATCTAATTTTTATCGGCGAGGTTATCGAGGTTATTCACCTCATGATCGTGGGTATCACAGAGGCAGAGATCGTGATGATTCATATCATAAGGGTTATCATAAACATAGATCTTCATATGGTATGGAATCCAAGAATGACGATTCTTCAGATTATTAAAGTAAGAATAAGTCTTCTAAAAAGAAGACAGGTCATTTCCGAGCTCCCTCGAGAGATAAAAGTAAACATAGGCATGCTAATTCTTGTAATGACAATAAGGATGATGAGAAAGATAGAACTAATCATGCCAATGCATGTTCTGTAAGAGATGACACATGTTATGTTTGTCAGTCACAACATGTATCTGAGACTAACACTACACTTCGTTGTGGTCACACCATTCCTGCAATGTCCTCGTTTGAGAACTTAGGACGTCTCACACTACATCAAGAGGTAGTCCCAAGTTCCATATGGAGCAAGGAGTGGATGATAACAGAAATAATGTACATAATTATTATATTAACCTTTTCAACCAGTGCATATGTGTATGTAAAAAAGTTGTATATAAATGTTTTCCGCTCACTGGGATTAACATTAATACTGAGAGAGAGTAAAGTTCTAATGCAGATGGGATGGTGGAATGAAAGGGGGTGGGGTAACACCTGATTTTCGTGTCAGGAAACCCAATACCCAGGAGGGTATTTGTAGATCTCTTATTTCATGATACTAGTCGGTGGTGCCAATATGTGGTACTAGTCTTTAACACAAGCGTGTGGTATAAGTGGCCTTCAGTCAAAGCTAGACACCAACATTAGACGGGTCTTAACAGACGCTGGACCATCGATACTTGCGACCACCAGACTTGACCAGTGACGAGAAGAACCAGTCTACAACCTGCAAATAACAAGCAGCGACTGGAGCAGAAGCCAACCGACATCTTACTGGCAGCCAAGTAACCATTCAGAGCTGCCGAGTGAACTCTTTAAGAAAATTTTCAAAACCATATCCAGATCATCACCAGTGATGAATCTTTAAAGGAATAGTCATATAGCACCCCACCCTTATTTATTTTACATTGTTAACTATAATTGATTATTAAATTTGTTATCTGTATATATATATGTATATATATACAAATTTATAGTTGATTTAGTCATTTTGAGTGAACTGCACCCGTATGTCTCAGTCACTTTATATACATATAACAGAGCTAATGAAGTAATAATTTACTGATTTAAATCATCAAAACAAGCAAAATTCTTACTCCTCATAGAAGGTCAGGGAAGATAGATAGTTTACACGGTCTGGATCCTATCAGCCATAGTTCTTGGTTTCTTAAATTCCTATGAGGCTCCCTAGAATTAAAGCACCATTCTTCAATTCCCATCTCTGCCATGAGTATTCTTGAGCTAAAGGTAGATACCTTTGAAGATCCTCATTAGATACTCTGAAGTTTGGCCACTGTTGGACCATCACTGCAGAGCAAGGAGAGTAAATCCCGTGACATTAGGGCATCTTTGAAGCAGATTTTCAGCAGTCATTTTATCAGTGACACATCGATCGACTGAAGTTGAAGATACAGCCAAAGCTATCAGGAGATGATTAAAACCATTACACAAGTGACATGAAATACCCAAGCAAACAATGGAACATTCCAGCCATGTTTAGCGACAATTTGAATAACAAAGCAAAAATTAAAAAGAACCACAGAAAGATCTTAACATTCACTAGGAACTTAAACAAAAAAAACGGAGTGAATGATCGAGTGTAACTTGTAGGAAGATTGCACACGCGATCACGCACGTTAGATAAATTTCCCACGAGCTCCACTAGAGTACCTTCCAGCGGAAGAATACATTAATCAATGCATTCCTTACTCACTTAACCAAATGACTTCCTTTTCTAGTCACTCACGTATTGACGTTTCATAGATTAGTGTAATCATTAATTCACCGCGCCTCCACTAATTGCCACATCAACCAATCAGATGTTTGATACTGAAAAAAAGAGGCACGTATTTTCCCTGAAGTATCGGTCTATATAATTTGGAGGAAGGGGTGGCAGGGTTTAAACTAATAGCAACAACACACATAAAGTAACTGAACTAAAGAAATATAGTGTACATTGACCAATGTTCAAAGGTAATGTTCTTGAATTTTAGTATGCAAATGCAGTCTAACGGAAACAGAAATTAGAATAAACCAAACGCGGTGCAGTGATTGGACATCGCGTTTTGCTGATGATGTGAGTTCCTCTTTTGTGTTTTAAAGTCTGTGGCAGGGGCCAAAGGTACGAGAAAGAAGTGGGAGAAAGTAACTGAAAGGTGCGAGAAAGAAAGAGAAAGTAACTCAAAGGTGCGAAAAAGAAAGAGAAAGTAACTCACAGGTGCGAAAAAGAAAGAGAAAGTAACTCAAAGGTACGAGAAAGAAACAGAAAGTAACTCAAAGGTACGAGAAAGAAACAGAATGTAACTCAAAGGTACGAGAAAGAAACAGAATATAACTCAAAGGTACGAGAAAGAAACAGAAAGTAACTCAAAGGTACGAGAAAGAAACAGAATGTAACTCAAAGGTACGAGAAAGAAACAGAAAGTAACTCAAAGGTACGAGAAAGAAACAGAAAGTAACTCAAAGGAACGAGAAAGAAACAGAAAGTAATTAAGATATGAAAAGGAAAGTTAAGTGAGGGCAAAATACAGATAAGACAAATTAAAACAAGGAGGCTAAACAGAAGACGCAAAAGAAAGTAAGTATAAAAGAGAGTAGTTTTGATTAAAAAAAAAACAAATAAGATAGAAAGATAAGAGAAAGATAAGACAGATAAGGGAAAGTACGATTGAAAAATGCAGAGATAGTTTTAGAGGCGAGAACAGGAAGAAGGAACAAATAAAGGAGGACAAATGTGATAATTGCCGCACGAAGTATATTGCTCACATTAGAAAGAAGCAATCAACAATCTACTTTCTTTGGCCAGGTTATGAGAAGGTGGAATATAGTGTGACGACAGGAAACAGTGAAGGACAAAATAAATATAGATGACGACAAAGAAAGATGGTACTGGGCCGTTTCACATCTTGGCATGGAGGGAGGGTCAGTGGCAGAGTTGATAAACAGTACTGGAGACAGGAAGTTGTGGAGAGACAAGATCAACTATGCCACGAGGCACGGTACCGTAACAAGAAGACGATTCCAGAACAAGGACTGCCCTGTGATGCTATTATCAGATTTCGTCACGGTGCGCCCTAACGCTTATAACTCTTTTCCTTACCACCTGCTTCTCTTACATGTCTTGTTCTTGTCACCAGTTCCACATTGGTGAAAATCTGTTACTTCCTTGTTCTCGTTTTTGTATTTCTCCATGTTTCACAGCCATGCAATGGGACTGCCTTTCGTGTTGGATTCGATCTCTTTGATTTCCCAATACTGTATGTTTACAGGATTTCTTCTTTTGCTTCGTACACTATCAGACATCAACTTCGATATGTTTAAAGATAGCAGTTGTCAACTTCAGGTTGTTGATATCTGCATATGGTTTGTCCAGGAATTGTACCGGTGACAGCCATATGGTGAAGGCCTATCTAGCGGAAAATCCCGCTCACAGGTACACCATATCTGCTCATCCCACTGAAAGTACCGTGAATAAGATGATAGGAAACTCTACACAGAGCGATACAACAGCAGGCAATCTGATCATCAGAAGAAGTCTCCCCCCCACCCCCGTCGAACAAGTGTTTCGGTCCTGTATACTCCTTTACACTCTAAGGGTGAGCGGGCCCACCTGGGTTATGACTCCCAAGTGTCTCCGCCTCCTGTTGTCTTATGTAGAAAATGAACCCACTCCACCTTGGTTGCAGCTTTAAAATCCACAATTCTGCCAGCCGGAGGCAATTGTGAAAGTAACCCTTATGTTGACAAATTATTTTGCCACAGAACACCACGATTAGGGACAGACACTGACCCACCTGCGCAAAGCCAACGAGGCTTGAAGCCACTGCACGCTAGCAACTGAAATCTACTTGCGCCCGACACCTCCTATAAATGCGACCGACACCTCCTATAAATGCACCCGACACCTCCTATAAATACGCCACGTGTTGCCTGTAAGCCACCGTCCCTTCATCAGTACAACGAAAAACTCAATGTATTGCGGACTTAGAAAAATTTCCACTTTCCGGATGTTTCCTGTAACGCAGGTGGGGATATAGTTTACTGTCCCGAGTTCCATAGCCCATTGCGGTTGTTCCACAGCCAGCATGATGCCTTTTCCGCAGTTTCACTAAGCCTCTTCAGTGCCCTTGTTCTCGACTGTCCCCTCAGCCCGAACAGTTTCAATAAATCATACACAGATGCAGCCACGAGCCCTCTTGCACCCACCCCAACAGCCATGACCCTTGCAGTGAACCCATCGTGTCTCAGATCCGCGGCCAGATCACTATACTTGGCTGCTTCGAACAAATGTTGCTCTTCCAATCTGCATTCAAATGGCACGGTCAGTTCAATCAATATAACCTGGTGCGATGATGAAGAATGCAGCACTATATCCGGCCGTCTTCGAGAATTCCTGATACTATTTGGATATGCCCCTCGTCCAGGTGTCTACCGCCATCTCCCAGTCATTTGCACAGTCAAGGAGAGATGGTACACTGCTACCTGATTTACTCGGTTTTGGGTGTGCTGACTTTCCTGCTCTCAGAAAGTGTGTGTTTGCGGTGTTCGGCCTGACATTGCTATTCGCCTTCATCCTTGCCAGATCTATTGTCGCAGCCATCTCATTTAGCACTTTGTTGTGGCGCCATGTGTATCGCCCTTGCCCTAATGATACCTTGCAAGATGAGAGCACGTGTTCAAGTGTCTGCTTCTCATGACACATGGGGCACTGCTCATCATCTGACTTTCCCCATCTCACAAGGTTTGTGGCCGATGGCAGGAGGTCATACATTGATCTAACAATGAAGCTGAGCTTAAGAGGTGCCATATGCCATATATCATTCCATGTCAAGGACCTTTGCAGGGCTCCTTCCCATGTAGTCCATTGGCCTTGTTGGGCCTGCTGCACTGCTTTTAGCAACCTTTTATCATTCTCAGCTCCTCGTATCTCCTGAACTATCATGTCTCTGCGCTCCCTGCTTAATGCCTTGGACCACCAGTGGATGTCTCCATGACCAAATCCCCGTCTATTCGTTTGTGTGTATCCGATTACCTTTCTCGGTTTGAGCGACTCTTGGGCAGCATCAACAGCTTCGTCCACTCTCCACTTCCTTCCCGTTTTCAGTGTGGGCTGAATGGACTTAACTACGTCATCTGCTGACTCGCGTAGCATCATTGCAAGCCTTGCCTTTCCAACTTTGTACTCTTCAACAACTGACTTGAAAGGAAGCAGAAGTTTTTACTTTTTGCAGTACAGTGCTACTACATCTGACAGACCTGGTGGTACCACGAGCCATTTCCTCATGAACTTGTTGACCTTCTGCTCTATAGCTTCCACTGTACTTGTGCTTATTTCATATACAGGGTGTTTATAAAGTCGCTGTGCAGTGAAATTTACGCCCGGGCGAGACTACGTCACCAGAAATGTGGTTTTCAATTGGGGCTTGTTGTGTAATGCTGCACACGGGATTGTGGAACACAGCATTGGAACACAGAATATCATGACGTAAATTTGCATCATTCGTGACGTAATTTCTAAAATATTTTTCATATTCACTGCACAGCGACTTTATAAACACCCTGTATAAGCAGTGGCCACAGCAACTTAGGTATCAACATGAACTGGAGGCACCACAGTTTGAATTTTCCTAGGAGTCTGCTTTGGCCTATGATCTGTAGCCCTCTGTCTGCCATTTCTATTGTCTGTTGCACTGCCTTCGAGTCTTTTAATGAGGCATCGTACACCCTGCCAAGACTTTTAACAGGTTTCTCAATGACAGTAGGGATTCTTTGGTTGGAAACCATGAATATGACCTCTGCTATCTTCCATTTCCTGACTGATAGGTTTCTCGATTTCTTGGGTTCGAAGCTCATTCTGCACCAGCTGACTAGTTCATCCAGGCGTGCTAACATCCTCCGGGCCTGATGTTCATCTAATGTCAGAATTGTTGTGTCATCCATGAATGCTTTGAGCGGTGGCATGTGACACATTCCACCGAGCTTTGGACCTATAGCCATTCCTTCAGCCGCATTGAGGATTACCTGCATAGCCATCACGAATAGTATCGGAGAGATGGTACATCCCATCGCAATTCCAACTTCAAGGCCAATCCACTTCGTCGTGTACTCTCTGGTTTAAAATCTGACAGAGAACCCTGCGAAATACAGCTTCAGCATTGCTGCAATCTCTTGTGGAACATGATACATTTCTAGGGCCTGCCACAACATCTGGTGTGGAACGGATCCATAAGTATTTGCTAGATCCAACCAGATTTCATGGAGGTTTGTTCTGTCAGACTTCGCCTTTTGAATTGCTTCCCAGATCATTGTGGCATGCTCTAGACATCCTGGTGTACCTGGGATACCTTCTTTCTGAATGGTAGTGTCAATGTACCTATTTTCCAGGAGGTATGTAGTGAGCCTTTTCGCCATCACTGAGAAGAATATCTTCCCTTCCACATTAAGTAGTGAGATTGGCCTGAACTGACTGATGTCTGCGGAATTTTGATCCTTCGGGATGTAAACTCCGTTCGCCTTTCTCCATTCCTTGCTTACAAGCTGGGTTTTCCACGCATTCTTCAGTAAACGGAGCAGTCGTTTGAGCACCCCAGGGCATCTCTTATACACAACATATCGAACACCATTAGGACCTGGAGCTGATTTGCACCGAGCTTTCTAGACAATGCTTTCTACCTCTTGCATCGTTGGGGGTTTGGTGTTAAATTCAGCTCCTGGCTTACTCGTCCATTAAAAAACCCAGAAATAAATGTAGCAGACCTGCTCATCCAACTAAAAACGCAGAAATAAATGTAGCAGACCTGCTCATCCAACTAAAAACCCAGAAATAAGTGTAGCAGACCTGCTCATCGAACTAAAAACCCAGAAATAAATGCAGCAGACTTGCTCATCCAACTAAACACCCAGAAATAAGTGCAGCAGACCTGCTCATCCAACTAAAAACCCAGAAATAAGTGTAGCAGACCTGCTCATCCAACTAAAAACCCAGAAATAAGTGTAGCAAACCTGCTCATCCAACTAAAAACCCAGAAAAAGGGTAGCAGATCTGCTTATCCAACTAAAAACCCAGAAATAAGTGTAGCAGACCTGCTCATCCAACTAAAAACCCAGAAATAAGTGTAGCAGACCTGCTCATCCAACTAAAAACCCAGAAATAAGTGCAGCAGACTTGCTCATCCAACTAAACACCCAGAAATAAGTGTAGCAGACCTGCTCATCCAACTAAAAGCCCAGAAATAAGTGTAGCAGACCTGCTCATCCAACTAAAAACCCAGAAACAAGTGCAGCAGACTTGCTCATTCAACTAAACACCCAGAAATAAGTGTAGCAGACCTGCTCATCCAACTAAAGACCCAGAAACAAGTGCGCAAGATCTGCTTTATCCAAAACAGCAGGATTAAATAAGCCAGGTGATCTCATTGGCATTTGTGTTATGTCTATGTGTGTGCGGGGCTTTGATGTTGAGGACATCGCTACAAATGACCATTTCTGCCAAACCCAAAGAAATAAATCGAAAACGTGAAAATCATTGTGTGTATGTGTGTGTGCGCGCCCGCGTGTGTGTATATGGGGGGGGGGGGTGAAAAAAAGGGGGCGGGGGTGTCAAGGAAATTACTACAAATGGCCACCCAAAGAAATAAATCGAAGGCGTGAAGGTCATCAGGGGACACATGTTTCCTATCAGCTACAAATTCCAGAATGTCGGTGCTACATGTCGGCAGTGCGCACGCTCCAGGGGAAAAACCCCAGACAGGAAACAAAAAAGGGGAAAGTTGTATCTCATCTTTTTCTTGGTGGGGGAGGAGAAGTAATGAATGGAAGGAGATTATCCGGAAATATTAAGGCGGCTTAAGTTTCTGGCTCACAAGTGGGCAGGATCGATTTCATCCCAGACTCTCATGCAAGATGCCGATTTGTAAATGATTACTGGAAATTCCCACAGCAGTTAATTCTGCTCCCTCCCCCCCCCCCCTTTTTTTTTTCTTTCCTAAAGATGAGACATATGTATTTAACAGAGCGACCACGAAATGGTAAAAAACACACGAACACACTAATCATGCAACACTAGCAAACTTACGTTGATCTTTTCCACATGAATATTGTTCATTGGCCACTGAAGTTCCTCCGATAACGCCATTTTCAGTCTCAGAATAGTGGTATCGATACTCCTATTCGAACTGGCTTCCACATTATGGACGATCTGTTGAGAGAAAGAAAAACGAAAAAACAAATATTTAACTTCCAGATTAACTCGATTGGTCCGAATTTTCTCCAGACTTAACCCTCCACAAAAAAATTATAATGAACAAAATTTTGGACATTTTCATAAATTAATCCACTTATATTCTGTATTTGGCTGTTCCATATTGCGTGTTGAAGTTTTTGTGGTAAAAAGTTTTAACAGGATGACGTACGGTAGCTCAACCTTCCTTAGATGCTCTTTACGACATGCCTGGTGGGGGTACACTGATACTATTCTGTGCTCCTTTTTTGGGCTCCGGTAACACAGAAGACAAGTGCCAGTGAAACAAGAGATGAGAAGGTGAAGCTGGCGATGGATAGGACACACACTGAGGAAACCTGTTGATAGCATTACATGGCAGACGTTGTTCTGGAATCTGCAGGGAAAGAGTAGACCAAACAAAAAAAAAACAAAAAAAAACACATGGGGAAGAGAACTTGAGACAGAAGTGAAAATGATGAGGAAAACCCGAAAAAAACTTAAGCTGACGGCACGTGACAGGAGGACTTGGCATGTGTTTGTTGAAGGCCTATGCTCCTTGAGGAGCTAAGGGGTATTGACTGACTGATAAATGAATCATCATTATTCCCATTTACGCTCCTTATAAATAACATTAACCATTACATCTGGTTCCCATGAAGGATTCTCGCAGCAGGTGCTCTTGTTGTGGTAGTTTCAGTAGTAATTGGTTTTCCGTAATGAGGTTGTTAGCACCGTGCAGAACCTCACATATTAGTCGCATCTTACGAGATGTCTGACGAAGCACTAATCGTATTCTTCCTCTGTCTGCCCGGGAACCCCAGGGAACTAAACGGGTCTTCATAAATGAATATAGCCCCGAAATTCGGCATCACAAAATGTTAGAGATTTAAAAAATAATCAACTGCCATTTTAACTGTGAGCCGGTCATCATACCAGATTATTATGACTGAGTTGATAGTACAATTTGAATAAAAGACAAACGTGCGGGACGCTTTCATAATGACAACACACACAGACCTGATCACAGAACCTCTCCGTGTAGCTCTCGGGGGTGGGGGAGGAAACAGTAATGGAGTACGACTAATGCTTCATATAGCCTGTCGTAAGAGGCGACAAAATGAGGTTGGGTAAGAGGCGACAAAATGAGGTTGGGTATGAGGCGGATCACCTTATCATGTAAAACAAATTATTACACACACAAAAACCACACAATTATTTGCTTAGGAGACTTAGAAAATGTAAATATAAAGCGTGACATATTTCTCTAGCAATAACAACGAAAAACGTAAACACGCGAATCTTCACAAAAATTGTGATAATAACATCAAAACACGCACATGTGCTTATTAACTACAGTCAAATTAGTTGTTTAAATAGTAGCGGAAGTCATTCTACGAGTTTTAATATATGAACTGCATTAAACGGACGATTTTTAGGGTTTATTTGTGATAAACTAAAAACCACGCTCTGAGCACGGCGCGTTGAATTTTGCAACGCTCGAAGCGTTGGTATGGAGTCAAAGAGATAAGAGCATAAGGAGATGAACAGTTTCATCTCCATATAACTTTGCCCATGTTTGACCATGTCTGCAGAATGGGAGAAGATTGGCTACCACGACAAGCATGGGAAACTAAGAACCAGGGATCCAGACCTCCAGGACGACCCAGAGTCCACTGGGAGGACAACATTAGACAATCTTTGAAGGACCGAGGACTAGAATGGAACCAGGCCAGGAGGAAGACAGCCGATAGGATAATCTGGCGCTCTCTCTTCCAAACCTTTACACCTCACGGTAGAAGGGGAACGACTAAGTAAGTAAGTATAACTTTGCCCACGCTCGCGCCCTGGAAAGGACACTACAGTTTCACTATATGGAGTCGGAACAACACCGCGGCGTCACCTCAGATTGCGCGAAAAGAAGCTCTCACAACAAGCAGAAGAGAAAAGAACACGTCAAAAGAAAAACCAATTAAAACACATCTGACGGCTATCACCCCAGGGGCGCATTCCCATTATCAGTTATGACTGAAGGGTGCTACTACTAAGAGTATATGAATGATTTGATGCAAGTTTCCTGCAAGAGGCCAGCTCCAGTGTAAGCTCCATGCTCCACGGGCAGCGAAAAGTAAAATGGAAGTGGTGGTCACATGACTGAGACACATGGGGTTAATAGTGGTGGTCACATGACTGAGACACATGGGGTTAAAAGTGGTGGTCACATGACTGAAACACATGGGGTTAATAGCAAAAACACGAGCTGTTGAAATAGGTGCATGGATTTGGTGGCCGCGTCAGTGTATGATCGATCCACTGAAACAATAGGTCGTGAAAGGACAGACAAGGGCAAGAGATCTGGTGACAGCCTGAGTGTATGATCGATCTACTGAAACAATGGGACCTGAAGGGACAACCACGGGCAAGACTTGGCGAAACTGCTGGAAATGTCTCGAGCTGCCTGTGGCACGTTCACAATAGGTAATGGAATTAAGAACAGCAAATTTATGCACAACAAAACTTTTTTATAATTCCTTATGCCATTTAAAAAAATTATTTTGAATAATCAGTCGCCATCATTAAGGCTCTGAGAGCCAGCCCTACCTATGAAGATGCCGCACTATTCCGAACCTGTTGTCCTTGTTGTAAATGTCTCCGTCACTTTGATTAAAGAATTAATCTCCTTATCTGACAAATCTTCACCGTTAGCACATAACGCTAAGAAAAACACCTCACTGATTTGGAAAGCGAACTTAATCAATCGCATTCATCGGGTCGAGTGTACTGTAAAAATTTAATATCTGTAAATGTGCTTCTTCGATTGAAGCTCTCACAAGTATGCTGCCTTTTTTTATATCTAAATCGGGGTTTCTTAACCAGGAATGCACACACCCCCTGGTGTTGCGCAATCTGACTTCAGGACGTGCGAGGCATGCCAGATTTTTATTTAAAGTGAATCTTCATAAATGCAATATAAACACAGAACTCAAATGTATTTGTACACAACAGAACATTGTAATCATTAATTCAATGTCAAGCCTTAGTCACTTTTTTAATAAACAAAATTTTCTCAAGTATTATTGAAAAGAAGTAACAGCAGAAGTCTCGTTAATCTAATAAACGCACAATTACTATGAACTATAAAATGCTGACTTTTCACATATTCTAACATTTATTATACAATTTAAAACTTATTGAACAATATTTCTATGACATTCTTTAGTTATGAATATATGAAAACAACCCTCTTCAAAAAAGCTGCCAATACGTGTGCGAGTTATATTAAAAAGAATTATGTTCACTATTTACAGCTGTATGGGAGAAAAAAAAACCGCAGGAAATAGTAATTCATTGTACCTTTAGCGACCAGTTTCTCTTGTTTCCCGGGCTTACTGCATCCACTAGATATATAAATAAAATGATATTCTTTTTATTTCATGTTAAAAAGGCATACATGTATCTCTGTTTAACATTTCTGGCATATTTTGAGAGATAAAGGATAATGGGGTGCAAGGCTTCTTACGATGTTGCAAAGGGGTGCAGAGCCTTCAAAAGATTCAGAAGCACTGATCTAAATGATCTACTTTTTGGAAAGAATGTTCTCTAATCCGAAACTCATAAACAAGTCGATGTGTGTATAAAAACTTGGCAGACGAACAAATATTGCGCGAAGTTTTGGTTATAGGAGAGCCAGCGTACGCAAACTTTTCTAAATGGCGGGATTTAGCCTCACAACATTTAGCGTTCGGTTATTGACATTTATGATCATTATCATGGGAATTAAGTATGGTCATGGAAGCTAGTATCATAATGAAAGTTAAGTATCATCATGAAAGTTAACTATTATCATGAAAGTAAAGTATCATCATGAAAGTTCACGACCATCATGGAAATTGAGAATCATCATGGAAGTTAACTTGCAGCTGGTCCTAAGGAAGCCCCCATCAAAACATTAACATATTCATGTTGCTGGTCCAAAGGAAGCCCCCATCAAAACATTAACATACTCTTGTTGCTGGTCCAAAGGAAGCCCCCATCAAAACATTAACGTACTCTTGTAGCTGGTCCCAAGGAAGCCCCCATCAAAACATTAACATGCTCATGTTGCTGGTCCAAAGGAAGCCCCCATCAAAACATTAACATGCTCTTGTTGCTGATCCCAAGGAAGCCTCCATCAAAACATTAACATGTTCTTGTAGCTGGTCCCAAGGAAGCCCCCATCAAAACATTAACATGCTCTTGTTGCTGATCCCAAGGAAGCCCCCATCAAAACATTAACATGTTCTTGTAGCTGGTCCCAAGGAAGCCCCCATCAAAACATTAACATGCTCTTGTTGCTGATCCCAAGGAAGCCCCCATCAAAACATTAACATGTTCTTGTAGATGGTCCAAAGGAAGCCCCCATCAAAACATTAACATGCTCTTGTAGATGGTCCCAAGGAAGCCCCCATCAAAACTTTAACATGCTCTTGTAGCTGGTCCCAAGGAAGCCCCCATCAAAACATTAACATGCTCTTGTAGCTGGTCCCAAGGAAGCCCCCATCAAAACATTAACATGCTCTTGTAGCTGGTCCCAAGGAAGCCCCCATCAAAACATTAACATGCTCTTGTAGCTGGTCCCAAGGAAGCCCCCATCAAAACATTAACATTCTCTTATTTCTGGTCCCAAGGACGCCCCCATCAAAACATTAACATGCTCTTGTAGTGACACAGTTGGACTAAAGATTTTATCACTGCATTATGTAATCTTAAGTCACAGCAACAGCAATCTACCACGTCTACATGACAAACTTTGGCACCATGAAAACCTTCTGTGACAGGTGGTAAATCTTTCTTCTTTGTTATAAATTTCCAAGTGATCGTTGTGTTTATTATTTTATAGATCTATCTTTTGAGTGGTAACTGGCGACTGCCAGAGATGTAATTACTCAATTGAATTTTATTCGAGACCAGATCCTTTTATACTCACAGCAGGTTGTCAGTGATCATTCGTATCTTATTAATGCTTCCATATCCAACACACATGAGTAACCAATAGCCACAAGTCATAAAGAACTGTTTATTAATGGAGTCCAACGGGACTAACAGCAAGGTTCAAATACACGACTCAATATACTGGTTACCAGCGGCTAGATCGCTTGTTGGCTAAATAAATCTGGATGCCTTTGTAATGGATCCAAACCTCAGAAATGAGGTATCTGAGGAAGGTGGTTGAAGTAACAAGAAAAGACATGGTACGCAACCAGACGATACGTCAAGGCCTTAAATCCTACCCCCTGCAGACCCAAGTAGAACAGTCCCAATTAAGATGGTTTGGACATGTCTGTAGAATGGGAGAAGATCGGATACCACGACAAGCATGGGAAACAAAGAGCCAAGGATCCAGACCCCGAGGACGACCCAGAGTCCGCTGGGAGGACAACATTAGACAATCTTTGAAGGATCAAGGACTAGAATGGAACCAGGCCAGGAGGAAGACAGCCGATATGATAGTCTGGCGCTCTCTCTTCCAAACCTCTACACCTCACGGTAGAAGGGGAACGACTAAGTAAGTAAGTAAGCCTTTGTAATGGACATCAGCATAAATATAACGTTTGCTCGAACTCTTTTGTAGATATGGATAGGCTTCGACTAGAATCTCAATTATATACGACATAGCTGAGTAATCATTCTACTATAAATCGAGAACATACAAACCGTATGAATACTTGCAAAAACTGGAAAACAATCGCCTAAAAATATTATATCTTGAAAATCTTTGAAGCTTTCAGTTTTACTTCGACCGAAGGTTAATCACACCACCTTCTAAAAAGGGGCCCTCACTAAGGTCGAAGACTGACACGTAAGCACTTCTGCATTACTGAACTGTATTACTGAACTCCTCTCTGACTGCTGTTTGTCAAAAATAGCCATAGACGATTTCATTGGTTCTTCTGTTCGACTAGTGTTGTTTTGTTACTTGCTTACTTATACTATTCTTATTTCTAATGTTAACGTGATAGCTTGCGTTAACGTAGGCCATCCGGTCAGAGTAGCTGGTCCCAAGGAAACCCCCATCAAAACATTAACATACTTTTGCAGCTAATCCCAAGGACGCCCCCATCTAAACATCAACATACTTTTGTAGCTGGTCCCAAGGAAACCCCCATCTAAACATTAACATACTTTTGCAGCTAGTCCCAAGGACGCCCCCATCTAAACATTAACATACTTTTGTAGCTGGTCCCAAGAAAACCCCCATCTAAACATTAACATACTTTTGTAGCTGGTCCCAAGGAAACCCCCATCTAAACATTAACATACTTTTGCAGCTAGTCCCAAGGACGCCCCCATCAAAACATTAACATACTTTTGTAGCTGGTCCCAAGGAAACCCCCATTTAAACATTAACATACTTTTGCAGCTAGTCCCAAGGACACCCCCATCAAAACATTAACATACTCTTGTAGCTGGTACCAAGGAAGCCCCCTTCAAAGCATTCTCTTGTTGCTGGTCCCAAGGAAGCCCCCATCAAAACATTAACACGCTCTTGTAGCTGGTCCCAAGGAAGCGCCCATCTAAACATTAACATGCTCTTGTAGCTGGTCCCAAGGAAGCGCCCATCAAAACATTAACACGCTCTTGTAGCTGGTCTCAAGGAAGCGCCCATCTAAACATTAACATGCTCTTGTAGCTGGTCCCAAGGAAGCGCCCATCAAAACATTAACACGCTCTTGTAGCTGGTCCCAAGGAAGCCCCCATCAAAACATTAACACGCTCTTGTAGCTGGTCCCAAGGAAGCGCTCATCTAAACATTAACATACTTTTGCAGCTAGTCCCAAGGAAGCCCCCATCTAAACATTAACATACTCTGGTAGCAGCTGTGGTTTCTTCAACAATATATTTTACACATTGAGGTTGCCAGCCCCACACATAACATAATACAAGACGCCTCTGTCAACATGCATGGGGAAGCAGTGGTGCTATTCCTTGTCTCCTCAGAGACGCCCGGGCACTACATGGGGCGACAAGGAAATCGTAGGCCGGAAAACCATGATGCCCTGGTTGTCTAACCCTGTTGTTGACAATTTTGTTTTATACATCCCCACGAGTGGTGCACCGTACCAAAGTAGCTGATCCGCCAAATGTAATGCTAATATTTCCTCATTTTCTACATAAAAAAATTATTCGCTAGAACACCGGTAATTCTTTCTGAAGCTTACATCATTATCAAAATACATTTACATGTTGCCAGCCCTGACCACATGGCTCTCCCTCTCTCTGTCCCTCTCATTCTGTCTGTTTGTCTGTCTGTCTGTCTGTCTCTCTCTGTCTCTCTCTCTCTCTCTCTCTCTCTCTCTCTCTCTCATTCTCTCTCTTCCTGCCGGTTTATTGGCCTCTCCCATCAACGCACAGATTATACAAATGTGTCAACAGTAAGTCCCAACAGATTTCATCCTATGTAATTTAGCAACGTAGCTTGCGGTGCGCATGTACTTATTCCTCAATATTTATTCAGCCGTTGTTTGATCTGAAAGTCCGGGCGAATTCGAATCCCGCCTCTGGTTCGTTCTAATTAAATATTGCTTTGGCCATACGATAAGCATTATTAATATTCAACTTTTCCCTTCAGAAGCTTTCAGATCTATATGCAGCACGTGCCTTCAATAAATTCACTCAAAAACTTTCTGTCCTGTTGTGATAAAATAACTTCGATCGTCACATTTTCCTGTGCCATCCTGTAATTCATTATGTGCTCTTCACTTTCTTTTTTCCCACCTCTGACAGTACTTGGTATTTTCAATTCATTGCTTACACTTCCTCCCTTCAATTCTTGTTGTGTATGGGCTTCATCGACGATCCTCGATCCCATATTGACACATGAATCTGTAGAGTGAAACGTTGTTACAAATGCGTAACACACTTCCGATCAGTCAGGAATGGGAGCACCCGATTAATACGTAAACAACCTTGAGATGGCCACAGTCATTTGTCTTTTCACTGATAATATTTTCTGTCTGGCCGGGTTGTTGCTTAAAAGCTGTTTGCTGAGTGATAGGGTGGGCGAGATGATGAGGATGATGTTGTGATATTTGATCACTCTCTTGCACACTCGCAACCGACCCGATTCAACAATAAAACTCTGATTCTTAAGGCAGGGGCTGTATTTATTCATACAACCCTGTCAGTGACATTAAACACACACAGCAAACATTAAACAAATAAACCAACGAACCAAACACCCAGCCAGTGCTCGATTGCTAATCTGAAGAAGCAAACAAAGCAACGACTAGTTAAAATCATGGTTTCAATAATCAGAAACACCATGATGCTCTCACCTGTCAAACTGGTCCTTTCCACTCGGCGTGAAACTGGAATATTCCAACCGATCAGGCCCACACACAAATGCATGTCGTCTAGAGAGGACTAGTATGGCGTTGTGCGATGAGCTGGCAATCTCGAACGTTGTAACAGAGATTGGCTACCGAAACCACTAACTGCAGATCACAAACTCAGCTATCACACACAAATCTTGCATTGCGTCCAAGTGAGACTAGTATTTTGGTGTTGTGCATGAGGCTGGCATTCTCACCATGTAACCACAGATGGCTTACTGAAACTACTACTGCACGAGCATATGAATGTTCATAACGGAGGCTCAACCTCACATGGTGGCCCCATGCCCCGCAGGAGCGGAGAAGAGAGATATATATCTCCAAGTGAGAGCCCACGTGCTTCTCACAACCCCATGCTACACATAACCATAAATTATAATAATAATAACATTCTACATAAATAATATGTCAACGTATATGTACAACGAATACTCTCCTTATGTGCAATAAACCTCCACCCTCGGCAACTGAGCCCCTCAATATTCGTTACTAGCATTCTGAACATGTCGTAAGTGAAGACTGGGTGTGGCCTGGCAACATGCGTGTCGTATAATGAACCCTGATGAGATGTGGGAACTCATCACAATGTAACACATCGTTACAGTTACCGAAACAACCACTGCAATAGCTAAAAAAATGCTACTTGTGTGCCTGTAATGGACACCAGCCTGCAGCGTGTTTCCATGCTCCGCCGGAGAGCAAACAGAGAACACCTGTCTCAAACGTTTGCCTTACGCTCCCAAGGAGTAGCCGCGCCGCTCTCCAGAAATCTAAATACATATTCTCACCTCACTCAACGTAACCCACTAAAGACAAACAGTAGGATAAGATAAGTATCGTGAAATGCACTCAGTTACCATCGCATCAAAGAATAAAATTTAATTATTCTTGACTTTAACAAAACTGGAACTAAATACATCACCTAAAGGAAATTTAACACGAAAACTATCTCTTCCATTACTGGCTTAACCTGCCTTCGCCCACGTGTCAATTGACACAGTATACAATAGCGTAACATTATAGGCTTGATAATAAGAAGTGGATTAATGCAGACCGAATTGGCGCCTTCCTGTATTCACAGCAGATTGACGCGCCGCCTTCCAAGAACACGCTGCCTGCCATCATGATAACATAATATTATCTAAAATTACAGTAATAGATTCGCTTCTCTGTCTTAGGTGTCATGTAAGGAAATAGTTTCCTACTATATTTGGCCTTCCTGATGAATGAAATCAATCGCTCTTAAACTTTCAAATGTGATTTGGGGCTTAGCGTGCCTAATAAAACCTATCCAGGCATTATTTTCACACTCATCTATCATTTCAAGACTAACTCATAATTGTCCTGGAAGAAATCTCCTTAAGAATTAGCATCTATCTATTTATTTCACTAAACATTAAAACAGCCACGCTCAATATAATTTCAGAAATTATAGAAAAAACTACGCTATTTTGCTTTGAAAATCAAACTCACGTGTCAGTGTCTTCTTTTGTTCTTCTGCTTACCCACACAGGGCGCCTCGTTTCCCTTTCTCTGTCTGGACTGATACTTAAAAAGGCCGCTGCTTGGCCCATACGCATTCTTTATATAGGCAATAGGCTAATCACTCGACTATTTAGTGCGCTGCGCGTATTAAGTTGGCCACTTAAAATAACACTCGCGATTAGTGCTCTAGAAGGCACTAAAACACCAATATACACAACTATTTCTAGAGCAAAAACACAAATATACACAACTAATTTGTAGGCTTTATTATGGCCTAGTAATCAATCTTCTTCTTCGTCAGACTTTTAACATCCCAGGCTCGCGCCGTCACGTGGGCTGACAGTCACGGGGCTGCGCGCACATCGAAAACATATGGGCGATAAATATGCCATGAACATGAAGGGGGAAGCCGGGGTGTCTTACATCAAGGGGGAAGCTGGGGTGTCTTTACGGCCCCATCATAGCTGGACCAGGTAAATGATATAATCATTTCCGGGCAGACTTGTAGTAGACAATGGTTACGATAAGTTATCCATCTTGACAGAGATTATCTGTGATAGATCTATGAAGTCGTCATTGTAAACATGATGGAAACCAACGGAAGACGAAATACCTTATATGGGAAATAACTTGTAAAAATCACATTTTGTGTGTCACGCAGGAATTTTCCATGAGAGGGTAGCGGGGATATACCCCTACCAATATACGCAAATTGCACGCTTTTGGTTCAGCATCTGAGATGTTAAAATACAACATATCTTATTGGAGCCTTAAAGTAGCAATGTGGCTGCGTGGGCCGAATGTTGCCTTATAATCTAGCGTCTTTTGAGTTTACGGCACTGATAAATTCAACGCTCCAAAAAGACAGTCATGCAAACCAGAATAAGGAAAAGAATCAGGATTCCACATTAAAGGACCGGACAACGTGTTTGAGCATCTTGTGGACTTACACTCCAAGAAAACTCTCCCTTTATTAATACGAAAAGCCCGGAATCATAGGAACCTGAACACTAAGTCAAAGTGGGATTCTATTTGCAAAAACACCCCAGACCACGTGTAAGAGGCATCTTATCCAAGTTGCTGAACCTATTTCTCTGAGCCAGAAGTCTATATTACCCAAAGTTATTTGGGGTAAGTTGTACATTTTATCAATCTATGTTTTGCAATATTTACAGGTGAATATTGCTAGTAGATTTCCAAGCTCATATGAGGCTGGCAACCTCAGCATATAGAACGATAGTTTCATGAACCACCACTGCAAGAGCTGGTGACTGCTTTATTCGGGTTTCTCATAGAGAACCAAAAGCAGAGGTAGTCCCAAGTTCTATATGGAGCAAAGAGTGGATGACATAAATAATGTACATAATTATTATATTACCCTTTTAAACCAGTGCATTTTAATATGTAAACATACTTTATATATAAGCAATGGGTGTTTTCCGTTCTATGGGATTAACATTAATGATCAGAGGGGGTAAAGTTCTGAGGCAGATGGGATGGTAGAATGAAAAAAGGGGGGAGGGATACCTGATTTTCCAGTAAGGAAACCCAATACTCAGGAGGGTATTTGTTTCTCTCATATTTCATGATACTAGTCGGTGGTACAAACTGGTGGTACTAGTCTGTGGAACAACATCAGCCGGGGATTTAAAAACGCTGAACCATCTTCGCAATTACCCCACGATACTACGAGGGATGTGTTGCGACCACCAGACTGGACCAGTGACGAAAAGAACCAATCCATAACCTGCAAAGAACAAACATCGGATGGAGCAGAAACTAACTGACATCTTACTGGCAGCTGAGTAACCACTTAAAAGCTGCCATGTGAACTCTTTAAGCTAATTTCCTTAACATTTCAGGCCATGATCTGTGATGAGTCTTTACGGGAATATTTAATATATTCCCTTCCCCCCCCCCCCCCTCCCTTATTTATTTTACATTGTTAACTATAATTGATTATTACATTTGTTTTCTGTATATATACACGTTTATAGTAGATTTGGTCATTTTGAGTGAACTGCACCTGGATGTCTCCGTCATTCTGAATACAAATAACAGAGCTATTGAAGTAATATTTTACTGATTTAAATCAGTTGGGGGCTCATCAAAACGAGCAAAATTCTTACCCCTCATAGAAGACCAGGGAAAATATAAAGTTTACACGGCCTGGATCCTTTCAGCGGTAGTACTTGATTTCTTAAACTGCTATAAGGCTCCCTAGAATTGAAGCACCATTCCTCAGTTCACATCTCTGCCAAGAGTAATCTTGAGCTAAAGGTAGATACCTTTGAAGACCCTCAGTAGATACTCTGAAGTGTGGCCACTGTTGAGCCATCATTGCAGAGCAAAGGGAAGAAATCCCGTGACACACGTGCGTGAGTTCTAGATTTTTCTATATTGTCTTTTAAAACCATTTTGATGTTTATCTCCTGTTCCCTTCACCACGTTTAGATTGAGTTTCTTCCTTCCTACTACCTTCCATCGTGTTTCCCACAGTCCTAAAATTTAATTTAATTTGCTTTGGATGGCATGTTCATGTTGTCGTTAATTTTTTTTTCTTTTTGCTTAAAGTTTCTAAACGTCACCAACCTTTCTTAGTAGCCTTGTACGACATGCCTAGGCGGATCAATTTTAAAATTCATTGCTCACCTTTCGGGCCCCGGTAACGTTCATGCAATTAGGGACATAGAGTGTTATTTAAAATACTCACAGTTTGGAATATTTAGGCACATTGATTACATCTAATATAAGATGTATCGGTGAGATTATGAACGTAATATGCCAAGCAAAATGTGAGGCAGAAATCAAGAAGAGAATAGGAATGGCCAAAGTTACATTTAACGACAAGAGACAAACACTTACATCTAAAGAAATAACTTACACATTCAAACTGACAGTCATCAAGTTTTGTGTATACTCTTCATTACTCTATGATAGGGTTGACAAGCAGTCGATCATTGTCTACCAGTAGATGACAGGGGTGATTTGTTAGATGTCTAGGGGACGGAGGAAGGAAAATTAATAATTGTGAACTCTATGGAAATTTTGGACAAGACCTCTCCCGCCAGCGTTTGAAAGCACGGTATCTCAATGACTAAAAGTACTTGTTCCGTGTTCCCAATGAAACCCAAGAGCTAGCTAGCTAAATTCACTTTGTTTGTGAACTGCATAAGATAGAATTACGATCTTTTGTTTGAAGTACACATTCAGAAAAATACCATTTAGTTAGAATGTTCACTGGTCTGTTGATAGAGTTACAGGAAGCTGAGCGTGCGGCAGAGATAACAGTTACAGTTAGGCTGTACTTATTTCGAATTTTAAATACTCTAAAACCTGAAACGTCTGGAAGGAAGAGCTGCAGAAGAGAGGGATGGTCATAAGCAGCTCTAAAACAAAATCCATGGTGATATCACGAGAAGAAAGAAAACATCAGATTAAGTTGGGAGAATAGGTCCTGGAGCAGGTCGACCATTTTAAATATCTCGGAGCTATTATAGACCGAAAGGGGGGCATCAAAGAAGAGATGGCCACTCGAAAAGCAGCGGCTGGGAGACTTTATCAGGCCATAAATCGAGGATTCCTCAGCAAGAAAGAGGTTGGTAAGAAAACGAAGATGGCTGTATACCGCTCCACCTATGTCCCAGTCTTGACATATGGATGCGAGTCATGGGCAATGACTACAACCCACAAAAGCAAGATCAAAACCTCAGAAATGAGGTATCTGAGGAAGGTGGTTGAAGTAACAAGAAGAGACATGGTCCGCAAACAGACGATACGTCAAGGCCTAAAATCCCACCCGCTGCAGACCCAAATAGAACAATCCCAACTAAGATGGTTTGGCAATGACTGCAGAATGGGAGAAGATCGGCTACCACGACAAGCATGGGAAACAAAGAGCCAAGGATCCAGACCCCGAGGACGACCCAGAGTCCGCTGGGAGGACAACATTAGACAATCTTTGAAGGACCGAGGACTAGAATGGAACCAGGCCAGGAAGAAGACAGCCGATAGGATAGTCTGGCGCTCTCTCTTCCAAACCTCTACACCTCACGGTAGAAGGGGAACGACTAAGTAAGTAAGTAAGTAAAACCTGAAAGCAAACATGATTTTGTTGAAATGAAAAACAGTGGGACGTGTTCTTTGATGCCATCCAAATAAGTAGCCCACGTAGCTATGGATAGGATTACGTTCGGGGTTTAGGGTTAGGTTTAAGATTCCGAAACCTTACCATATCCTTACTTACTTAGTCGTTCCTCCTCTACCGTGAGGTGTAGAGGTTTGGAAAACAGAGCGACATAAAATCCTATCGGCTGCCTTCCTCCTGGCCTTGTTCCATTCTAGTTCTCGGTCCTTCAGAGATTGCCTAATGTTGTCCTCCCAGCGGACTCTGGGTTGTCCTGAAGGTCTGGATCCCTGGCTCTTTGCCTGCCATACTTGTCGTGGTAGCCGATCTTCTCTCATTCTGCAAACATTGGCCAAACCATCTTATTTTGAACTGTTGTACTTGGGTCTACAAGGGTTGGGTTTTTACGTATCGCCTGGTAGCGGACCATGTCTCTTTTTGTTACTTCAAACCCTAACCCTTACCCTTAATTATTTTGTGAACGAATTTTTTTATTTTTTTTTGAGGGCATATCGAACACATGACCCGCTGTTGTTAATTTCAACCCATGATGATCAAATTAGATCTTTAGAGAGCTCATTGTTTCTAAAGTAGATCCCCGCAGCTCCTGTGTTGCCTACCACTGGTATACACAATGACACACAATCAGGACTGAAAGCAACCCACGCACGACCTTCTGGCTGTAATCCCACGACTGCAACAATAAGTCCATCTCACCAAAGTCACGAATTTCTCAGCCATTTGAAATTCCACGCGCAGAACTCGTTTGTGCTCAAGCATAGACCACGTGTCCGTATATTTGCTTATTGTTTCGTGCTATACGCGCATACATGCAGACATTCATACTGACATGAATATTATTTCGTTTCTTCTTTACAAATGATTGAGTCTATAAATACCTGGGAGGTTCCCATGTCCTATATTCCTTAGTTGCGTGTCATCATTATTCTTCAGCTTTCAAAGAAGCATATTCTTCAACAAACGCCAAGCCCCCCCCCCCCCCCCCTCCTGCACACCACCCCCCCCCCACCCCCCCCTCCCCGCCCCCCCCCCCCCCCGCACCACATCCCCCCTCCCCCCCCCCCGCCCCCCCCCCCCCCCCCGCACTCCCCCCCCCCCCCCCCTCCCCCCCCCCCCCCCCCCCCCCCCCCCCCCCCCCCCCCCCCCACCCCCCCCCCCCCCCCACTTTCCTCAAAACACCCCCCCCCCCCAGGCCTGTGCCATCAACTCAAATTATTTCCATGTCTTCTTATCCCTTTAATGTCTGCCTCCAGGTACCTTCTCCATGTATATTTCGAGTGTCCTCTCTCTCTCTTACCCTGTGGGTTTTCAAAAGAACTGCCTTGCAATGCTATCAACATGTTTTCTCATTATGTTCTATCCAAACCCACCGTCTTCTTGTCACTTCTTGTTGAAGTTGTTTTGGCTCAGACTTTCTACAGGATGGGTTAGCCGGCCGTATGTGCAACCTTCCTTAGACACATCCTACGACATGCGTCTTCGAGTGCAATGTTACTAAAGAATTAACATATAACTATCAGAGCAAATATCAACGACAAAGAAAGGACAACGCACAAAGGACAAATTCCCCCCCCCCCTCCTCCCCGCCCCCCCCCCCTTTTTTTTTTCAACATCAGTATCAGAAGTTAAAAAAAACAAAACTACCAGTAGTTTAAAAAAAAAACATTTAAGATAAAATCAATATGTAGTGAAAAAAGATTATAAGATACAGTTAAACAGAACCTACAAACCACTCAGTTCGCACTAATGACCCGTCATCGAAGCATCATTTTTTGGTGATGCTTAGATGGCAGGGAGGATAGTGTGATTCGCTTGCATAGCTAGGCGGGGTTGTCGCACGGAAGGTCCTGGGTTCGAGTCCTGGGTAAGCCACTCACGTCTGTTGTTTTTCTGTTGTCTAGTGTTCTACTTCTTTATTTCTTACGAGTGCCTGAAAACATACCTTTATGTTTGTCTAATATTTATATAATGCAACAGAATATAGAGAGATAAGCTTAGTATCACGGACGGGAATACACCGTAAAGACTACATACATTAAATAATGCCCAGGGACCCAAAGACGCAGCAATAGAGAACGCAGTCAGCGACTCATAGCTTGACTGCTTGCGTCAGGACCAGCGAACCAGAGCTGGTCAAGACCGTGCTCCACCTCCACGTGGTGCTCCTGGAAACAGTCTGCAGCAGTGCAGTCTGGCTGAGCGAGCACGGATCGAAGAGGGAAGGCAAACGCGGTCCCAAAAAATGCCGTGCAGAAGTCGGATGTGTCGACCGAAAGGTGCAGATATCACAGCTTAGGCGTAAACAGACACAACGCAACCACCGTCCTTTTCAGGACGAACGAGGAAGAAGAAGAAGAAATAATGCCCTAACAAACGACAGAGACATTGCAGCCGGAATGAACCAATACAGAAGAAAAAAACCAATATAAATATGCTAAACAGTATAAAGGAACACTATATACCCAAATTATAACACACATGGGGTTGAAAAATGCCACCAACCAAAAGCCAGAATTAAATTTGTGTCACGAAGAAAAATAAAGCCACATAATTTAATTGCAGCGATGCTGAAAACGGAAACATGGCGACAGGAACTGATTGGAGTACAGGGCAGGGCAGGGGTGCGCGGGAGTGTCACAACATGTTTTGACAGTACATGTAATTAGATTGAGGTAAACCACTGAGGTCTAAGAAGTGAGCACAACATAGATGTTTACCATTGGAAATTACCGACTGTAGATGTACGCCAACAGCTGTTTTATGAATCATTGCTGTCTAGAGTTGTTTACACAAGACAACTAGAATCCAAGAGCGCACTACAGACAGAGTTGTTAGGGTTCTTGCCTCTCGAGACAGAGCTGGTTCGAAAACAGCTGTTGTCCAGTGTCAAGAGAAGAACGAGTTGTAGGTAGGCGGGTTGGTATTTCGAAACATTTAAATACATAAAGAAGGGAAACCCGAGGCCTGTAAACAAATAATCCACATAAAGGTATGTTTCAGTAACTCGTGACAAATACAGAAGCAGAAAACTAGACAACAGAAAAACAACATGTGATAGGCTTACTGGAGACTCGAACCCAGGACCTTCCGAACGGCAAAATCACCTAACTACGGGAGCGAATCGCTTGTATCCAATTTGCCAACTAGGCACCACAAAAGTAGTGCTTCGAGGACAGGGGTCATGAATGCTATTTTCTCCACGTAACACCTGATATGTACCTATGAACGATCCAGCTTAACTAATGATGCAAGGTAGATAGATAGGTAGGTAGAAAGGAAGGTAGATAGATAAGTAGGTTGGTGGGTAGACAGGCAGGTAGGAAAGTATGTAGGTAGGCAAGTATGTAGGAAGGTGTGTAGGTAGGTAAGTAGGTAGAAATCATGATATGTAAGAAGAATAGTAAGTAATTAGGTAAAAGTACTGTATTTACTTGTAAGTAAATCTCTTCACGTCAGGCCAGGCCTTACAATGTGGAATATCATCTAGAGTAACATGAACCATACAACATCAGAGATTCTTCACATGCGGCCAATAATCTACAACAACAACATCCAACATCACTCACGACTGGAGGCATCTTCTTCTTCCCCGTTCTTCCTCTATTTCTCTTTCTTTATCTCTCTCTTTCTATCTCTTTCTTTATCTCTCTCTTTCTATCTCTTTCTTTCTTTCTCTCTTTTTTTTCTCTCTCTGTTTCTCTCTTTTTCTTTCTTTCTCTCTCTTTTTTCTATCTCGCTCATTCTCTCTTTCTCTCCTTTTCTCTTTCTTTCTTTCTATATTTCTCTCTTTCTTTCCTTCTCTGTTTCTCTCTTTCTGTTTCTTTCTTTCTTTCTCTCTCTTTTTCTTTTTCTCTCTCTCGTTCTTTCTCTCTTTTTCTGATACAGTATACACGATGAGAGAGAGAGGAAGGGCAGAATGTCAGACGGGCCTGCGTGCCCAATTCTTAACCCTTTGAAAATAAAGTTTGTTCGTTCGTTCGTTCGTTCTCTTTATCTCTCTTTTTATCTCTTTCTCTATTTCTCTCTCTTTATCTCTCTCTTTCTCTCTCTTCCTATCTCTCTCTGTTTCTCTCTGTTTTTCTTTCTTTCTCTCTATCTTTCTCTCTCTCACTCTCTGTTTCTTACTCACTTTCCCTCTTTCTATCTCTTTCTCTCTCTTTCTTTTTTTCTCTCTTTTTCTTTGTTTCTCTTTTTCTCTCTCTGTTAGTCATATTTTTCTCTCTCTCTCTCTTTCCCATCCTCTCTCTCTCTCTCTCTCTCTCTCTTTTTCGTTGCCTTTATTACTTTAATTTTCGAGTTCAACTGTAAATGTCCTACCCTATGCACTTTTTAATCTATCTATCGATCTGCCTCTGTGCAGTCCAGTATTTTGGTGTGTGGTCATTTAAAACGGACCTTATGTCTAAGTTGAACGGCGCGTGACTCTTCAAAAAGAGGCAGAACTACTGAAGGAGAAGTCAAGAATTTCCCTGCCAGGCATTTCAAGGTCTTCATTCATTCCTAACCTTATAGCTCCCCCAGAGGTATAGGCCTTCCACAAACGTCAGCAAATTCCCCAATCTCTTCTGTTGTCCCCCTGTTTTACAATATAGGTCAGATTATACAAGACAAAGACCTTAATACTGTGTCTAGTAAATGAAAGAAAACTGAGAACAGTACAGAACAGAGGGTAGGTTTGATATGGTATAAACGTTTAAACAAATAAAGAGGGGAAACCCGAGGCCTGTAAACAGTAGATAAATAGATATTACACACATAAAGTGATTGCGTCATAAATTAGGCTGGATTGCCCTAGGTACATATCCGGTGTTATGTGTTGCAAATCGCGCTAATGACCCTGGTCATCGAAGCAATATTTTTGTGGTGCCTAGCTGGCAGGGAGGATAGCGTGATTCGCTTCCGTAGCTAGGCGGTGGTGCCGTTCGGAAGGTCCTGGGTTCGAATCTCCGGCAGGCCACTCACTTCTGATGTTTTTCTGTTGTCTAGTTTTCTACTTCTTTATTTCTCACGGAGTGCCTGAAACATACCTTTATGTATGTAACATATTTATTTACTGACCATGTCATACCACTTCAGCCCTTTCATTCTACGCAAGCACCCATTTAAGACAGTCGGTAACATCTTGGCTGTTCTGTCCTTCAGAGTTTATTTATTTCAAAACAGCAACCGTCTGTTATTTGTAACTTGATTTAAGACGTCCACTTCTGTTTTGCACTCCGCCATCTGCGGCCTTGATAGCATTCTTCTTTGCATCAAGTTTAATTTAGATACAGACACATTGGCCTCAATCTTTGCCATTTACAGCTCATCTAGTTTTTTTGTTTTTTTTTTATGCATTTAGGTTCTTACTTCCTATTCTCTACTGTTTTGGCTCGTTTTTGCAGACGAATATCTTGTGGTTGTAATGTATTTTTTTTTCTGTCCAAGTAAGACATACTCTGCCTATTTTTGTTCACCACACTACTTCCCTTTTTAAAACAAACCGAAGCCTTAAAGTATATGAGCTGTCACTTGACATTAACCTTTAAAAAATCTGGTTAAGCTTTTGACAGACTTCGATTAGACGTAAACATGTCTGTTGCTCAAGAAATAACCCTGCCGCCATGTGGGGGGAAAAAATTGCATACACACAGAGATAAAAATTGCATCCAACCACCAAGATGAAATTTCGTGCCAAATACAGTGTATAGATTTATAGATTTTAAAATTGTCAACTCTGACTTCATAATTTTCATTTCGAATTATGTCTGCACGTAGTTTTTGGGCTTTGACATTTGGTTCTAGTTTTATTTTTTAGAGGTGGATTAGATTGTAAGTTTATTTTTAACATGACCGACTATAGATTTTTTGCTTAACGTGAATGAATGTGATTTTCGTGTTTGTGGTGGATGGTCGCAGTTTTTTTTTTTTAATGTAGACGCATTCAGTTCTCTTGTTCAAATGATGGAGAATGTGGTTTTCTTGGTCAGTACTGAACCGATGAACGAGAATGGGGAACTATTAGCTGACTTCTGTGCTTCAAATCAACTAGCTATAGGAGGAAGCATATTTCCACATAAAAGAATACATAAAGCAGCATAGATACCACCAGACCACAGAAGTGAGAATCAGATTGATCACATATGCATAAGTAAGAAGTTTAGGTCATCATTGCATGATGTAAAAGTATGTAGAGGTGCAGATGTTGTATAAGACGACCATCTTTTGTTGGCTAAAACAAAATTAAAACTCAAGAAATTTACAAGAGTATATAGCTATAGACAACAGTACAATGTGGAATATCTACAAAATCAGGAAATAAGAGAAAAAATTTCAATCACAGTATCCAACAAATACCAAGTACTCCAACAGCAGGAAGATGAAACAGATACGGAAGACCACTGGCAACAAGTAAAAAATATATGGAACGAGACATATGAAGAAGTACTGAGAAAAAGAGAACATCAGCACAAAAGCATGGATAACAACAGAAACCATTAGTAAGATAGAAGACAGGAAAAACAAGAAAGCAGATTTAAACAGAAGCAAAACCAGAAGTTCCAAAGCCAAGGCTCATGAAGTGTACATAGAAGCAAACAAAGAAGTAAGAAGAAACGTCAAAAGAGACAATATAAGTATATTGAAGAGTTGGCAGAGGAAGCTGCAGCCAAAGGAAATATGAGGGACCTGTACAACAACACAAAGAAGCTAACAGTGAAATATAAGCAAGCAAATGGCCTCATAAAAGATAAGAATGGAAAATTGCTTAGTAATATACAAGAACAAATGAAGAGATGGACAGAACATTTTGAGGAACTTCTCAATAGACCATCTCCAACTAATCCCCCAGACATCCAGCCAGCAGAAGAGGAGTTACAAATCAGCTGTGAACGATCTAGTAGAGAAGAAATAAAGAAAGCCATAAAGCTTCTGAAAGATGGAAAAGCAGCTGATCCAGATTGCATTCCAGTAGAGGCCATCAAACAGATATTGATTCCTCTACAGAGATATTATACAAACTACTTGGCAAAGTCTGGGGGAGAGAGGAAATACCAGCAGAATGGAAGGAAGGTTATCTGGTCAAGTTGCCTAAGAAGAGAAATTTACAAGAGTGCACAAATTATAGAGGAATAATGTTACTATCAGTGCCAGGAAAAGTGTTAAACAGAATCATCCTTGAGAGATTAAAAGTCCATAGACAAGCAACTGATAGATGAACAAGCAGGTTTTCGACAAAATAGATCCTGTACAGACCAGATAGCCACATTGAGAATAATAGTTGAACAAAGTCTGGAATGGAATTCACCGCTATACATCGGATTCGTGGACTATGAAAAGGCATTTGACAGTGTAGACAGAGAATCACTTTGGAAACTGATGGGGCATTATGGAGTTCCCGTGAAGATCATTAACTTAATAAAGAAAACATATGAAGACATGACATGCAGAGTTCATCATGAAGGACAACTAACAGAACCGTTTAGGATTAGAACGGACGTGAGACATGGATGCTTCTTGTCTCCATTTCTTTTCTTACTAGTAATAGATTGGGTTATGAAAACATCGACATCACACAACAGATATAGAATCCAGTGGAATCTGACTAAACAGCTTGATTTTGCAGATGACTTGGCTCTTCTGTCCCATAAACATAATCAGATGCAAGAGAAAATGAAAATTCTCGATGAGAGTTCACAACAAGTGGGCCTGGAAATACACAGGGACAAAGATTATGAGAATAAATGCAAGAAATGATAAATTTGTTGAACTTGAAGAAACACCGCTAAAGGATGTAGAATCGTACACATATCTTGGCAGTAATATAGACAAAGTTGGAGGGACAGAAAGTGATATCAAAATAAGAATACAAAAAGCAAGAGAAGCTTTCATTGCATTGGGAAACATATGGAGAACAAGAGAAATCAAGTCCAACACGAAAATAAGAATCTTCAACTCAAATGTCAAGTCAGTCCTATTGTATGGCTCTGAGACACGGAAAGCAACAAAAACAACAACCAAAAAGCAACAGACTTTTATAAACGGTTGCTTACGTAGAATAGAAGGACTGAAATGGTATGACAAAGTCACAAATGTGGAATTGATGACAAGAACCAGACAAGTGCCAGTGGAACAAGAGCCGAGCAGAAGACGCTGGCGATGGATAGGACACACATTAAGGAAACCTGTTGATAGCATGACAAGGCAGTCCTTGTTCTGGAATCCACAGGGAACGAGAGGCAGAGGTAGACCCAAAAAATCACATGGAGAAGAGAACTGGATACAGAGGTGAAAATGATGAAGAAAACATGGAAAGAACTTGAGCGGATGGCGCAGGACAGGAAGACTTGGCATGTGTTTGTTGAAGGCCTATGCTCCTTGGCGAGCTAAAGGGTATTGAATTGAATTGACTGAACTGCTGGATGAAGACTGCATTGCTAATGTGGATGGCGCTTTCGTGCTTGATGGGGCTGATTGTAGATTTCTTGTTTAAAGTGGGTGGATAATAGTATGTATTTATTTTACTTTTATTATTTTCAGTCAGAATTATTCTGATGACTACGTTATGTGTCTAGGGTATGTGTATGATGAAGTGTAAGTCACAACAACAGACAGATAAACAATTTAATTTAATCCACTACTCTTAACAACACTGTGACACTCACATACATATAACACTCTATGAGAATATCTTAAAGAAGTCACTCGTAACTTTTCAAATAACAATAAGTATTCATTACTGGCATGAATGAATATGTGTCCTGATTCAACTACAAGGGAACCAGGAATCACAATCAATTTAAATTACAAGTTATGTACAGAATGTATTTAATATGAATATTGTAGTGACATATATTATTACAAATATTCTATGTGTGTCAGTTGTGTAGTAGTAAAATGAGGTAATACTGGTTTTGTTTTGTTCAAGCTCTGTTGGTATTTGTCATCATGACTTCAATAGTTTGTCTTTAGGGACTAGTATTGGAGATGTTCACAGTTCCTGATTTTAAGACAAGTAAATTCCCCTCTTAATGTTAATTTTACAAAGTCAGTTCAAGATGAGGGGACATAATGTTGAGCTCAGCTGGCCAAGTTAGCTTATCTGGCGTGATGGCGGCAGGAAAGGACTCCTCTGCTCGAATTCTCCTCTGGGCTCTGGAGACACCTCACTGATAGCTAAAAGGACCAAGGAGTATGCTGTCCGACACTGGATTCAGCAAAGCTCTGACCAGGTGCTGCTCAGTACCATCAAGACCACTGTCCCTGAAATCAAGAAGGATGTACCTTCTACTTCATAACTAACTTAAACTCTCTTGTTACACTGATCACAACACAGCACAAACATTGAGTTCAGAGCATTAGGCCAACTGTCAGCTTCATTTGAAATACTTTATTCCAGTATTACCCTTCTTAATGGTTACTACGCCTCTGCAATTCCAGCATTATTTCTTTCTATTCAATCATCCAGGTGTCAGTGTACTGTTTGGCCATTCCATGCCGTTTTACTTCTCTCCGACACCCTCTGTTCAGGCTGGAGCATTACAGGCTTTACCTCACGTTGGCCACTGAACTACACATATATATATACAGGCATAAATCAACAATTCACATTCAATTTTCATTAAAAGATATTGAATGGTTCAAGCTTACCACAATTCATACGAATAAACACAGATACGTTGATTAGCAATGAATTCTGGCACAAACTGGCACAAATTCCCATCTGCTTATCTTCCAGGCTTTTATTTAGCCAAATATAAGCTGGCTTCAACGCACTGATGCTTTATCAATCTTATTTAAACAAGTGGTTTCGAACTAACGCTCCCAAGTGTGTATATCAGCGAGTCTGACCAATGAGCCCCGTTTCGACAAGTGTTTGAAAAAATGTTACCTTTCCCCGTTTCCCCTAACAACCAAGATAGTATTTATAGCCCGACCAATCGTGGTTAGGCTTTCATTTGTTGCGCTCCAATCAATTTGGAGTTTACATGGTAGGCTATTTCTGTAACGTAAATTTTTTTCAAACACGTTATAAAAAAAATCTTATGAGCAGAAATGATTTTAGGCTGTCAGGCACCCCCAATATTTTATTCTGGGTATAATTTATTAATTCCTGGACTATTTGCGTAACGTTTTACATATTATTTGTCAGCAAGCCCTAAGGAACCCAAAAATACAAATTTAAAGGAGCTACGTGGCTGCATTCAAAATATGCAATTTCTTCTACCTCCTGTTTCGAAGATGTGCTGTCTGGGTACTGTTATGTTTTCAACCGTAAACCCATCTAATGTTATCTTTTCTAATAAGAGTTTTTTTTATGATTTATAAACCTAACTCTGGGAAAGGGTAGTGTATTTTATCACTGTCCGTCTGAAAAAAAGTTAGTGCTTGTAGTCTTACACGCGTGATGGCAGCATTTGTGTATCGCGCGAAGCGTGTTGCATGCGTTCCTGATTTTCAGCCCTCCCCTCTCTCTTTATCCTTTTGTCCATCTGTTCGTTCGTTTTGGTAACGTAATATAATTAATGTTAGGATTAATTTAGGTCATTACGCAGTACGTCTCAATGTTTTTCTTAGAAATGCAGCACACGTTTCATTGAAGAAGGCGGGTAATAATACAGTAAGCTTTTATATCAACGTGAAAGCGTTACAATTTGCAGACGAAGCAGAAAACAAGGGGGATTTCGAGTACATTCTTTGTGACAGCACTGTTATTTTTCCATTGCTCTTTTCTTTATTAATTTTATTTGTTAGGCTTCATATTTACCTAATAATTTATATATGTGGATTAGAATATTTCATGACACCTCCCCTCTTAAAACAGACATTATATGTCAGTCCTTTATTCTATATACACATAGAGAAATTTATTATTATTGCTGGTGTTTACGGTGATTCTCATCACACGGATGGCGGCTTAAAAAATCCGCTCCCAAATTGGTTTTTTCCAGATATATACTCAATGCTAAAATTATATGGAGCCAGAAGTAAAGACCATCGGAGTAACCTAGAGTTCTCATGCTTAGCCTGTGCTAGAAACGATAAAGGTTTGTGATCTGTTTGCAACTTAAATGCCTTCCCATATAGATAAATATTGAATTTCTTTATTGCCCATATTACTGCAAGACATTCTTTTTCGCTAGTTGAGTAGTTGATTTCAGCTTTATTCAACTTTCTGCTAGCATATGCCACTGGGCTTAATTCCCCATCCAATGCATCTGATTTCTGTAGTAGAGTTGCACCTAACCCAATATTACTTGCATCCGTCCTTACTATGAATTCTTGACTTAAGTCAGGTAATTTCAAAATGGGTTTACTTGTGAGCTTTTCCTTCAATTCTTGGTAAGTCATTTCACATTGTGGTGTCCATGTAATGCGATCTGGAAGTCCTTTACGTGTCAATTCCGTTAAAGGTGCACATATGGAATTAAAGTTTTTGATATACTTCTGGTAGAAACCACATAATGAGACAAAGGATCTCACGTCCTTCTTGGTTTGTGGTCTCGGGGCTTTCTGTAGTTTTTCTAAATTCTTTGGGTCAGGGGTCATGTTTCCCTGATAAACTGTGTGTCCCAAAAATTCCAATTCTTTACATCCAACGCAACATTTTGTTGGTCGGGCTGTTAAATTTGCCTCCCTAAGTCGATCAAACAGCATGTTCAGAGAGTCAATGTGTTCCTCAAATGTTTCTGTTGCTATAAGGATATCATCCATAAAATTTGTTATACAGGGATTATTCAGAGGATCCAATAATTTTCTCATCATTCTAGAGAAGACACTAGGCGCATTCTTCAATCCAAATGGCAATCTATTAAACTCATAGTGTCCTTCTGAGGTACTAAAAGCTAAGTATGGTCTAACCTCAGGCTTTACTGGGATCTGATAGTATCCTTTACTCAAATCCACTTTTGAGAAATATTTAGCTTTATTTAGTCTGGCAAACAGCTGATTTGTATCCGGCAATGGATCCACCTGTCCTTCTGTAATAGCATTCAGTCTCCTGTAATCTATACAGAGTCTATGTTCTCCAGAGGGCTTCCTTAAGAGTACAACACCGGAACTATACGAAGACTCACTGTGCGAAATAATTCCTTCCTTCAACAGATAGTCTATCTCTTCCTTCAAAGCTTTCTCCTTAGCAAACGGAATCGAATATGGTTTCATACAGACAGGTGTGGGGTCTATCAGTTTCATATCATATTCCAATAGGTTTGTATGCCCTGGTCGGTCTGTTAACACCTCTGCATGATTATTTAGAACCTGTTGCACTCTCTCTTTCTGAGTTTTCGTTAAATGTGTACTGATTTTCACCTGTGCTGCTGTCTCACAGGGGTGTAATGGATATTCAAATGATGAAAGTGGTTCCTTTTTCATCTCCATGGCGATGGACAAGGTCAACAAGTGTGTCTCTTCCTGATGTTCTCTTTCCAAATATTTCTTCAGGAGATTCACATGATAGATTTTTTCTTTCCCCTTCTTATCTATCTTATAATTTGTTCTAGACACCTTCTCTAAAACTGTATATGGACCCTGCCATCCAATTTGTAACTTATTCTGACTCCCAGGCAAAAGAAGCAGTACTTTCTCTCCCACAGCCAAATTTCTGTCTTTCGCCTTCCTGTTATAATAGGCAGCATGTTTCTTCCTGGCTTGTTTCAAATTTTCATTGGCAAGTTTCCAGCCAGTTTTCAACCGAGTGGTCAGCTCATTCACATATTGGTATGAAGATGTAATGTTTTCCTCTGCCTTTTCATCAGTCCACGTTCTTAACAAAGCTACATATGGACCTTTAATTGTGTGGACCTATTTGTCCATGCACCGGTATGGTCTCTTCCACTCGAAGCTTTATAGTGATGATTTTTCCTCCCAGAATTTTCATGCACAAAACGACCGCTACCAATTTTTCTCTTGGGGCTGTCTCCCCACTTAAAATTCTTGATGAGAGATTTCCTCTCTACATCCTCTTCCTCCAGTTTGTTTAAGTCCGATTGAGGGATTTTCGGCTTATCCTGGGGTAAGACATCTTTTTGCACTCTCCGCATAGTGGCCATTGTAAAACAGTTAAGTGAAGCTTGTCCGTGAAAAGGGGCTTCCCATTCCATTTGGTCCACTTTATCAAATCTATTTTCTTTTTATTATCAGGCCTAATTTTGCCCCGTGGCGTGTCCAGGTCCTGATCCATGTTCCCACTTGTGGGTGTTCCCTCATGTGCTATGCTACACCTTTCTACAAAAGTTCTCAATGTCCCATCTTGCTTTGGGCCAATAATAATTGTGAGCCACCTTTTGAATGATGGTACCTATCTTCTCATGGTCCCCATCTGGTTTCACATGTAGGCTCCTTATTAAGTCTGTCCTATATCTTTTTGGAAGAACCAGCTGTCCGTGACCATTGGATCTAGCTCCAGTCTTCCTATACATCAACTTGTTTTTCATGTAAAAATCTCCCTTGCCTGGAGTTGTATGACAAGTTGACAATTTTCTGAAACAAGGCTTGAGTGTTTTATCCCCAGCCTGTGCCTTCCTCATCTCTTCTGGAGTGGTATCTAACATAATATCCTCCTCCTGTCTTGAGGTCGACCTGACCTGAAGGGTTGCCATATACACAGGTTTCCTTCTGCAACGGTCAGTGTCATGATTGTCCATCTGACAATTCTTACACCACCTTTTTCCTTGGTTGAAAGATTTTCTTTCATTATATTTCCTTTCATCGAATTGTGGGAATTTATTTTTATTTTCATACCGTGGCCTATCAAATTGGTGCTTACCTTTATTTTGATCCTTAGGATCAAATTTATTAAAGTTCTGTGGTGCCCTAAAGTTGTCCACCTGTTTCTTTTTATTACCTGTTACCTCTGCTTGAGCTGCTTGATACCTTTCAGCAACATTTAGCAACTCACCCAGCCTCTCTGCACCTTGTTCCATGAGAAACTTTCTCAGGTCTGGAGCCATGGACTCTCTTAATTGCTCTATAAGGACCATTTCCTTAAGATCTTGGGTTTTCCCCAGAGAAGTCCATTTCTCCAAGTATGTCTCTATTCGTGCAGAGAACTGGTGATAGGTTTCACCTGACAGTAGTTTAGCATTCCTAAATTTTTTTCCTGTAAAACTCTGCATTCTTTTCATACCTTAACAAAAGAGCCTGCTTTAGCATGTCATAATTTTCCTGATCACCTCTGCTCATTTTTGCAAAAACTTCATAAGCTGCCCCACGAAGTCCCTGAGATAACTTTAAGCTCCACCTTTCTCTCTCTAACCCATACGTGGTAGCTAATAGTTCATACCTATTTAGGTAGCTCTCAATATCATCGTCTTTCTCAACAAAATGATCTAAATGAAAATTCATAGCTGAGGTTGAGGCTCCCTGAGTAACCGTAGCATCAGAGGCAAAGGGACTGGCACCATTTTCAGGAGCATGGCCTTGAAACTCAAACTCCCTTAGTCGTAACTCATGTTCCCTTTGTAATCTTTTTTCTTCTGCTTCCCTTTCTGCAGCTAATTTCCTCTCTTCCCTTTCTGCAGCTAATCTTTTGTCTTCTCTTTCTGCCTCCAATTTCTTAGCCTCAGCCTCAGTCTGCAACCTCTTAGTCTCAGCCTCAGCTTCAAACTGTAACTTCTTAATTTCCTTGTCAGCCTCTAACTTTCTTTCGGCTTCAAACCTTCTTTCTTCACGTTCAATAAATTTGTCACATTCCGTCGTGACATAGGCAACCATAACTTGCCCATCTAATCCTAACTCTTTTGCAGTCTGAACCGCAGCAGATCGAAATTTGGCCAGGTCCGCCATTGTCTATTATGTAAATTTATACAATGTCTAACCAACAATTCAATCTCTAATGGACAACACAGGCACCGTGAGCTCAACCTTATTTAATTCCACCCAAGGATACCTTTTAATTCTTATATTCCCTGAAGTGAATTACCCCCAATATTTTTAATAGGGAAAGATTCAAAATCCCAAGAGCGAGACCCCAATATATGTGGTGAAGTGGGATGTTATAAATACTTATAGGGGACTTAGTGTACTGACTGAGATCAGCTGTGAAGGTATATATATCTAATAAGAGTAGTGTATTATATATAACCTTACTTGCTACCACATATCTATATATCTCAGTCAGAATTATTCTGGAATAGTGTGATGACTACGTTATGTGTCTAGGGTATGTGTATGATGAAGTGTAAGTCACAACAACAGACAGATAAACAATTTAATTTAATCCACTACTCTTAACAACACTGTGACACTCACATACATATAACACTCTATGAGAATATCTTAAAGAAGTCACTCGTAACTTTTCAAATAACAATATGTATTCATTACTGGCATGAATGAATATGTGTCCTGATTCAACTACAAGGGAACCAGGAATCACAATCAATTTAAATTACAAGTTATGTACAGAATGTATTTAATATGAATATTGTAGTGACATATATTATTACAAATATTCTATGTGTGTCAGTTGTGTAGTAGTAAAATGAGGTAATACTGGTTTTGTTTTGTTCAAGCTCTGTTGGTATTTGTCATCATGACTTCAATAGTTTGTCTTTAGGGACTAGTATTGGAGATGTTCACAGTTCCTGATTTTAAGACAAGTAAATTCCCCTCTTAATGTTAATTTTACAAAGTCAGTTCAAGATGAGGGGACATAATGTTGAGCTCAGCTGGCCAAGTTAGCTTATCTGGCGTGATGGCGGCAGGAAAGGACTCCTCTGCTCGAATTCTCCTCTGGGCTCTGGAGACACCTCACTGATAGCTAAAAGGACCAAGGAGTATGCTGTCCGACACTGGATTCAGCAAAGCTCTGACTAGGTGCTGCTCAGTACCATCAAGACCACTGTCCCTGAAATCAAGAAGGATGTACCTTCTACTTCATAACTAACTTAAACTCTCTTGTTACACTGATCACAACACAGCACAAACATTGAGTTCAGAGCATTAGGCCAACTGTCAGCTTCATTTGAAATACTTTATTCCAGTATTACCCTTCTTAATGGTTACTACGCCTCTGCAATTCCAGCATTATTTCTTTCTATTCAATCATCCAGGTGTCAGTGTACTGTTTGGCCATTCCATGCCGTTTTACTTCTCTCCGACACCCTCTGTTCAGGCTGGAGCATTACAGGCTTTACCTCACGTTGGCCACTGAACTACACATATATATACAGGCATAAATCAACAATTCACATTCAATTTTCATTAAAAGATATTGAATGGTTCAAGCTTACCACAATTCATACGAATAAACACAGATACGTTGATTAGCAATGAATTCTGGCACAAACTGGCACAAATTCCCATCTGCTTATCTTCCAGGCTTTTATTTAGCCAAATATAAGCTGGCTTCAACGCACTGATGCTTTATCAATCTTATTTAAACAAGTGGTTTCGAACTAACGCTCCCAAGTGTGTATATCAGCGAGTCTGACCAATGAGCCCCGTTTCGACAAGTGTTTGAAAAAATGTTACCTTTCCCCGTTTCCCCTAACAACCAAGATAGTATTTATAGCCCGACCAATCGTGGTTAGGCTTTCATTTGTTGCGCTCCAATCAATTTGGAGTTTACATGGTAGGCTATTTCTGTAACGTAAATTTTTTTCAAACACGTTATAAAAAAAAATCTTATGAGCAGAAATGATTTTAGGCTGTCAGGCACCCCCAATATTTTATTCTGGGTATAATTTATTAATTCCTGGACTATTTGCGTAACGTTTTACATATTATTTGTCAGCAAGCCCTAAGGAACCCAAAAATACAAATTTAAAGGAGCTACGTGGCTGCATTCAAAATATGCAATTTCTTCTACCTCCTGTTTCGAAGATGTGCTGTCTGGGTACTGTTATGTTTTCAACCGTAAACCCATCTAATGTTATCTTTTCTAATAAGAGTTTTTTATGATTTATAAACCTAACTCTGGGAAAGGGTAGTGTATTTTATCACTGTCCGTCTGAAAAAAAGTTAGTGCTTGTAGTCTTACACGCGTGATGGCAGCATTTGTGTATCGCGCGAAGCGTGTTGCATGCGTTCCTGATTTTCAGCCCTCCCCTCTCTCTTTATCCTTTTGTCCATCTGTTCGTTCGTTTTGGTAACGTAATATAATTAATGTTAGGATTAATTTAGGTCATTACGCAGGGCCTCTCAATGTTTTTCTTAGAAATGCAGCACACGTTTCATTGAAGAAGGCGGGTAATAATACAGTAAGCTTTTATATCAACGTGAAAGCGTTACAATTTGCAGACGAAGCAGAAAACAAGGGGGATTTCGAGTACATTCTTTGTGACAGCACTGTTATTTTTCCATTGCTCTTTTCTTTATTAATTTTATTTGTTAGGCTTCATATTTACCTAATAATTTATATATGTGGATTAGAATATTTCATGACAGCAGCGAGGAAGGGAACTGGTCACCCCATCTCTCGATGCTGGGCCTAGTATGGTGACGTCTCTAACACTTCACTCCTCTACGTCAGAATATGCTATGTGACTACCTTGACCTTTGTACATTGTCCCTCTAATATTGCCCGTCAAGCTTTACTGTAGAGCTGAAGTTTGCATTAGTGAACCAAATGTGTCGCCGTGGCTGTTAGTCAGTTCGTGTTGTTGTAGGTTGTCTGTGGTGTACCCGTGCCCTGTGTAATTTCCGGGGGTCACTGAAGAGATTAAGAAAGAACAGGACTATTTCACCCTCAAGCATGTCGTTATGAGGTTGTACATGAGGTTGGCAACCTCATCTTGTAAATGTCCACAAAAACCACAGCTGCAGAAATACGAGACTACTTTAGTGCAGGCTTCATGTAAGTGGGACTAACTACAGTAGTGGCTTCGTACGGAACCTGATGATGATAGTGCCAGGGAAAAGAAATCGGATGGACAGAAAAAAATGGTGTAACAACTTGAAAGAATTGACTAATCTACCCGTCTCGGAACTAAACAGATTAACAATCCACAGACAGAAGTGGCGACCCCCTAGTCAAGCACTCATCGTGTTCTGTACTCCGGTGACCAAGTGTTATGGGACAAAGCTTACTCTTCAGACATCTCAGAAAGCAGTACTAGTATTGTACAATCGATGCCTGTTTGCGACGTGCTCAAGATGATGAGGTCTGTGGTCTTGGTCAGGGAATGTCAAGAGGGATCAGAGAACTGTCGCGAAATGTGGATTTCTCTTTGCTGATGAAATCATTCAGTACCGTATCATCATTCACCTGTTTGCTTGTTGTGGACAATGGAGGCACCAATGGAGCAGACTCCTTGCAGGATGCCTGTATAGAAGCATTCATGTACTATTTCAGCGTCGGTTTTTGTTACAGTTTGTTTTTTAGGCGCAGTAGCTAGTCACATTCACAGTCTCATATTAGTCGTATTTTACGAATGTTTGAGGAAGTGAGGTCTGTTCGAAAAATGTATCTCCTCTGAGATTCCAGAGAATTGCGCGGGCTTGTTAATGTTAAAGAAATACAGTACGAACCAGAACTGTGGAGTCGGCCAAAAGATTTTTCGACTCCAACTCCGACGCCTTCTCCACTCAAAACTACAAACTTCACAACTCTTGACTCCACAGCCTTAATATTAACAATATAACCGGAGCCGAAAGAGGCGCAAAGAATATTGATCCTACGACCTACCAGGCATGTCGTAAGGGAAGGCTAAATAAGGTTGGGCATGGTACGGGCCACTTCCATGCTATTATCACTAAAACTTCACTCATGCTCAAAAAAGGATAAATAATAGGGGAAGGCAAACGACAAGAAATCTTGTCACAAACTGATTTATGGCCCATAATCCGTAGGGACCTGATGGGTTATGCCGAGCATAAGTATTACCGTAGTTGCCGTGTCATGAAAATCACACGGGTTTAGTAAATTGCCGCCATTTATAAAAGACTAGAAACTTCAGGTCTAATCTTTTGTCAGGTGAATTTTCTCTCTGCGGCTCAGGGTCGATAAAAATTACCTTTCGGATGAAAGAGAATCAAAGAAAACGATTCTTTGAAGTTTGTGTGTGTGTGTGTGTGTTTATTGTTATTTTCATTTGGTTCAATAGTTATAAGCTGAACAAACAGGATCCTGTCTTTGGGAACACTCTGTAAGATATTTCATTTTGTAAACTAATTTTACAAAGCAAACTAAAAATACTTTGTCATTTTATTTTACACAATTTTTGTTTAAAATGACGACCAACAAAACATTCGCTACCTACTCCTAACCCCCGCACAAAAAAAAAAAAGAACACACAAACACACGTACAAACTAGATATAAAATAAATATAAAAATTAAGGTTACTTCAAAAGCGGTGATGACTTTTCGAGCTTCCAGAAAAAGCTACGCCGGACAAACAAAACATCCTTGTTGTATATATCGGGGGGAGGGGGGGGGGGGGTTGGGGTGTGGGGGGGGGGGGGGGGGGGGGGTGGGGATTGGGGGGTTGGGGGTTGGGGGGGGGTGGTGGGGTGGGGGGGTGGGGGGGGGGGGGGGGTGGGTGGGGGGGTGGGTGGGGGGGGGGGGGGTGGTTGGGGGGGTTTGGGGTTTTGGGGGGGTTGGGGGGTTTGGGGGGGGGGGGGGGGGGGGGTTTTAGGGATGGGGGTTTTTGGGGGGGGGTTGGGGGTTGGGGGGGGGGGTTTTTGTGGGTGTGTTGGGGTTGTGGTGGGGGTTTGGTGGGGGTGATTGGGGGATTGTGTGTTGGGTTGTAGGTGGGTATTTGATTGGGGGGTGGTTTGTGGGGGTTGAATGGATGGGGGGTTGATTTGATATTAATGTTGGGGGGGGGGTGTGTGGGGTAAAGATGGATTTTGGGTTATTGGGGGGGGTTGGTTGTGTGGGGGTTGGGGATTTTGTTGGGTAATGTTTGGTGTACAATTTGGGGGTAGTGGGGTTGTTGGGTTGGGGGATGGTGGTTTGGGGGTTTATGTTTAAGGGTGTGGTGTGGTGTTTTTTTTAGTTGGGGAGTTTTGATGGTAAGTTGATTTGGGGTGTTTGGGGGGGTGTGGGGTGGTGGGGTTTGGGTGGTTTGTGGGGGGGGGTGGTATTTTTTGGGGGGTGGGGGGGTGTTGGGGGGGTGGGGTGAGGATGATGGTGTGTTTTGAAGGGGTGGTTGTGGGGGGGGTGGGTGGGTTAGGGGGGTGTTGGGTGAAGTTGGGGTTTGGTGTTTGTGGGGGGTTTTTTGGGGGATGTGAGTTGGGTTTGGGGGGGATGGTTATTGTGGTGGTGGTTGGGGTGGGGTGTGGGGGGGTTGGGGGTGTAGGGGTTGGTGAGTTGGGGGTATACACCATGTTTAGGGGGGTGGGTGTGTTGTTTGGGGATTGGGGGTGTTTGTTTGTAAGGGGGGAGGTGGTGTGAGTTTGAGTGGGGGGGTTGATGAGGTGGTTTGGGGTTGGGGGCGGAAGTTGTTGGGTGTTGGTTTTGAGGTGTTGGGTTGGAATGTATTGGGGGGTGTGGTAGGGTGTGGGGGGGGGGGTGTTTAGTGGGGGTATGTTTGGGGTGTGGTGGGGGGGGGGATGGTGGGGGGTGTGGGTGGGTTTTTGGGGGGGGGGGGGGGTTGGAGTAAGGTGTTAGTGTTGGGGGGGGGGGGGTTTGTGGGGTATTTTTATGTGTATGGGGGGGGAGTTATTTGGGTTGTTTTTGGGTTTAACGTGGTTTGGAGGTTGGGTGGGGGGTTTGTTGGGGATTTGTTTGGGTTGGTGGTGGGTTGGGGGGTTGGTGGGGGTGGTTTGGTTATTGAGGTGTTAATTTGGGGGATGTTATTATTTTGCTGGGGGTTAGGTCATGGGGGGGGGGGTTGGGGGGATGGGGGGTTTTTGAAGGTGTGGGATTTTTGTAGGTTGAGGTTGAAATTTGGGTTTATGTGGGATTTTGATATGTGTTGGTTTTTGGGTTTGTTTTGAGGGGAGGGGTAATGTAGATAAATTAGTGGGGGGTAGGGGAAGGGGGTTTATGTGGGGGGGGGGGTATATGGGGTTGAGGTTATATGGGGGGGGGGGGGGGGGGGGTTTACGTGTTTGGGGGGTGGGATGGTGGAGGGTGTGTATAATGGGGGTGGTGGTTGGGATGGTGGGGGGGGGTGGGGGGGGGGGGGGGGAGTTGGTGGGGAGAGGGGTGTTGGGGTTGCAAAAGCCACGATTCAGCCTCCAGGTGGTACAATCAAAAGCTACTTCAGGTCGTACAAATCAACGTGCTCTCTAAAGCACTCAGTAATTTGCTACCGTCACGTGTCTTTTAATACAATACAACGGGATCCCTCTTGTTCCAATTTCCGGAACTATTCGAGTGGCCATTTTGTTCATACGGGATTTTTCACGAGAGCACCTCCATACTTTCATTTGCGGATCATAATATTTTTATTTATGTATTTTTTACTTATTGCTCGCTTTCTTTTTCTTCTATTTTTGTTCGTTTATCCCTGATGAAGGTCTAGTGGTGGCAACGTTGGTAATCCTTTTCTGTCCCTTGTTTTAGTAAGATACCTTACCTATCTCAGTTTATCCCATTGCCAGCGTCCTTTCCAGGACGTCCTCACTGCTGCTGCTAGACCTTAGTATGCCCTTTTCAGGGCCTGGTGTTTGTCACTGCTATAAAAGGGTTCAGATTTCTACTATTTCTGGACTGACAATTGTACTCTGATATAACCAACGAATCTTGTCTTGACTGAACGAAGCATGCATTGCCCCACTAATGCAAGTCAAATGTACCATCATCACGCTGAACAGATTTTAAAATTTCCAACACAATATGACCAGATGTCATAGTAAACACTTCCTGTGAAAGGAATAAAGACAACACTGGTATAACTGGAGAATGAAGACAGAAAATGTGGATGTATAAGAATACCACCATGAAACAATCAACCACTATAGCTAAACATGTTCCAGAATGGAGCCCACAGGGGTACGGAAGAATGGGGAGGTCAAAGAAAGCCTGGAAAAGAGCGGCGTAGGAGGGAGCCATATTAGTCGGGACCTCGTGGACATAGCTGAGGATGGTGGCGTGAAAACACCAATCTGTGGCCGGCAACAAGTAGCAGCTGCATCTGCACGATCCACAGGAAGCTTCCACACACATTTATTTCTCTATGTACGCCAGCGAGAGCACACGTGGGTTCTAATTTCTCCTAAAACTATAGCGAATGAAGATAATAGTTTATATAGAATCCACCGGAGGATCTTGAATCCACAAAAACTCAAAAGCGAAAAATGAAGACTAACCCCATGTCGGAACATTGAATACATATTTTTATGTTCCCCAGTAATACA